>CM031573.1:8710664-8767264 GCA_018467065.1 Ephestia elutella
CTCTCAAGAATACATACCTGCTAACAGAAAATATACAGCTATGATACCAAATAATGAATACATATTATTTTATTACAGCTTCCAACGTTAAGTGTCAGGGTCACCTATCTCATTAAACATATAAGTTAAGTGGATTCCAGTTTTTAACCGACCCTTAGTTTACAAGAGACGTCTCAAGTAAGGTCTTTGCATTGTAATTTATTCCGGGTATTATTTCCTGGTATATTTCCCGGATTTATGCGGTTCGTGAATATCCTGTCCTTTGTATTCTACCCTTCTGCCCTTAGCCTCATCCTAATGAAGCATTATGAGGATCACGGAAGTGTTTAGACCTTTATGATGAAATGGAAGAGTAAACAAAAGCTATTCAAGTGAAATCGATCCCAAGCGAAGTCATGTCATATCCTATTGATTGAGAAATGAAAGCTATTTGTAGTATGTTTCCACGCAGAAGTTTTGGTGACGGCCATGTCGTAATTCATCAAAGGAATGGCGAGTGATATGAATAGCTATTATCTCAGAGATGAATGTCTGGACAAAATGTGAGACGTATTCGGTTATGAATTGGATTGACGCAATGAATACCATCAATCCATTACCATCATTTTCGAATCATAATGATTTATTGAATTAGAATAACGATGTTAATTGTACATAAGAAAAAAATGATTAAAAAATCTTTATGAATGCGAAAGTGAGTTTGTTTGTTACCTCTTCACGCTTTATCTACTGAACCAATCTTCCTGTTTCGCATAATCATACTTAGAAGTACTGAGAAGAACAAAGGTTACATTTCATCCCGGGAAAAAGCACTGTTCTCGCGGTAAATTCATGCGAGCGAAGCCGCGGGCATAAGGGCTACTTAAATACAATTTCCATTAATTTTAATTATACAGAAATACGACTAGGTGAAATTAATAATACATTTATTTAATAGCCAAGTATAACATGTTGACGGAAGTTTTTTCCCCGAAATTGCCTCGGGTGTAGAGCAATGGTATAAAATTTAATGGTTTGTTTTTCATTAATAACTTGGAAGAATTGTCGGTGTTTTGTAATAGAACGTCAAAGGGAGGTACTAACAGCGCTTTTTATAGATCAAAGAGCTGAAAGAAATTTGCATTTTATAAACAACACACCATTTGAATCAATCTTCACTCTACCGATTTCCTGTCAAATCATTTGAGTATGGGAGAGAGGAAAAAACGGGCAGAAACTGAGTTAAACGAAGCTGAAAGAATTTATGGTAAGTTTTTAAAACAAAAAAAAAACATTTTATTTGTCAAAGAACATGCAATGCGTATATCATACATAGAGTAACTTTATGACATCATAAACATGGAATATACTTTCGTGGGATTTAGTTTCACATTAATTCCTCTTTTAGTTATATTCCTTATAGTTGAAGGTCGTGATGGAATGGAACACACACAACGATTTTTTTGGGCATTAAATAAATAAATAACTCAACGACCCTTAGCCATGAGAGTAACGACAATGTCTGTTCTCTGTAAGTCTCATTCAATATTCGTAGACTTTATGGACCTTATAACAAGGTGAAATCACACTAATATTATAAAAAGTAAATTGTTTGTTTGTTGGGAGTAATTTTCAGAACTAGTGAACCGATTTCAAATATTCTTTCACCAAAGAAAGCTACATTATACCCGGAATATCTAAGTACGAAATATCTATGTACGTTACTTTTAAACTATCCAATGTCGAAGTATATGCAAATACGATGTACGTTAGTTCTAAAGTATCCTAGTAGGTACTACGTACTCCAGTGCTAAAGTTTACGAGCGCGAAGTATGTAATGCCGATGTATGGTAGTTCTAAAGTACCCAAATATGAAAGTACCTGCCGAGCGAAGCCGGGACTGAGCGCTAGTAGACTATAATTTAAAGGAGTTACAGTTATGAGTTAAAACAAAAAATGATATCGAGAGTAGAGCACTATAACACGCTTGCGCATTGTGAGTCGTGCGTCCTATTCTAAGAGAAAATCTACATTTGTTGTAATTTTTTCAGATCACGCAAAATAAACAATTGAGTGAACTCACATAGTAGGCGGGGCATTTAATTTTTTTTTACCGACAAATTCCTACAACCATGATTCTTATACTTAACATTATTTTGATGTTTTTAGACATCCTTATATAAAACAAAAAGAATTTTGATGATCCGATATGAAATGGGAGGGGTAAATAAACTATACTGAATTGCTCGTAAACAAAAAAGTTTACAATAGAGATTACTGTTCACAATTAATTAATAAGACTTCATTTACCTGTAAATAAAAGTTGGCCGGTTTATAATAAGGCTTTCTAGTCATAAAATGTATTTTTAACGTTATAAATGTCAATATGGTTTTTATTTAATTACAGGAAATCGGGTTCATAAACATGAGTCGTTTTTTAAAATTAAGATTGAATAATTCACATTACGTACGAATATACAATTTTCTCGACTGTAGAATAAAAAAAAAATTAAAAGTTAATAAAAAAAAAACTGTGGTAGTCACCCCTATAAAAATTGAGGATATGGTTCATTACAATAGTATACGAATAATATATAAAAGTCACCATTGCTGGATTTTTTGTTTTTGTACAGGATGTTTTTAAAGTATAAAAATTACAACTCATTAAAAAATCCATTTCGGATTGTTATTTATTGGTGATTTTTTAAATCAAGCTTTTATTATTCGTAAGGAAACATGTAACAAAAAATCACCCTGGTAGGATTTTTTGTTTGAGAGTTATAACAATATGAGTCTTATAATAGCGTTTAAAAAAACGGCGGTGGTGATTTTTTTACACTTAAATTTGCAGTTGTAATATCATAATCTATGTAGTTTATAAAAATCACCATCGTAGGATTTAATGTTACCACCTCCATACAACTGAAAATTCACAGCCCCGACTATAGGTATTATTGTATGAATGTACGTTTGAATTCACAGACCACGCTGTAGTATGTACGAAAATGAACTATGTACGTGTTCGTGAGTGCCAGATAAATTGACTTTTTCTATATCGGTGGGCGGCAGAAAATATTCTGTTCGGCAGCTGCTGTATAAATATCATGAGATGAGTTCACCTCTGGTTTAGGTGATATGTTTACTTTGGTCAGCGTAATAAATAATTTATTATAGACACACTCCATTCAGATACCAATATAAAATCAGAAGAATGATTTATTATACTTCCTACAACCAGGCTCTCCTTCATTGAGAATTGCCTGTGCTTTTATTAAATTTGAACAAATATCTCAAAGGAACATTGCCTCGAGCAATGCTAGTTAAAAATGCAATCATTTAGTTCAGAGAAATAATAAGACGGAAACATTGCTCTTGCTTCATTTGAGTTTCTTGAATGACAACAATTTTCAATAAAGGAGCGCTGCTATGACAGAGTGCCAAGTTATGAAATATTATTTGATTTTGCTCTACATTATTCACCTTATTATTAAGTTGTAATAAATATATATTTATCTAGTTGCAAAAGATACTACCAGATACTTTTTAGGAGTTATAGAGTGGTTTTTAACTTTTTGGATTAGTAAGTTTATCACAATAGGTTGTAGGTATAGGTAATAATAGAGTACTAAAATGTAAACAAAAGTTACTAAAAAAACCAAATTGTATAAGAAATTTAATCCTAACTATAATAATGTATATACTTATGCATATACTATCTTATATATACAATTTGCTGGTTAGTAGCGTGTTGGTGAAACATTGAAGTATCTAAAACGCTAACCACAGATATTTACTTACTTTTGGGCTCGGAGTATGCGGCATAAGCACACAACATAAGCTCAGTTTTTTCTTAATTGCCCTATTATGTAAACAATCTTCACTTGTACTTTTTTGAATTTTGTTGAAAATAAATCAAATATTAGTTCAAACCTAAACATTCTAAAGTAAAACATTTATTAACCACGAACGTAATTTCCTAAAAAGTATATTTTAATTTATATTGTTGTAAAATCATAAAAAGACATGGTAAGATTGTTTACATAATAGGACAATTATGAATAAATGGACTTTACGTAGTTTACCAACTAGTGTGCCTACAATAACCTTACCCTGGTGTGTTGTAATTAAGCAGAAGCTTTTGTAGATCCAGCATAATGACGGTAACATGGGTTGAATAGAGTGAGTGACCGAACAAAACGAGTCGGTATGTCGGGCTCCAAACGACGATGGCATGACATAGCAATGCTGTGATTTATTAATGTGCCTGAAATTAATTTCAAGTAATCTCTACTATTCTTGTTAATTTTGTAGAAAAACCATAGTAAAATTATTTTAGGTTTGTGTGGGCGAGCTAATTACGGTATACAACAGACCAACCTACCCAAGTTTATTGAAAATTTGACGCGGTTTTACTGCGGCATATATATTCGCATGGTAGCAGTAAAAAGGCAAGGTAACTTATCATGTGGTCGACTGTATTATGAGGGGTGGACTTCTTGTGAGTATAATGTGACACGGGTTGAAATAATAATTTAACATCATCAGTTTATAGCAGTCCACAATGGATTGTCCACTGCTGGACATGTGTATCAGTCAAATTAGAAAATGTTTATAAAAATCAACCGGATATTTAAAAAAAATACATTTGAATTGGAAAATATATAGGCAAGTATACAAGTCACCATTATGACACGTGCTTTAGTGTTGAAAATAAATGGAATTTGATATCCCTTCCCGGTGGCCTTCGACTATACAACCACGGTGGCTCAGTATCCAAATTCAATTTTGCAAAACATGAAAATTCGTTCCTTTTGTGTATACAAAAAAGAACAAATTTTCCTGATGACGTATGTCCACAATTCTTGTGAGAAATGTTGTATTTTGGTTATGAATCTTTATTTTGAAGCTCTAAACATTCATAAAAACAAAAAAAGCAATTTTTTTCATTTAGACGTGATCTAATGATATGAATAAGTTGAGGACCAGCAAATCGTTTTTTTTGCACTATAAGAAAACAAAGATATGCGCATTTTCTTTCGAACTCATCGATAAAATTAAAAAAATTGGTCAAGTGCGTGTCGGGCCACGCGCAATGTAGGGTTCCAAATGTACCTATCCTGTAGAAATGCGGGACACATGAACTTTTATTTACTTCCAGTTTTATATTACTAATGAAAATAACCTAAGTATATACCATCATATGGAAAGAAAATTGATGCAGACAGACCATAGAGCTAGCAAAAAATTTTTAATTTTATTTAGAGGCACTGACAGCTGAGGAAGCGGGATGACAGATATGGTTTTTACCTATGTTGGTGAAGGACAGGTAATATCTTCTGTGAATCCAATTTTCAGTAGACTTTGACAATCGAAGCTTAATTTGGAACTGATATTGTATTGTAAACAAACCTTATAAGTTAATTTATTCCCTTATTATTATAGATAAGCTTTTTAAAGTTTCATCGAGTGAAAAAGGTGTAGTGTTGTGATCTGAATTGTGATTCATCTTCTAATAGAATAGCCAATCAATACTCTTTTCACAGGTAAATGTTGTTTACAATAGGGTATTTGACAATGTTTTTTTTATTTTATTTTTAGAAAGATCATGTAAAAGTATAATAACAAACTGTTTTTTATTTTTTTAAATTTCGAGCTAATTATTAAGTTATATCAAATTAAAAGTATCAAAAAATCCGATGCCCCGAAAAAATCCGATCACTTCTTGTCAGTTCACGAAACAAACCCGAGCTCCACACCCGCGCGGGCCTGCGTGCCGGCGGGGAGAGGCGCACCGAGTAGGGAATACACGTGTGACGTCACCTGGCTAATCGGAAGTGTTCGGTAACTGGTCGGCATATTCCGTTACTATGAATTTTCAATTCAAGATAACTAGGTAATTAAATCGAAAATAAAAAAAAATAAAAACAGTTTGTTATAAAACTTGTATATGATCTTTCCATTTATTCAAAAACTAGCTTTTGCCCGCGGCTTCACCCGCGTGAATTTCCCACGGGAACAGTGCTTTTTCCCGGGATAAAAAGTAGCCTATGTGCTATTCCAGGTCATTATCTACCTCTGTACCAAATTTCATCGAAATCCGTCCAGTAGATTTTGCGTGATTGAGTAACAAACATCCTCACAAACTCACAAACTCACATCCAAACATTCGCATTTATAATATTAGTATGGATAAGTTGAAAAATTACACGTTGTCAAATACCCTATAGTTGAATTTCAGTGAGCTTGTTCTGTTGATATACATTGATATGTTCGTCTCAATGATGTATTTTTCGTGTATTGTATTGTTTTCTTGTAAGAAAAAGTATCATCGCATATTAAAAAGAACTATTTAAGAAAATATTGAGTATCGAAATATTAGCATTTTTCGAGGCAATTGCTAGGGTAGGATCAGTACCGGAGGTATAATTATCGATAAAAATTCAAAACAACATTTTCGGTTCAATATATAACTGAAAACTAAACTCCATTTATTCTTACCAGTCCTATCATGTAAGCAATCTTACCATGTCTTTTTATGATTTTACAACAATATAAATTAAAATAGATTTTTTAGGAAATTACTTTCGTGGTTAATAAATTTACTTTAGAATGTTTAGGTTTGAACTAATATTTGATTTATTTTCAACAAAATTCAACAAAAAGTACTGTGAAGATTGTTTACATGATAGGACTGGTAAGAATAAATGGATTTTAGTTCGAAACTTAGAAAAGGTTCAATTATCGTCAAATACATTTTGCAAACAATATTTTTCTTAGCTAAATACATACTTCTCTTCGATTTCAGAATCACCACTGATCGGCAGCGACGCCACACTTGGCTTAAAATAATTAAAAATGCAACTTGGATAATGCAATCAAATTAAGGATCTCGTATATGTAGTCGACACTTCGACAACAACGACTTTTACATTGCTGGTGGCAAGATACGATTAAGAAAATCCGCTATACCAACAAAGTTTGTAACTAACTTTCATGCCCTAGTTTAAAGGGTGGGGGTGATTTACTACTATTATATGCTGAGAATTTTGTTTATCTGGTTTATTCAAAACCCTAGTTATGAGGGTTCAAAAAAATTACGAAGCGCTTCGAGAAAAGGCAGATAGTGCTCTTGCGCTTCATTTGGCTTCTCTTGGATGACTTTTATTTCGACTATTTGGCTTGTCTTGGATGACTTTGATTTTGACTTTTGCTCTTCGAAAACATTGCAATTTTAAAAGAGCAGTCCGTTGAGACTATATTATGCAATATATATTATATTACCATTACTGATGACTGACATGACTTATTACTGTGCCACGACTTCGTCCGCCCATTAATTATTATTGTTAATACGTGTATTAATATCATCAAGACTAATGGAATCAGTCGTGTAAAAAAAGGAATGGTTTTCTATTTTTTTTCTATATCTCTCATTAATAGTCACAGACTGGTTACAGTTTTTTTATATGTATAGACCATATGTATGTACATATAGGTATAAAAATAAATATTTAATTTTGATTAAATCCAATCTTTATTTTTATTACAAACCTCATTGTGTAGAAAATAATCAAAATTAAACGTCATAGGATATATTACCGTAAATGTTGCGATTTTTCGCATAATTTGTTTTTCAGACAGGAATCAAATCCTATGGGGTATCTACTTCCCATTGACTAAAATTGTGAAATTTGGCAACAAAGGTACTACTGGCACTACCCATGCCTCTTCAGTATTGGCATGTAGAGGCACTCGGGTGTTTTTAGTGGGTTCAAGTCCCACACTATTGAGAAGTGAAGCGGTATGCGAAGGCGTTTTCACCTCGATAAAAAAAAGGTTTTTGTTTATGTAGTATCGATACAAAATGTCGATGCTTAGTTGTAAGGTCACATCACTTTCATACACTGTCATTAAATTTGGAAAACGTTTTTCGGCTTCATTTGACAACCAAGCTTATCAGTCTATTAAAGAATGATTTTTTTTTTCTATGTCTATGAGACAGACGGACGGACGGACAGACATGACGAACTATACGGGTTCCTTGTTTACTTCGGAACCCTAAGAACCCTAAAAATCACGTATTTCCTCATGACTGAGGGTCGTGGTCATTATATGGAATGAAACACACACAACGACTCTCATGGCAATTTTTAATGGAGTGGTTTGCCATTGCTCCATTTCACACACTAGCTGATAATCATCAACTAGAGTGCATGTTTCCTCACGATGTTTTCCTTCACCGGAAGCAAGTGGTGGTCGATGAAAACTAACATGAGTCAGATTGGTATACAAACTCATGTAGCCCGGGCAGGATTCGAACCTGGGATTTTGTATCCACAGGCGGGCGCCCTACCACTCGGCCACCACCGCTTCCACCACCCTAAAAATACTTGGTATTATATTAGAAGGCACAGCAAAAGTCAATAGGGGCGAACAATGTTAACAATACACAATAAACACGATTGTGAAGCGGTTAACCAAATTAATTCAAGGTAAGGTAAGGCTTTGAGTTTAGTTTACCGGCACCAACTCCTGCTAAACTGATTAATTCGTAGGCTTTATTGGCTGAATAAATTAATAATTCATATCGCTCGTGGGCAGAGACTGTCGCAATGGCTGAAATCTAATGTTAATATTTTTTTTAACATTATACACGTTAAAATTCTTAAATATAATCAGAGGAAAAAGATTTTACCCATAGTGTTTTTAAACTGCCGCTAAGTTAAAATGGGATTTGGCAGAACACGTCGCCCGCATGCTGAGGGAACAATGGGCCAAAACGTTAACTTCATGGGCTCCACCCACAGACCACCTACGCTCCACCCAAAGAAAACCGGCTTCCTGGAAGGCCCCGGCGAAGATCGCGGGATGACTTAGATTCACACTCTGCAGAATGGATTTCAATAGCTCAGGATAGAGATAAATGGAGGGAGGAGAGGGAGGCCAAACGTCAAACGCACTCAGATTTTTAATAAAAAAAAGGCCTTTGCCCAGCAGTGGGATCTAAATGGCTGAATAATAATAATAATGTTTTTAAATTATTTTATAAAAAAAACTAGCTGTTGGCCGCGGCTTCGCCCGTGTTAGATATCAAATTTTACTATAAATATTGGTTACGTTATTTATGTTTATTTTAATACTAGCTTTTGCCCGCGGCTTCGCCCGCGTGAATTTCCCACGGGAACAGTGCTTTTTCCCGGGATAAAAAGTAGCCTATGTGCTATTCCAGGTCATTATCTACCTCTGTACCAAATTTCATCGAAATCCGTCTAGTAGATTTTGCGTGATTGAGTAACAAACATCCTCACAAACTCACAAACTCACAAATTCACAAACTCACAAATTCACAAACTCACAAACTCACAAACTCACATCCAAACATTCGCATTTATAATATTAGTATGGATAAATACTCTTTAATTTGTAAATACGAAATTAATAATTGAGTAGGTAGGTATATTTTACATGTTGTCGTGATTCGATTTGTGAGGTGGGTAGATTTAGTTTATAAAAGGCGTTTGCCAATAGTCGTCTGATTCACTTTATTGTTGGAGCTGGTGGTGATCAGACATGAAGATAAGTACTAGATATTACTATTTAAATGTATACTGTTATTGTTCAAGCGCCTGAACGAAATTAAGAGCAACGTAGTTCAGCGTTATTAATATTGCTTCGTAATACCGTCAGAATTGTTTATACGCGGTAGTTTTATAAAAAAACACTTTTGCTTGTCACTACTACTGTGAATATCTTTTTTACCAAATTATACACGTCTTCAAGAATTTTGAGTTTTTTATTGAAGAAATTCCATTCTTGTGCCAAAACAAGAAATTGGCGACCATTGTCAGGACGAGAATCAAGAAAATTCAACGGTCATTGATGCAAACATCGAACAACGAAAATTCGTATCCTGCTGTGACCTTTGGACTCCCTTGGATTCCTTTGTCTACTATATCTTATACAGAAGAGGATTGGAGCTGCTTATGGTGATAGAAGATCAACTTGTCAGCCTGGTTAACCAATCAACAAAAGATTGTGCCGAATAACTGCGTATTTTCTCCAAAAACACCGAGTTAAGTGCCACTCCTTTGTTCTCGTATCCAACCTAAATTCCACTATTTATCCTCTAAATACCTAGTAAAATCCTTCTAAATCCACGTAACTATTTAAATAACCATCTACTTGTGCAATTTTCGTAATCAAACATATCCTATAAATTGATATTTACAATTACAGAAATTATTTTCTTGTGCCTCAGGAATCCGTTCCCGTGGGAATTTGGATAACCCTAGGTGCCATTCCAGGCTGTATTCCACCCGTTTTATTTAATAAGAAACATACTTATATACTCACATACATAAAATTTCGCAAATTAGTGATATTCAACATTTGATTTTCCTAAATTGTTTACAAATATCCATTTTCGTTTAAATTTATTTTGCATAGTAGGTATTTATCCAAATTAATATATTTCTTTAGTGATAAATGTTGACCCGATCTCGCTGAACAATTCCAGGAATTCCCTGCGTTCTACCCTACTGCACCGGGTCCTTATCACTGCTCGGCCTCCTCGGACTGTTATCAGTTACCTGCTGTGTTGGCGGACGACACGACCGAGTTCCTGCACTGTTTATCGTCGCGGGGAGAGCGTGAGATTTTTCCATTTTATTCCTTTCATACTCACTCAGGCCTTGTTGATACATATTAGTTACTTTGCCATAAATTTATAAAATGCCAGACGATATAGTTAAACAAGCCTTAAAGGATCTTATTCTTAAAAGAAGTTCTATTAAGGGCCAAGTTACGAAACTCAAAAATTATTTAGATAAAATTAATAATGTAGACGAGTTTTCTAATGAACAAACTGCAGAATTAACGTTAAAACTTAACAGATTGGAATGTTTATTAACAAGGTTTGACGATATTCAGACTGAGATAGAGATTCTTAATGCTGAATCTATAAATATTGAACTTGAGGAACGCGAGCGCATTGAAAATGAGATTATCACTAACATAGCAAGGGCAAAAACCTTAATTGGCAGTGATGAAAAGCGCCGAAAATCCACTTCCAATGCGGTCTGCGATCATCAAAATATAGGGTTTAAATTACCTCAAATACAAATTTCTAAATTTAACGGTTCACATTTTGGCTGGAGTTCCGTGATACGTTCTCGAACTTAGTTCATAAAAATGAACGCATTTCTGACGTTCACAAATTTCATTATTTGTTGTCATACCTAGAAGGCGATGCGGCACGCGTTATATCAAATCTAGAAGTTTCTAGCGTGAATTATAAAAAGGCTTGGTCCATATTATGCGAAAGATATGACAACAAAAGAACTCTTATCAACCATCACTTAGATTCTTTGTTCAATATCCAACCGATAACGCGCGAGTCAGAGAAATCACTGCGGTTCCTTGTTGATCACGTGACTAAGAACTTGCGGGCATTATCCAGTCTTGATCAGCCTACTGATCACTGGGATTTGTTAATTATACATATGTCATCGTCCAAATTAGACAGCCGAACTCTTCTTAAATGGGAAGAGTATCGAAACACTTTACAGGACGTTCCTACTTTGGAACTGTTTAATAAATTTTTGATAGACCGTGCTGACGTTCTGGACACACTCAATCGCAACAAATCTGGAAATAACAATAATAATAATTTTAATAAACAACCTCCCCGTTCAAACACACAATACCAAACAAATCAAAACAAAAATAACAATATAAATAATAATAATTTGAATCGTTCCCAAAATGTTAACTCATTCGTATCTACTAACACTCAAAATTCACCTAGTAATTATCTTTGTATAATTTGCAACGGAAATCACAAAATATACGATTGTACAACTTTCAAATCTAAATCCATACCAGAAAAATTGTCATTTGTCACTAAATATAAGCTATGCCAAAATTGCTTGAGACAGGGACACCCTGTAAAGGACTGTCGTATGGGTCCTTGTCGTCTCTGCACAGAGAGGCATAACACACTTCTCCATGAGCCTAAAAAGGAAAATAACGGTTCAGTTGTTGCCTTTACACATCAGATTAGTCAAGTTCTGCTGTCAACAGTAATGATAGAAATCTGCAATCCGTTGAATAACCGAACAGAGATTATTCGTGCTGTTCTAGATAGTGGTAGTCAAACTACACTTATATCAAAATCTCTGCAACAAAAACTAAATTTTAAGTGTACTTCAATTGATGCCATAAATATAATAGGTATAGGTAACAGCTGTACTAATCAAGTAGTAGAAAGTTGCATTGTTTTACTAAAATCCATGCAAAATACATACAGTATTTCTTTATCATGTTACATTCTTGATGATCTCACTGGAGACCTGCCAAAGTCTTCGATTGACATACAAAATCTGAAAATACCAGAATACCTAAAACTAGCGGATCCTAAATTCAACGATCCTGCTCCTGTTGATTTATTAATCGGTGCGGACCTTTTTTGGGACATCCTTGGCAACGAACAAATCTCCTTGGGTCCCAATAATCCTAAATTGCACAGCTCTAAATTCGGTTGGATCATAGGTGGTCCTATTAGCACAAAAAACACAAATAACAAAATTCAATGCAATCATGCAATTCTTTCAACTCCAAATATTGATCACATAGTCATTAAATTTTGGGAGTTTGAAGAGCTTCCTCAAAAGAAGCTTCAAGGCCTAAATGACATTGAATGCGAAAAACATTTTTTAAGTAACATGACTAGGTTATCTTCAGGTCGGTTTTGTGTGCGGTTACCCCTAAAGGACTCACCTGACTGCCTTGGGGATTCTTATACATTAGCAAAAAAACGTTTATTAAATCTCGAAAAACGATTCCGAAAAATCCAGATCTAAAATCACAATATTTGGAATTCATACGTGAATACAAGGAATTAGGGCATCTCTCGGAGTCGCCTGTAGCTATTCCATGTCCATCATATTTTCTTTGCCATCATGCGGTATTTAAGGAAGAAAGTGAATCCACGAAAATTCGAGTAGTGTTCGACGGCTCCGCTCCCACAACTTCCGGCTATTCTGTCAATGATATCTTAATGGTAGGCCCAAACATGCAAGACTCTCTTTTCTCAATTCTAATCAGAGCAAGGCAGTACAAATTTATCTTGACTGGAGACATAGCTAAAATGTACAGACAAGTTAAAGTTGATAAAAATGACTGCAATTTGCAATTGATCCTTTGGAGAGAAGATGAGTCTCAGCCTATCAGAACGTTACGATTAGATACCGTCACTTACGGCACCGCAAGTGCGAGTTATCTTAGTACTAGATGTTTATGGCAGGTGGGAGAGGAATGCGAGGATCAATTTATTAAAACCATCATTCAGAACGACTTCTATGTAGATGATTTAATAACCGGATGTGATGACGAAATACAAATGAAATACATACAAAATTCTGTTTCTAATGCTCTAAACTCTGCCTGTTTTCCGTTAAGAAAATATAAAACTAATTTAACGTCACTTTTTCAACATACAGATATTAATACTAAAGAAAAACTTACCATTAGCGAGTCGTCGAGTACTCTCGGGTTGGGCTGGGATCCATCCAACGATAAACTTCACTTTCCTGTAAAAATTCCTGTTGAAAATGGTAAAATTACTAAAAGGTCAATTATGTCCCACTCGTTTCGCATTTTTGACCCATTGGGCTTATTAAGTCCCTGTATAATACAACCGAAAATTCTTTTACAAAGACTTTGGCTGAAAGGGATTGACTGGGATGAAGTTGTGCCTGATGATATAAAACAAAATTGGTTAGAAATCTCTGAAAACTTACCTTTACTTACCGATCTTCAAATTCCCCGCAGAGTCTTAGGCGATGATTCAAAAATCATAGAGTTGCATGCGTTTAGCGATGCATCGCAGTGTGCGTACGGCGGCGCCTGCATTTATACCAGGTCAATCAATGCGCAAAATGAGGTGACAATCCAATTATTGTGTGCAAAGTCTAAAGTTGCCCCCCTAAAACCGACTACAATACCTCGTCTAGAGCTTTGCGCGGCTTTAATTTCGGCCAGGTTATGTAAATCTGTTTGTGAGTCTATCAGATACACCCCCACACGTGTGATATATTGGTGTGACTCTAAAATTGTGCTTTGTTGGATCAAAAATGATCCCAGAAATCTAAAAACTTTTGTTGCAAACAGGATAGTTGAAATTTTGGAGCTCACTAATCCACAATCATGGTGCTATGTACCTACAAAAGCTAATCCAGCAGACCTGATTTCTAGGGGTATTAATGCAAGCCAAATTATTAAAAATTTATTTTGGTGGGAAGGTCCTTCGTATCTCCGCGATGACGAATCACATTGGCCAATATGCAAGGTTGATGGTGTTACTGATTTACCGGAGGTAAAAATAAATACTGTTACTATACCTGAATCTGATTTCGATTTTACCAAATTTTCAAAATTCAATCGATTGCAACGCATTTTCGCATATATTTTACGTTTTCTACACAATGCAAATCCCAAAAATAAAAACAATAGACTCGCAGGTATTTTAAATGTTGACGAACTAAACGGCTCCTTCAATTTTATTTGTCGTGTTACACAAAAACAAAGTTTTACTATTGACTACAAAAAGGCTTGAACAAAACAAACCATTAGGACCAAAATCTAAAATACTGAGTTTATCACCATTTTTTGAAGAGACGACAAAATTGATAAGAGTAGGTGGGAGATTAGATTTATCTAATTATTCATTTGAGAAGAAACATCCTATTCTTCTTGATTCTGCTCATCATGTGACGAAACTTTACTTTGAACGTGAACATGTGCGCAATCTACACTCTGGTCCTCAGCTGACTTTATCAGCCGTTAGGGATATTGTGTGGCCCCTAAACGGAAGGAAGCTTGCAAGGCGTGTAGTAAGTAAATGTGTTATTTGTGCACGTATTCGCGGCCAAACGTTAAATCCTAAAATGGGCAATTTACCACCTTATCGGATCTCTGTCGATTTTCCGTTTAAATCTGTGGGAGTTGACTATGCTGGTCCTTTCCTAATACTAAATCGTAAAGGTCGCGGCGCTACATTGCTCAAATGTTATTTATGTTTATTTATTTGTCTGCGTTTCAAATGCGTTCATTTAGAAGCCGTTAGTGATCTAACCAAAGAAGCTTTTATAATGACACTTCGTCGATTCGTTGCTCGTCGCGGAAAACCAAGCGAGATATATTCAGATAACGGTCGAAACTTTGTAGCAGCTGCGAAAGATATCGGTAGTTTTCTAAAGAGCAATAATGAATCCCTATCTGAGTTTGCTTCTACGGAAGGAATAAAATTTAATTTTATACCCGCCTACGCTCCCCACTTCGGTGGTATCTGGGAGGCCGGCGTGAAGTCCGCCAAACACCATATAAAACGCGTCATGGGAAATTCCCATTTAACCTATGAAGAACTCTCTACTCTCTTCGCACAAGTGGAGGCAATTTTAAATAGCCGTCCCTTATGCCCCATGTCATCCTCTCCTAAAGATTTCCACTCCTTGTCCCCAGGGCACTTTATTATTGGGAGACCACTTAACGCACTGCCAGCTCCAAATTTGGAAAATCACAAAGAGAATAATCTTCAACGATACGCACGTATAGAAAAAATTCGCCAGCACTTTTGGAAAAGATGGCAAAATGAATACATATCCGAATTGCAACAGCGCATTAAATGGAAGACTGATAAGTCAACGCTGAATGTTGGAGATCTAGTTCTCTTACAAGAAGACAATGTGCCTCCACTAAATTGGCGCATGGGTCGAGTTCTACGGTTGTTTCCTGGTCGAGATGGTGTATCCCGCGTTGCAGATGTCGATACAACGCGTGGCTGCCTTCGTCGTCCACTGGTTCGCCTGTGACCTCTGCCTACTTACGAAGATTGTCTCTGAGCTTGAAAGTCTACGTCTTTCAACGGGGGGAGATTATGTTCAAGCGCCTGAACGAAATTAAGAGCAACGTAGTTCAGCGTTATTAATATTGCTTCGTAATACCGTCAGAATTGTTTATACGCGGTAGTTTTATAAAAAAACACTTTTGCTTGTCACTACTACTGTGAATATCTTTTTTACCAAATTATACACGTCTTCAAGAATTTTGAGTTTTTTATTGAAGAAATTCCATTCTTGTGCCAAAACAGTTATGTTGTTGCTTTGTCATATGAATATTAATTTGTGTTTCAATAATATTTCATGTTTTATGTTTTGTGGATTTCTATGAAATACAAGTGGCCCATCTGGGTATTTATAGTAATGAATATAGCCCATGTCATGATAGGGACCAATACTGTCTTAATGAGTTTCTTTCGGGATTTCTTCTCAGCAGTGGTCGTTCCGAATTCCTAGTAGTCTTTAGCTTTGAAATTGGGGCTCGATATTATATAATAAACATTTAAATCTGATTCTATTGTTCCTTAATTTGTATTACCTCTACCTACATTATGAATTGTTGAGTAATAAGTGAAAGTACGACTATATTCTTAAAGTCATAGGTATTTATTAACTTACATTAAATATATATATAAATATACATACATATATATATATTTATATCTACTTAATCTATTACCCGCGTGAGTTTAGCTTAGATAATAAATCTTTTTGTGTTCCAAACTGTAGTAACCTAAACTCCAGTACTCAAAATTTCAGTAATTTGGTTATCCGCGTCCCGCGGGTAAATATTAGATACTTGTGGTACAGTAGCGGTATTAAAATGAATTAAAAGTGATATTTCATTCAATAAACGATCTTCGTCTGCTCGTTATCTACAACTTCCCGTGTTCCCACTCCCACCCCGAGTCCCACTTTGTCCTATTCCGTGTCCTGTCTATTTATACCAACGTCAGTGGAAAATGCTCATCAGGTTGAACGACTTTTGCTAAGGCGTCATTTCCATATATGTAATAGTGTAGCTGGTCTCTTGGAATTCTTCATCAGATGATCCTGATCTTCGATTTTAATACGTCAATAGAAAATTCTCGTCAGATTGATAAACTTTTGCAAAGGGAACCATTTCCACATTTCGTATACCTAGTTTAGCTGTTCTGTTAAGTTTCCTCATCAGGTGTTCCAGTTTTCAAAATCAATTATAGCCTATATGTTGCCCAGGCTTAATAGCTATACAACAAAAAAGTTTCATTTAAATCCGTTCAGTAGTTTTTGCGTGAAACGCGTACATACATACAGACAGACACATAGACAGACAGAGAAGAAATTCCAAAAAATGTTTTTTGCTTTCTATTATTCTTTTTAAGTGTCCCTCTATCCATTTCAGTCAAAAATACTAAATGTACAGACAAAATATTTTTACTGTTTTATTATATGTATAGATCATAGAGCAACACAGACTTCCGGGCCGCGCGCGGAAGTCCTTGTTGCTCGAAGGTATAGATGTATAGATTAAACAGGCAATAGGAGTATGATGCTGATTATTGAAATATGGGTAATACTTACTACTTACTTACTCCGCTGGCTCAGTGACCCCAAAGTGGATCTTGACTTCCGAAACGAGAGAGCGCCATAGTCTTCTAATATGGATTATAGACCTACAATTTCATGGCATCCTCCTTAAGGTTTACATAGATGGTGTCATCGATATTCCATAACGCACGGCACGCCGCACACATAATTTGCCTATCAAAACACCGTTTGAGGTTTAAATCAACTTACGAAGTTTGGGTAGGGCCTTTACATACAAAGCACAATATGGTTTTGACATATTGAGATAAACAGGGTTACTTGTAAATCATCCAAAAACACATGAGCAAGTTTAGCCCGTGTAACTTACGTAACTCAGTCGTCTCTATTACATTAATCCTATAAGTATCTCTATATGTATTATGCCATTATTATGTTTGAAAAGTTGTTTAATTAATTAGAATATTTGTACAATATAAATAATAAATATGTAGAGAAGATATTAGAGGAGATCAATAGCATCGAAATAATACGATAGCACTTAGCTTAGGGTCCTCCAGTATAGGAGTGTTCTCGTAGGAGCAAATAGCCGAAGTTATTTGCTGTAATTCAATCAAACTTTCTCCTAATTATTATTCGAGTAAGTACCTATTATCTGCTTTCGTAAGTGGTTCAACAGCCCGCATAGAATATAGGGGCGATGATAATGAAATTTATTCCATTTTGCTAATGATAGATAACTTACCTACTTACGTTAAAATTATTGGCTGAAAAGATCAGGATTTTGGAATAGATATCTATCTTAATTTCTTTATTTCATTAAAATCTATAAACGTGAATTCACAAATTTGAATTAAAAACTGGTAGGTAGGTACAACTTTGCTGTCTGTCAATGATATTATTGAAATTTCTGATCTATCGAGTTGGTTATCGTCCGATTTACTAATCGTGATTCAAATGTTTGTGGTGAACAGTGATAATTTGATCGGCTGTATAAACGATGGTTAGAAAATAATAGGCCCATTACAAAAACATTGGTCAAATAGCAGTCCGTGAACCCTTAGTAGCCAAAATAATATAAATAAAGGATGCAGTGTGGAACGGAGCATTTTTTATAGACCCTTGGTAGAAACGCTCTGGTTTATCGTTTCCGTTTTATATTCACATTTAAGGGTAACGTCAAAAGGAGACATTAACGAAGGTATAAACCTTCACAGACACACATTGGGACAAACGTACATTCATTTGAACGTGAAAGCCGACTGCGGAGCGGAGTATACTTAACTACTAACTTCAATATAACTAAGAAATCTTTGCCTTTATTAAAGCAATTACATGCCAATGGACACAATACATATATTTGTGGAAAATTCTTGGTTCAACGTAAATTAATTAATTTCTTACTTTATAATTTGGAAATTTAGTTAAAATTAAGTACATTCGGGTGAGCAATGGGTTCCGATTCCGACCCCATAATATATCAGGGTATTTTTTAAATAATATAGTACAGACTGACATGTAATTCTTTTGGACATGAATGGGTAAGTAAAAAGTACATATAGTAAAAATACCTTTAATATGACACACCATTAAGTTATTGCCAGCAGCTTCGCCCGCGTGGGTGTCCGATTATCAGCCCATCCAATCCACACCATTAGAGGGAGGAATTTTGAAAATTATTTTTCTTGGTGCTCACTTACTCGATACAAAAACCTCTCTACAAAATTTCACGATTAATACGATCGGCGGTTTCGGCTCTGCATTGATATGGCAATCAGTCAGTCAGTCAGCGTCCTATTTAATATATATAGGTAAGGTAGATGTAGATTGGAGAACTCTTAGTGAAGTGCATTGTCATCACGTGCTTATTTTTCTTCTAATCTTCAAGACATAAATCACATCTTTATCATTCCTTTGATCTAATTTATATAATCGTGACGAGGGAAAAAAAAAAAACTTATATCCTCTTTTCCACAATAGCTGAAATTATTTTAGCACAAAAGCAAAGCATCGCAAATTTCAAAAATAATATTAAGAAAATTCACATATTTACAGAGTATGAAGCAGCAGATAAAAAATAAATTCAATTTAGGAGCCAATCACAGTAATTTTTCTTTCAATTCGTACATCTAAAGTAGAGTATTGAATCATGTATTCTATTTAGAATAGGTACTTAAATATCGACATGCCGCCATTCACATTACGTTGAATGTACATCAATCAGTTTTTACTTTTATCTCATCTCATTTTAAAATCAACTTTATGTAGGTATCTATCTCAGAAAAAGTATTAATAAGATTTTTTTATATCTAAGAATACTTTAGCAGATTATATGAAGCTGATCTGTTGAAAATTGGATGTCTAATCCGTTAGTGGAGCTGTTGACTGATGGTGCAATGTTGACGTTATCGACTCATTCCAATCTGTAGGTGGATAATCTAGTTTTAAATATAGGTATATGTCGTCGTGTTTATTTCTTTATGAAAATAAAATCACCCGTAACTAAAACTACCGAACTACTGTGAGACAGATCAGAGGCTAAGAACGATTTCTGAAAAAATCACGCGGATTTGTATATATGTACCAGTCAACGTATACACTGTGTTTAGTTATTAAACGTCAAGATTGTATGTACGTAAGACGTGAGTAGGTAGAAATAATAAAGTAGGTAGTACGTAGGTAAAACATTTTTGTAAAAATGTTTGATAAAATTACCTGTCGCTCCGAAAAAGAGAAATCGTTCAAAATGTCACAATACAACGTAATCGAAATTGATTTTCTACAGCTCTACCGTATAAACGTGCCTACCTTTATATCTAAACTGTGTCATAAGAGGCTATATTTTGGGTGTAAAGTACCCACTTGGATATATTTTGTTCAGACTTGTTCTGTTTACACCGTAACACCTGCTTTTAACGCTCGGTCGGATGTGTTGGAAAACTTTTTACGACAATTTTACAATATGACGCGAACGAGACTTGGAATTTAGATGACATGTTCGCGCTTCCAATATGGATTTTATTAAAAGTTATTGTTCTTCTGAATTTTAAAATTAATTTGAAATCTCAAACATGTTTACAGAATTATTTTGATAACCTGGTATAATATACGACATGTATTACGGCTAAGTATGTAATAAGAACCTTTTTGTGTGGATCACCAATCATTATTATACATAAGCCCGCATAAATTGAGAGATTTAGTGCCTATTTTGTTAAGATTTCATTAAAGTTACAACAATTCGTGTTGCCACATCTCAGAAAATGTACAGAATGAAATATTCATATTTTCACCAACAAATAAGTGAGCACTTACACATTTCGCCACGAGTTATTTATTTTTCGAGAAATTTATCATGCTCTCCGCCTACTTATATGTTGAGGAATTTTCCTGTTTTACCCTCAACGCCTATGCTTTCTGTTCTCATAAATACCGGAAATCTACTGTGAAGCCTACGAGATATTTATGAATATATTCAATCAGTTAACAGGGATATCTACCTGAATATTGAATAGCATATCTATATATAATCAGTATTTGTGCTAAGTTTTAATCAAACGGTATTTTTTCAAATATTCCATACAGATATTGCTTGCATTTTCCAAAATTCGTGTACACACGAATCAATTTTTGCACGAAAATGCTGTCCATTCTCAGTACACGAGAGTTTCGGCTGTGCTATGATATATCCGTAATCTTTCATATAACTCGCCAAAATAATTCGTATCTCATCGTTAGTGACATGTTGGCAGGAGATGCTGGGAGGAGGTAATTGAATCACACATCTGTCATATTACGGGCAGGTATTTCTTTTTTATTAAGACAGAAATATCTATTACATTCATTGGTATTTGTACAAAAATAGATAGAGGTGTAACGGTATAATTGGACCAGTTTAGCTTATTACGATTTTTATCATGAAGTTAGTAATCAAATGCCGTAATTGAATGAAAAGTTATGTGATGTCCTAATAAAATTCACGAATGGGTTAAAAACCTTTGCATTTTATCATTTTATTCTGGTAGAATAAGTTTTTCATTGGTCTAAACATAGATACACTTAAATGGACACTTGACGACACATAAGAAATGTTTTGTTATAACTGCTATAACCGTCTACTGTCCATCAAATAATTAATCTGCTAATCCATTGTCCATTTTGATGTCTAAACATCTTTTCACTTTTCGCTTTGACACCTAAAGTATTCAGTCAACCATTGTGTTAGGTATTATTTGTACCAGATTTTAGAACAGCATAACAAAAAGCAAAAAAAAAGCAAAGAGCAAAAAAAAAGGAAAAAAGAAGAAAGAGGAGGAAGGTATAATTTCAACGTGAGTAAATCTACGGATAGAAGTAAGTATCTGCCTAAATTACAGAATCAGTGAAGATAGGTAAATCAAATTGGCTAAAAAGTAATAGAATTACCAGATAATTTAATACCCGCAAAAGTTTTTGTTTCAGATCTTATTTAATTAAAAACTCTCAAAAATTTTACTTCGTTTTTTTATCTTGTCAGAAAGACCCTTGGAACAGTATTTTTTACATCAAAAAGTTATTTGTCTTTATTCTGTTCATTAGGTTTTAACTAGTTATTTCTCAACTATAATTTTTTTTCGTATTTTTTACAAATTGGATAGATACCTAGTTTCATTGTATACCTGTAAAGTAGACTTTTAAAGCACACGTATCATATCACGTCACTCATATTATACAAGGAAATATACCCAAAACAATTTGGCTAAGTGCTCGCGTGTTTGTATTACAGTTTTTTGCGGACACACTGGAAGTATAATGTTTTTCGCGACTCCTAGAGTTGTGTAGTGAGAGTAAAGTTTATTATAGTGCAAAGTAAGAGGCAGTTGCTTTAGGCTGACCATCTGTTTACGATTACAGGCGACGACTGCCACAGAAATCGAAATATTTTTTTTACATTAAATTAATTTAATTTCGATATTTAATCGTTCTTGATTAAATCGACTCGATTGTTATCTCAATTCGAAATGCACAGTTCGCGTGCATCATAAAGCAGCAGCTAATGCTTAGCTTTACATTTGTGTGAGTGCTCTATCATAAAGCTGTACCAACCACTCTGTGACTTTACACTATCCTTGTTCATACTGAATATTTCAACGAGTCACTCACGTGATGCAATATGTCGGGAATTGCCGACCAGTTTCGGACCCATCTAGGGACCATTTCCAAGGCGAGTGCAGAACGCACTTGAAATATTCAGTATATGTCTTTATCTCACATTGATGACCTTATATCCTTGATATCCTTGTCCACTTGTATAAAAGCAAAGCTGAGCCTAAAGCACGCGAAATATGTCAGTTATGACAGTCGGTCGTGTGCAGTCTCCCTGTTCTCGTAATCAAATTGTGAACCCTCCGAAAGCGGCAGTCGGGTCACGTGGCCGTCGCCGCGGGCTCATGCCGAATTATTATATGTGGGTGTATCAGCGACTTTGAGGGAGTTAGTGCTGTGGGTATGGACAATAGTTTGCTTAAACATATTAAAACTATCTAAAGTTAGCGTTGCTTAAGTTAAGTCTTAAAAGGCCTACGGGCCTACTTAGGTAATATTTTAGACAGTGTCTATGTAGACAGAAAATATATTCTCCTTACGAATTTCGAAAGGCATTGTCTTCAAAATTTCTGTCTAAACTCGCAACAACTAAACTGATTTCGCTTCATTTTTATTTTACAAAGCAACAACAAACAGTTACCGTGCTTTAAACTACATTTTCCTTTAACATTATTTTAATCTTTCGTTAAATACGTTTTACCTGTATTTATGATTTTACTACGAACGCTTAACTCTCCTCATTATATAACCATAATGTTTACTTAGCAGGTTCTTTTGTTAAGTAATATTACAATTGTAAAATACGTGCCTATTGCTGAAAACCCTTTTAGTGATGCTAGGTTACTCTTATTGTTCTGTTGCCTGGCTTTTAGTTGTTATTATAATTTACAGCAGTAGAGAATATATTTTTTGTAGCTATTCGCTACGAAAATATACTCCAGTCTGAGTCCAGGACGAGTTCAGAGCTTTGTTTATTTTATTTTTTTATTAAAGATGGGTTTGTTGTTGACCACTATCTTGCCCGAGGACAGAGATGAGGTGTACGATGTTTATTAACACTTTTTCAGTTTTATCTACGTCGTCGTAATTGTCAATATAGAGTAGTCGTTCTGATTCCTCAGAATATACTGTCTTGCAATGGTTTAAAAAAAAAAATATTTATTGATCCTGCCTGATTGAAGTAAGTTTAGTAAAATAGAAATCTCAATACTTGAATACATATGTCTTCATACTAACAGCTAACAGCTTAATCTAGCAATTTCAAACGAGAATCCCCACGTTAGCATCTCCTCTTTGTCTCAGTCAATCATTGTCAAGTAGGCCTACACTGTTGTGCATATGTGAGACGAGACCGTGTAAATTACTAAATTGTAGCTTTCTGGAATTCGGCTCTTGATGAGACCAAAACTTGTCTACTTGATTAATTTATTTACCCGGGATTTATCTCATATATCTTTGTATATATCAATCTATTAAAAGACAAGATGAAGTTTGAACACATATAGTAGGAATTTTCATTTGTTTACGGATAGGATTTTTTGGAAAATAAGTCGGCAATCATGTAATTTTTCATTCGACTTCTTTTTGCAGCATATAAATATAAGTAGATTGTTAAGCAAGGGTCGAAAGGAATCAATCCCTGTACGAGGCACGCAGAGCGGCTATAGTCCGAGTAGGAATTGATGATAAATCTTAAACACTATACTTACGAATATAAGACAACTATTTCACCAGAGTCTCCCACTATTTTTAAACAAAGAGTATGTTTACTTCTAAGTTCTACTGTACGAGTATTTTGCGGGTGCCTTTCCCAAAATTACCATTATTACCATCAACATTTGTAAAATGTTTTAAACTCCCCTATATATACGACAGTAAGCAAAGCCATTACCTTTACGAGTTCCTTTTATTACTATAGAGACTCGTATTGTCAACATTTTGGCATGTAATTGAGCGTAAAATAAATACAGTAAAAGAAGTAAGAAAGAAGGCACATTTTAGGGCTCTGTAGTCAACAAGGCTATGACACAATAAGAGTGTATGTCAGGTTGAAATAGTAAAGAAATTAATTTTTAAATCATTAGAATTTTGTTTTGAAATTAAAAAAAAAATAACTTTTAAAATGTTAATTTTTTATTAAAATGAAATACCTACTCTTCAATGAAATCATCAATTTAAGGCGTGAGTCACTTATCAAACCTTGACTCTTTCGTACTTATATCTATATTTCGTACCTATAGTGTACAGAAGATCAAAAATCTAGAAGAATCCAGAAGATCTGTAGGTACTTCGGAACTAACTACGGAACCATATTCCGTGAGAGATTCCAAGTCGCACATGTCGCTTTTATTTGTATGAGATATTTTATTTGTCTTTGTAAGGGTTTCTACTTTCTAGGAATACAATAGATATGTCGCAGGTCTACTGTAAGATTCCGCGTTTTACAAACGGCGTCGTGGCAGGTACATTTGTTTATATTTTGGTGTTTCGATAGCGCATTCGATTATTTTTCGATTTCTAGCAATATCTGATTAGCGCTTGCATATACAGGAAAAAATCGAAATCCAGGTTCAAATCCAAGTTATTAATTTAATAACAAAGAAAATACAACTACATACGGTTTTAAATACATAGTCTATTTTATCCGGGATAACTTAAGGATTCTAAGGGTGCCACCATCGAGATATTATGTACTAACGCACTAGAGGAGCTACCCCAAACAAAATTTTTGTTCCAATTTCGTATATGTATTCAAATATGTTCGAAGCAGCGCTGTCACAATCATTGACCAAGATCATGTAGTACAGAATGTATACATATACTGGAAGAGAAAAGGAAGTGAATGATTACGGGAGCCAGAGCCACACACATTTTATATATGTAAATGCGTTGGAATTAGGTATGAAGGAATAGGGTCACATAAAATCATACATGAACCCTGTTAACATAACCCTCCTTTTTTAAGTACCTACTCGTCTAAAAAGCGAATTATTGTACTCTTCATATAGTCTTCATCACAGTTTTTTCATATAAGTACCGTAGTCATCATACAATTATTCACATTTCCAGTAGTTTCTCGTCATAACTAAAACTGGGGTGCACGCTTTCATTTTAATTGAAAGACGGAATCCAATATTTAAGCTTCAAGAAAATAGTATTGCCTGCTGAAAATTCTAAATACGTATACCTAGTTGTATTTAGTAAAGAACAGTTAATAAGTTGCATAGATTCACATCTGTGTATACCACGTAGTGTAATGAACTCGAGCCCTGGAAAGAGCGATCCTTCGGGACCTCACAATGATTGATGATCTCCTGATCAGCCAGTGGACCGGAAGAACGGCCTGTATCACTTGTTCCCGAAATTTACCAAATTGTATCTATTTGGAGGGATTGCAGACCTCACGAATAGCTAATTTTACTTATAATATAAACCCGTTGAGATAAAGTTGAAGTTGGATGTTTGTTATCTATGTTTTATGAAAAATACCTATAAATGCCAAAATTTGGATGTTTGTTACTCAATTAAGCATATATATTACACGGATTTCAAGAGAATTTGGCACACGAGTAGAAATATATCGGGAATAGCACATAGGGTACTTTTGATCTCGAAATTTCCACGAGAGCAAATCCCCGGGGCGCGGCTAGTTTGGTATAAGGAGAGTAGTAGTAAACCTGGGATTACTTAATGTTTAAGGACATACCCAATCAGGATTTTCCGAAAACGTACTGTCTTTAAACGTCAAGTGTGAACCATAGGTTAGAAGTACTGAAGCAGGAAAAATATCCCGTAAAGAGAAAAATACTAAACTAGAATTATATCGAATCAAATTACAAATAAAATAAATAAGACTATATAGAAAAAAATAATAATACATATTTCTGTTTTTTTTCCTTTATCGTCGAAAATCACCGTAATTTAAGCGGTAACAGTAGAATTTTTTAAAGAATTAAATAAAGACTATAATTATTTAAAACGATATCGGCTTATTTTTTAAAATATATTTAGTGTTTTATCTCAATTAAAAGAAAACCTCTAAAATAATTAGGTACCCTAAGAGCCTGACGAAAACTCGCTAGCAAAAACACAAATTATAGAAAATTCGAAAAGTAACCTTATTGTGTTTGCTTTAAGGCGGAGCTTACGTACCGCCCCCCTCACCCCCTCTGAATAGCCTTGGGTAGCGCCTTAAGTATTTTTAATCTCAAAGTTCCCACAAGAGCGTGGCTCCGAACTCTTTCTGTTGTAATAATATGAGCTAAGCAATTGTTATTTCATTCGATGCTCTCGACTAAATGTTCTGTTAACTCATAAAATTTTAAGGTAACATTTTCAGCGGTATTCCTTTGCATATTTTTATTTTAAACAAATATTGTTCTTGCTTAGCCCTTGAAAAGAAAATGAGCAAAGTTTTCAACTTTCCTTTAGTTGAATTGTCTTTACCTATCTCACGTAAAAAAGTAAGTATTCGGGCCTTCCAATAAATGTCAAATTTGTAAGTATCTACTGTACTAGTACTATCATAAATTACCTACACTTTATAGTGTTAAAAATACCCGAACTTTTTCGAACCACTTGACGACGACCGACGACGGGCGAACCTATGGGAACTGTAACTAAGGAAAATATAGAAACTTCGCTTAAAAAGTGGCCTAATTGTTACTATATAACAAAAGCGATCCTTTGTTGTTTTAAATAAATTTGAAATGTCAAGTTAGTTGTTTTTGCATTATCATCAATTCAAAGTTTTCGAGGTGGCATTTGTCAAAAGTCTAATAAATTGTACTTTGAGAACGAAGACGAGTACGAGAATACTTTTTGTGAAAAGACAAAACATTTATAGGTTCCTTTAATTAATCAGAATCAAAGTACATAATAGGAATTAGGAATAATAAGATATGACATGAATAACACAAAAAAACGATATAATTCGATACAATTGATTTTTAAACAAACAACTAAAAGTTGAGCAATTCCGTCCACATCTCAACAACAACCTACTCAGATCTGAATTTTCCACAGAGTTATTGAATTGTTCTGAATTCCCAATAGACTATGATTGTATCGAAGATTCTAGAGGTAAGAGCGATCAAAGTCCTGTTTTTAACTTCAATCAAATAAAAAAAAAATATAAGAATATATAGAAATTATAATTTGCGTTATTATTCCAACGAGTCGCTTGTATGTACGTAATATAATTAACGAATGGTCTGTTAAGCGTAAAAGTCACTTAGGTAGGATGCTCATGGCATTTGTCATGCAAGGCGGGCAAATCCAATTACAGGAGGCGCCCCGTTATTCTCGTTTTTAAAGCTATAACATATAATCATAGGTGAGATGCTTAACGAGTACTTACCGTAATCCTGTTAAGGGAAAAAAAATAACTTAGCCACGATGCGTGCGATTCATTTTGGATTAGAATCTTGGTTTGGTTGGATATCAGGATCATGTTTTTGATTTTTCTTCTTTATCTTCACCCTCTTTTTTCTTTTATCAGAGTTTAATTTATCAAAGCTAATACTCCTATATACCTTGTTAAACACCTTGTCGTTAACATTATATTCAGGCACATTTTGAATTTTCTCTAAACTGAATGACTTCAAAATTTCCTGAAATCTATGTTTAACACGACCACATATTGTAGGCGTCTTTTTATTTTGAAAGTCATCTTCAGCAGACCAGTGTTTGAGAACACGAAATACTTTTCGATGCTGTCGACACACTACTGAAATATCAGTATTCGTCTCTTTATTATTTTTGACAATGTTAGTGTCATGTGGAGTGATGGTACATGTATCTAATTGACCAACTTGTTGAGCGCTGGTAGCTCTACTAGTCTTTTTGTGTAAATTCCTAAAACATTGAATTGATACGTGCCTCTGCTTCTTGAAACTACTTCCTACCTGAATGTTTTCTGATAGATGCTCCGGGCGAGGTCTGTCGTCACCATTCCTGCGGCATGGACAGCATGAACAGTTTTCTGTACCCGGATTATCTGTCTCGTTGCTCGGAAATATTTTGGCTTCAAGTGAGGTTTCGTTTTCGTGAGTTGAACTAGTACAGTCTTCAACTTCTTGTGATATTAATATTTCTCGATGAAATACGTGGGCCAATTGTGCTGAAGGATCATTGATCAATTGACTAATACCCCAGAGATATCTTGCCATGTTAAGGTTAACTCAACAGCGCTCTCTAGATCCATCAGGAAAATGTATTTTTATTAAAACTAATTGGTGGTAAATAAAGTGACCCAAAATAAATTATTTATAACAAAATAAACAACTTTTATTCCTGTCCTTCATTGACATCACGCAAGCATAGCCAGCAAGTGTCAGATATTATTCTTTTTATTCTATCATAGAAATCATAGATAACCAAATCATATATTACGATAATGTAAAGAAATTAAAACGGATGGACTAATAAATGAAGTCTCCAAGATTTGTCGATCATTAGATATAAGTTTAATTGTTTCTATCGTAGTATTTTTATTATACTATTATAATATTGTATATATTATATTGTGTTCCTATCATGGAGTTTCTAAGTAGTACCATAAATAACTCTATGTTTGTACCTACCCTATCAAATACTATATAAACTCTGTTTATATAGTATTTGCAAATACAAATGTACCTAAACCATAAAGTTATTATATAAACATGTAACAACAGGACAATATTGACTTTCGCAGAGATCTATGATTAATTTTATTCCTCAATGGTCAACAATTTCTATGAAGCATAATCATAGATTTCCATCGAAATAAAACTACTATAATATCTCGATATAGATTTCATAATAATTTGCAAATGATTTTCAATTTTAATCTCAGATTAGTCTCTTTAGAATTTGATAGTTGAACTATGCCTTTTGCGCCAACTGAGGCGATGAAATTTATTGTAATCCTATGGCCCTGAGATTAGCGATGGAAATGGATTCTCACAAAGGTTGTTCGACATAGCGACGTTTTACTTATCCACAATGGGTACACAAATACAATTGCTGACACTAAATGGCACAAAGACGACCCATTCTCACTCAACATAAGAATTACTTTTGGTATTCTTATTGTAACCACTTTATGTATATTGAGATAATGGATTATTTTGCATTTTGATATATCGATATGAGATAAACAAATGTTACAAGGGTTCTTAAATATACATACATACATACTTTATCCCTTACGGGGTAGACAGAGCCAAGAGTCGTGAGACTCGAACGCCACGCTTAGCTGAATGGAATAAATATGTTGAAAAAAATACTTATACTAATGTTCTTATTGTATACCTGTTACTAATATTTAATGGCAAATATTTAAAAATCATTTTGCACGAGTGTTTCAATTTATATCGGAAATATTTTAGAGATTCTCACGTACATTTTATGATGAAGAAGATGTCGCTTTTAAGGATTCAGAAAATAAGTTGGTGTGATAGATTTTCTTGACAGTAGATACGCCTCTCATTTCATTTTGTGTATTATTGCGGGTTTTTTTACATCTCTTGTTATCCGCAATGTATTACCATTGAGCTCAGATATTTTCTTCGTGACTTTGATCTTTATTCTGGAAAAGGGTGAAGGATTTGTTTATGTCAACTGTATTTCGGTCAGTCTTTTTTGTGATATTTGTATAAACTACTAGGTAACATATAGATGTTATAAGAAAATATCTGAGCTCAATGGTAATACAGATATAACAAAAATTTAAAAAAGCTTTTTAACATAATTCAAGGAACAATGATATTTTAGCTTCGGACTTAATAGTATTTTATTTCAAAATAGTTGTTCCCATTTCGTAGGTAAATATGTGGTATGATTTGTTTGGAATTTGATGTTATTTTGGTAATTTATTTACCTTTCTTGAACAAATTTATGTAGGTAAGACAATGCATAAAATTACAATTTTCAATAATTTTGTATCTCTGTGGAAATGGGACCGGATCGGAGTACGGAGCCCTGTGACAGCCCCGGACCCGGACAGATTGAAGGATTTGAAGAATTTATTATGTAATTGACTTATTTTTTTACACTTCGTTTAAACGATACTATGCTCCGCCCCGAGGGCACACGCACACGTGCGGAAATTTCTAGATAAAAATTACACTACTTTCTATTCAAACTCTACCAGTGTGAGTGTACCCAATTTTATCAAATTCAGCCCTGTAGTAGTTGAGGCGTGATTGCTAACATACACACATACATACATTAATCGAAGCTGTCGCATTTGTAAATAGGTACCTAATATTACCTTATTCATAATATATCTATATATATGAGTCATGTCAGATGCCTAGAGGCGTAGATGTTAGTAATAACACACTCGATAAGAAGAAGTTTAAAATAACATTTAAAATGTGTTAAACTTTTCATATATAGCCTTATTTAATGTTTTATGTAAATAAAAAATCATGCAGATTCATAATTCAAAATGGGCCACCCTTATTATGCCAAACATATTTCGTTAATATTTCCTTGGCAAAGCCTTCGTTAGCCGACATGCGCACGGCACATTAATTTGCATCAGGTATTAATTGAGCAATTAATTTCGAGATAAGAGGCTGGGTATACATCGCAAAATGTAAATTAATCGCGACTTTGATTCATATATTTAAAAGGTTTCCTTTTCATGTGTCAAATTGATTTAAATTTTTTTAGGAAGTATTAAAGGTACAATTTTATACCAAGTAAAATTTTATACATTTTAGTTATTATTTACTATAGGAGAGAAATTATAAATGAGGCGCTGTTTTATTCGGCCGGCAGCCTGGCGTTTATCAATCAATCCCAGACCTAACACGACCACGACCAGTCGATTGATAAAAAAAAATGTACCTCGTATAACGAATTATACTCGGCAGAATTAACAATACAACTAACCCAATGCTTCTTTCCTAGTATTTCTAGATTGAAAATAATATCGTATTTTGTTGCAAAATATAGGTCGTAAATCTTAGGGAGGCGTATTGTCTTTATTTGGCAGTGGGGACACGTATTTTTTATTGCTCCGACGTGGTAGTTAGATTATTATTAAATACTGCTTTTCCGACATTTATTATACTTTATAATTAATGGTTTGCGAGTGATTTTAATAGATTGTTATTAAAAACGAAAAATTGTATTGAAAACTTTTCATCCTCCACACACACACACTTGAAAGCACAAGAGACTAGGCATGTGCTATCAAGATTGGTGTAGTTTTTCACCTGTATTCCGTGTCACATTTTTACATAATATGTGCCTTTGCTGGACTAGTTAAGTATCAACTTAGGCTCTTTGAATACTATCAACATCAACGATGACAAAGACAATAATCATCGATAAAATAACATAACGTTTGGAACTAGTGTTGATATTGATTGGTACTAGGGTTGAGGTGAGGATATCAAATATAAAATAAATAATAAAAATATTTAGGAATTGATTTAGACGGCGGGATGTTAAAAAATTACGTTCTTTTTTAACATCCCCCCGTCTTTCTCTTTTATACTTAGAGGTACTAAAGTACAAATATACTTTCGGCAGTTGTGTAAAAACATAATGGACTTGATATTTTTGGTGTAGGTAATTGAGTTTTCTACGGCCAATAAAATCCTCACTCCCTTGGGTGCCACTCGGTTGAAATACTGTAGTTTTAGTGCGATGACCTCTTGGCCCTGGGGGTCAGGGGACACAGGACAAAACTCACGCAAGATTTTGTCCAAATTAGATAACTACTGATTTTGTTGATTAGAATTACGTAGTTCATAACAGTCTTAATATTTTATAAGATTCTCTTTCTTTGGAAATATTAGTTTTAAAATTCAGTCAAAAGGGTTTAAGAGTTTTAGCGTATTTCTTGCCTTTCACTGCAAAACAAATTAATTTTGCTCTTAAAAGCAATGTTAAGTAAGTTAAATTAAAACTATGAATTTGGTACCTATTTTATAGCTAGACGTAATTTATTTTGTTGTTATTAAGTATCCATTATAATTTCGGGGTTTTAAGGTCCTGTGTCTTACATAAGAAGAAATCATTGTTGGACTACAATGCAGTTAACCGAGCCTCATCGCTTAAACTAGCTTTCACAGGGCTCCAAAGTTTGGCTACAAACAATTTTAAGATCGAATGACGCTCAGTTAGCGACGGCTAATTGCCCAAGTTGCCATTGTTTTGCATCGGAGACTTCAATGGCTGGATTTGGGTAAGTACTTAACAGACTTTCAAAAAGTTCTTTGTGATATAGAGCATTGTTATTTGAGAATGAATTACCAATGATAATCAGAGAACTGTAAACTTAATACACAATTTGAGAATCGCACTTTTCTCCGAATCAATGCAAAACTTCAAAGAAAAAGTGAAATCAAGAGGGATTTGGAAAGGTAAATATTGCATCAAAATAATAAGCTAAATTAAAACTGTATCCCATTTCTCTTTCACTACAGAAACATTAATTCATACTTTTAATGGTAGACATACCTAGAGCTCCAGTGCCGCCGCCGCCGCCGTGGCGGAATTTAGTGGAGTGAATTAGGTTACCACAGGGGAAATATTTTCAGAATTGTTTCCGATTCAGAAAAGCATTACCGGAAGGCAATGTCCGGAGTGAAATTTGTAGGAAAAAAATGAGGAATAGGAAATTAAGTAGATATAACTTAGTTACATGTGTATTATTTATTTTGCCATATATTTCTCCAAAGTAAAAATTAAAATAAGATATACCTACTGGTTTTGATGTTAAATATCGGTGAAAGGTTATGTATTATTTTTATTTATTTTATTTTATTTATTTGGGAAACAAACAATAGCCTTACACAAATAAGTAACAATAACATGATGATACATATATCAGTAAAGTTTCCTCTATTAAATAACTCACATTGAGCTTGAGCAGGTAAGCAAACATATCAAATTCAACAAAACGGTTAAAGAAGAAAAATAAAAGTTTAAAGTGACGGTTTAAACTTACAACTAATCGTGTTTGTTAACAATAATTTCTCTTAATTTATTCCTGTAAATAGCAACAGAGTTTAAGAAAGGATCTAATTCATAAAATAATTTGTTATAATTGTTACAGGCTCTGTGCAAAAATGTATTACTAGCATACTTGGTGTTTTGTATAGGTAAATAAAACAATATGTGACTGCGTGAGCTGAGACGGGGACATTTAAGTGTAATACAATTTAAAAGGAACGGGGAGTCTACAAGATTATTTAATAACTTATACAAAAATATTTGGTCTCTTTCAGCGCGGCGATCCATCAGTGTTAAATTATCAATGCTCTCATTTAAATCAGAACCATATCGTGACGCTTTAAAATTTAAATGTTTTACAAATTTCTCACTAATTCTTTCTATATCATTTATATAAATGTTATATTGGGGATTCCAAACAATTGAAGCATATTCCAAAATTGACCTAACAAACGAATTAAAAAGAAGCACCAGGGTTGAACAACGTTTAAAGTCTTTACCTGTTCTAATAACAAAGCCAAGCATACGAAAAGCTCTTGACGTAATATAGTTAATATGAGAATTAAAAGATAATTTTGAGTCCAAGATCACTCCTAAATCCCTAACTTCTGTCACACGTTTCAGATCTTCATTGTTGAGTTTGTAGTTATATAATATAGGTTTTAACTTTCTACCAAATGATATGACATTACATTTACTAGTATTTAAGAAAAGACAGTTATTTTTACAGAATTCACTAAGATTGTTCAAATCATTTTGTAAAAGACTACAATCAGTTTCAGTTTTAATAATTCTAAAAATTTTCATATCGTCAGCATATAAAAGTACTTCAGAGTGAATAAAATTAGCAGTTAGGTCATTAATAAATAAATTAAAAAGAAGGGGAGCCAGATGTGCCCCTTGAGGTACTCCAGAAGTGATTGGAACAAACGTAGAACAGAAACCTTTAACAAATACAGCTTGACTACGTTGTCTTAAATATGATTCAAGCCAGCGTAGTAAATCGCCATGAATTCCTATGTGCCTTAGTTTACAAATTAAAATAGAGTGCGGGATTTTGTCAAATGCTTTGGAATAATCCGTATAAATAACATCAATTTGATACCCATCATCCATTGCTGATGCCACTCTATGAGTAAACTCACACAGATTACTTTCCACAGACCTTTTGTCTACAAAACCATGTTGTTGAGTTACCAGAACAGGCCTAATCAAAGGGTAAATATTATCATAGATAATTTTTTCGAATAATTTGGGTATGGCACTTATCTTGGAGATCCCCCTATAATTTCTAATATTGTGTCTATCGCCTGATTTATGAATTGGTGTAACATAACTTTGCTTCCAAACAACAGGCATTATACCTGTTCGCAATGATTTTTCGAAAAGTAGGGTTAGTGGAAGAGCGAGATTTCTATAGCATCTTTGCAAAAATACAGGTGGGATGCCATCGGGTCCACAACCTTTAGTTACATCAATTTGTTTTAAACGTTGTTCAACATCGGCTAAAGAAATGTTTACCGAACCGATAGAAACAGATTGGACTGGTTCTTGGGTTTGTGACGACTGTAAAGGCTGGTTCAATTCGGGTTCAAACATTGATTGAAAATATTTATTAAACATATTACAAATATCGACACCATCATTTGAGGTTGTACTGTCTAAAAACATTCTGTCAGGGAAATCGGGTGCAGATTTTTTTGATTTAACAAAATTCCAGAAAGATTTACTATTCATTTTAATTTGATTTTCAGATTTCCGTATATACGAGTCATAGCATTCAACCTGGACCTTTTTTTTGTCTTTCACGTAAAAGCGTGAATGTATCGAAATCACATTGTCTGTTATACATTTTCCATTTTTTATGAAATTTCAACTTTTCCTTAATAATTTTTATAAGTGCCCGTGAATACCATGGTGGATACCGTGTGTTTGCATAAACAGTTTTAGTTGGGACATATTTTAAAATTATTTCGTTGAGTATTTCATAAAATTTGGAAACCATAGCATCTATATCATCAGAAAGAAGAGCAGTTTGCCAATCTATCTTTGATAATTCATTATTAATAAGGTCATAATTTGCTGAGAAAAACCGACGTACAATCTGGGGTGTGGGTCTAAGCGGACGTGACGATAAAGAATGTACAATTACATGTAGGGCAGGATGATTATCGTCTTCGGGTACCAAAGGACTTAAGCAGTGAAGAACTTTACAATCAAGATTACTAATAATGAGATCCAGACATCTATTATTGACATTACAAATTGAATTAAATTGTTTGAAGTCAGTAAAGCATAGAAAACTATGGAGAGCATTTATTAAACTTTCATTACTATCTGAGTTAACTAAGTTGACTGCAGAGCCCTCCACAACCCATTGTGCCTTGGTAACATTAAAATCACCTACAATTAGGTATAAGTCATTAGGATTGTTCATTGTACAGTCAGAGACATATTCGAAAAATTCACATAAATTATTCAAATGTGTTGGACAGTGAGGAAAGTACCCACAATAAATATGTAATAATTCGGATCTAGGCTGACGTTCCAAAGGTACAACTATATCAATCACTTCTGCTGCTGCCCCACTTATTTTGAAGATATTAAATGAATTTACTGAGATTTCACGTTTAACCGCTATAAGGACCCCCACCTTTAGTGTCACCACGCAAATCATAATCACGGTCATTTCTATATACATTAAATCGGGAGTCAAAAAGTTCTGCATCATAGATACCCTCTAATAACCAAGTTTCCGTAAGACAGATAATGTCGTAATCAGCCTGAATTAGGTTACGGAAGAATATACCTATTTTTGTACGTAAGCCACGCATGTTCTGGTAGTATACTGATAATGAGCTATCCACTGTTAAAAGTCAAAGTATAGTTCATATTTTCAATACAGATAATAACAAAATAAAATATAGGACTGATGGATCCAGGTTTTAATTTATTTTGTAAAAAGAATATTACAAACAGACCATTATACAAAAAAATACGTTCCATTATCTCATAACAGTCACATATCAGAGAAAAATCTATAATAAAATAAAATTGACAACTATTTTTACAAAACATACAATTTGAAAAATGTACAATTATTCTTATTGAATTTTGTTTAAATCCATTTGGGAGTTAATATGTATGACATGACTAGTATCTGAACGCCTAACCATTATTGAACAGTTTTTAACCCATACATAACTGTAATTCTTTTCTTTACAGAGGTTTTTGGCTTGTTGCAATAAATTCTTATTTGAGCTAGTAAGATGGTCATTGAAATATAAAATTGTATCTCCAGGGAGTCCGATATCATTAGATTTGAGTTTCGCTTTCTTAACGCAGCTCAGGAATTCGTCCTTCTTGAAACGGGCTAGGAAACGTACAATAATGGGTTTTGCCTTTTTCATGTTATTACTTTTCGGAGCTACTCTAGTCACAAAGTCGATATCGTTCGATATATCGATGGGACATGCGGCACGTTCAGTTATCACCTTTAAAATATTCATAAGATTCTCTCCTTTTTTTTCTGGAATGCCATAAATCTCCACATTAGACCTTCTGGCCCATTGTTCCCGCTGGTTATTATCCGTTTCAATGACACCTACGTTGACTTTCAAATTCTCCAATTCCAATGATGTACTATTTATTTTTTTACTATCACAATCCAATTCAATTACTTTAGTATTCAGTTCTTCATATTTGGCCTCCATAAATGACATCGAATCCTTGATTTCCTTAATTTCATCCTTAATTAACTTAAGTTCCCTCGATACTGCATCCTTAATGGTCGACTGAAGTTCACGCTTCATCTTTGCCATCTCCCCTACTATCAACTCCCTAATAAGATTAAGCGAATTAGGATCCAAAGATTGCGTTTCTGACATCACAGTGCATTCTGTGCTCACACTAGTCGGCTGCGAGCGGCTATTTCCGCAGATTCCGCTATTTCCTCTTATTGGAGTATGGTCTTTTTTCGGCGATCTAGGTTTCTTAAGAATACAGTCAGGGCAAATCCATGATTTTTTATACTCTGTTGTAATATCCTTCTTTTTTCTGCGAGGTTAATACATTGTATATGGTAATTTAGTTTGCACTTGTTACATATTAGGATATTTGAAGAACCAGTAGCGCCATCTGTTATTTTACAACATGCGAACTTCATTTTTCTAACAATAAAATTTCTTGATCACAGGTGAGATTTGAACCCAGAGCTTATGAATTCTATGAGGTGGCGCGAGCGCAAAAATCGACCGCGTTAACCGCTAGGCCAACCGTGTACTTAGGAGTTTTGACGAAATTGGCAATCTATTGATTTAAAGTATTGGAAGACTGCGATTCGGAATCGGAATAGTACCTCGGATTCATTAGTCACTCAAGAAAATAAAATATTGTCATAACAACCGTCACTTTTTGTAGTACTTATTTTTGAGTAATAAATAAACCAGATTATTACCTATTTAAATTGTTCACTGGTCAAGCATTATGAGTTCTTTAGCTTTGGATAGCACTTTTAACACTGAAGGAGTAGGTACTTTTAACAAATATTGTCACAACAACCGTCACTTTATGTAGTCAGTCAATTTATTTTTGGGTAATAAATAAGCCAAATTAGTGTTTAAATTATTCACTGGTTAAGTATTATGAGTTCTTTAACTTTGGATAGCACTTTTAACGATAAAGGAGTACTTTTGATGTCGAAATAGAATTATTTATGCGCAACTGCTTACTACGTATCTGCTCAACACAACTGCGATGATGATTATGTAGACACTTAAAATTTTGCATGACAACTAGTACTTAATAAAATGCATGATATTATCCATCAATATTTTTATAGCTACGATTATATGAAACCTACATAACAGGCATAAATAAATTATGTAGGCAAAATAAGGTGCGTTACAAAATATTTCAGACTATGTTAATCTAAAATTAAAATTTGAAAAGTTTCTCTGCTCGCTGCCGGCATTCGTTTGTCACGTACCAAATTCAACTTTTTAACTTCCTTGTGCAAGTCCGATGAGTTAAATCAGATTCAAATTTGATACATGATGAGATGCTTGTCCCTTAGGCCAAGTCCAACGGCGAATTTATTACCGGATTTAAAAGAAAGAAAAAATATTTATCGTTATACATTATGATTTAAGCTTTTTATTTGGTAATTAAACCATGAAAGAACTGATTATTGACTTCCTTGGTACCACGCAGAAAAGACCCGTTTTTGAGGCTTAACTGCGGAAAAGAGTCTTCGAAGGAAGTAAAAAGAGTTCTTTGGTCTTTTGAAGAAGCTGCATCGAGGTCAGTTTTTTATTACGTACCTACTTGGAAAGTCTATGGACTGTTGTTTTATAAACCACAAGAAAAGAAAATAACTTTTTATGACCCTAGAGATTTATGATGACTGTTTATCACTTGCGAAATTGCGCAGACTTTTAATATTCGACTTCTGGCCACAAATGAAGAGCGCCACAACACAGCTGGGCGCAGCTGTTTACGCCAATAAACAACATTTACCAAAAGTCATACGCATTGTTTATTTCTTCATCAAAAACAAAGCGTTGTTTACAACTAGAAATTTTCTTAAGCGTATTTACAGACGGTGTGACGCATACGCCAGTTTTCACTGTTCGTAAAAATGGTACATTATGTTTTATGTTCGCACATTCAATTCCTTTCAAATCCCATAAAATACCTGCATGAAAATACATATTTACTATGCATCAGATACTCAGTAAATACGTATTTTCGTTGTTGTACTATATGAACAAAAATAACTACAACATCGAATTCGAACTTGTATTATTTGTGGGGATTTTAATATTAATTTACTGGTTGATAGTACTCAATGCGCCAACTTTATTTCGTTATTAAAATGCTACAACTATAGGGCTCTAATAAATTCTCCAACTTTCAGACGTAAGGCTGCGGAAACTTGCTTAGATAACTTTTTAACTAATCTCCCTGGTGATCATGTATTGGATTTTCGGGTAGATCACAATGGTATAGGGGATGGGCATGCTGGCATTTTTTGTTATTTAGAGCTAAATGAAGCAAAAAGGATTAACTTCTCTCATTATACACGTGAACGGCGCTCTTTTGGTAAAAATAACAAAAGTACATTCAAACAAAAAATATTACAACAAAACTGGAAAGACATCGGCATCAAAAACTTTTTAAAAACATTCCAAAAGCTTTTTAAATCATCTTTTCCGAAAAGAAAATTTCGAACAAAGGTAGGTGCCATGTTAGGTTTAAAATGGATAACGCCTGGCGTGAAAATTTCGAGTAAAATGAAACGCTTCTTGTCTAGTATCACAACTGACAGTAACGATTCTCTGAAAAAATACAAGTGTTCCTATTTAAGAATTTATAAAAGAGTACTTAATAAAGCGCGAAAAATGGCAGTTACCGAAGAAATTGACATGGCTAAAGACACTTCAAAAGCTATATGGAAAGTTGTCAACAAGAGCCGAAATAAGGCATCGAAATTACAAAATGAAAAATTATATCTCAAAATTAATGATAAAATAATATATAATACCCAGGAAATAGTTGACATTTTTTCAGATCAATTTAAAGTTAATATTGATACTAATCTAAATGATAAAAATAAGGCTATTGACATTTTGACTAATAACACAAGTAGAATAGAAGATGCTATGACTTGGGAACCAGTAACTCCTCGGGAAATAAAAAAAATTGTTACTAGCATGAAATGTAAAAAATCCTGTGGCTATGATGGCATTACAATTGGACTTATAAAAGAAAATTTAAATATACTGGCTGAACCTTTGTGCGAATTATTCAATAATTGTATAAGTAAGGGTATCTTTCCAGATCAGTTCAAAATAGCTAAAGTTATACCTATCTACAAAAAAGGTTCTAAAACCGATCCTAAGAACTACAGGCCTATTTCTTTGCTATCGATTTTATCTAAAATTTTTGAAAAAGTCATGAAAAACCGACTAGTAGCCCATTTAAAAAGGAATAATATAATAAGTAGTAATCAATTTGGGTACCAAGAAGGCAAAGGCACAAATGAAGCTATTGACAAACTTGTCAATGTGGTAACTTCAAAGCTCAATGAAAAAGTCAAAGTCTCTAGTATTTTTCTTGATTTGAGTTCGGCTTTTGATTCTGTGGATCATGACATCTTATTAAAAAAACTTGAGCACTTAGGAATTAGAGGAAAACATCTTGACTTATTCCGTTCTTACCTAACTAATAGAAAACAATTTGTAGAAGTCAAAAAAATCGAGGAAGGTCAAGAAAAGGTTATTAAATCTAAAACGGAGCTTATTAAGAGAGGTGTACCACAAGGCTCAATTTTTGGGACCCATTCTATTCATTATTTTTACTAATGACTTAAGTGACTTTATTATAAGAAAATACCTGACATTGGATTGATCAATTTTGCTGATATATTCGTACGTAATGTGAATTATCCAATCTTAATTTTAAAAAACGACTCATGTTTATGAACCCGATTTCCTGTAAATAAATAAAAACCATATTGACATTTATAACGTTAAAAATACATTTTATGACTAGAAAGCCTTATTATAAACCGGCCAACTTTTATTTACAGGTAAATGAAGTCTTATTAATTAATTGTGAACAGTAATCTCTATTGTAAACTTTTTTGTTTACGAGCAATTCAGTATAGTTTATTTACCCCTCCCATTTCATATCGGATCATCAAAATTCTTTTTTTTTTATATAAGGATGTCTAAAAACATCAAAATAATGTTAAATATAAGAATCATGGTTGTAGGAATTTGTCGGTAAAAAAAATTTAAATGCCCCGCCTAAATGTAAATAGGGCGTTCGTATTTCAAAAACGAGCTATTCGGACAATACTGCGATTATCACCTCAAGAATCTTGTAGGCCGCATTTCAAAAAATTAGGTATACTCACAGTACCAGGTCTATATCTATTAGTACTCCTGACAGACTTTAAAAAACATCTTCCCCAGTTCGAAGGGGACAGAGAAAAGATAGCACGCGAAGGAACGAGGAGGAAACATATAATAACTGATATGCTACCTCACTTAAAAGTATTTGAACACAGCCCGCAATACCAGGCAATTAAAGCTTTTAATATGTTACCAGTAGACTTCAGGCAAAACCTAAAATTATCAGAGTTAAAAACAAATTAAAGAAACATCTTTTAGCGAAACGAATATGAGATTGAGGATTTCTTCAAATGACCTAGATTAAGTTTTATTTTTTACTATGTAATTACTTATAAGAATTTCAGACACAATTGTAAAATTGTTATTGAATAAATGAATTGAAATTGAAATTGAATATAATTTTAAAGTAAGAGTTTTATATAGATATTGCTTACTAGCTGCTGCCCGCGGCTTCGCCCGCGTGAGTTTCACTTAGATGAAAAATCTTTTTGTGTTCCAAACTGTACTGTCAAAATTTCAGCCATTTGGTTATAGCGTGTCGTGAACGGGAACGTGTGTATCTGGATTGAGGGCCCATTTTTTTAAATTGTCCCGGAACTAAATAAGATTCACAGGGCAATTAGTTAAAAATAGTAAAAACTTAATGCAAAGACCCAAAAATTTCTAAAAGTAGAATTATGCCTGTAATCATTATCTAACGTGGGCCCTCAACCCAGACGCCTGCAAAAAAAAATCTCAGAAAATACTATTTCTGAGTTAATCATTTTTATTTCAGAATTTAGTAAAGATTTTCTTAAATATTTTAACAAATTCCCATTTGTGTAGAATATGACATTACAGATTTATGGCGGTCTATCTTGGGCCCTCAGAACACCAAAATGGGTATCTGCAAAATATGACTTATCGGAAGAAATTCATAAAAATTACGTTAATATACACTACTTAGATACCTCAGTGAATTAGTAAAAGAGAAATAATGGTACAAAACTTAATTGTCAAAAAGTTATTAAATTTTCTAATTTCTGATCTGAGGGCCCAATACTATCGGTTTTATTGACAAGGCTAAACCTCGTATCCTAATTCAAATTAGAATATTTTTTTACTATTTTTTTAACTAAAATTTAACCTATGATCCGTTCTTCTAAATGCTGTATTTTATGAGAAAATTGAATTTCGAAGTTTTTATATGAGATAATTTTGTAGGGTGACCACAAATTTTCATCATCAGCCGGACTTTTTTCGACGACCCTCCGTGGCCACGGTCCTCACGCCCGGACAGTCACACCGGTGGTCCCGGGTTCTCATCCCTGGTCGGGTTGAGATGAAAATGATCTTTCTCTAGCTTTGCTTGGGTCATGGATGTTTTTCTATATGCATGTAATTTCTGTTATGTTTGTATGTGTCAGTTGATGCTTTTTTCTTGTTAGGTTATTTACTAGAAGTTTAAATTCTCTCAAAAAAAATTTTCAGGGCCAACACGTGAGCTGCGTTAGATACAAATTCAAACCTAAAATTTCATAAACGTCGTCATATCTGTCTATTATGTAGGTACTTGTTATAAAATATGGTATCATTAAGTTAGTATTCCACAACAGGTCTCGAACTTACTTTGGGGCTAAATCAATCTGTGTGCTTTGTCCGTTGTATATTTATTAAAATCTGTGCAGATGGAAATCAATTAATTTGCAAGTGAATGAATTAAAAATACAGTTATTGTTATATTTATGTTATTTTAAATTGTATTTATGTTTATCATACGGGCGTTGTTGCCTGTAGCAAATAAACTTTTATTTAACTTACCGACCAGTATGATGTCCATAGTAGTCATTGTATCTGTGTACAATTCACCAGAGACGACGCAATCCTCAAACCAATCAAATTCGTTGCGATTAATGAAACCATAGACATAGAAAGAAAAATATCATTCTTTAACAGACTTACAAACTTGATTGTCAAATGAAGACCAAAAACGTTCATAATAGTGTGCTCCAAATTATTATTTTTTTACAAAATTGTTCACAAATTTACGGAACCAAACACACCAAAAATGTCAAACTTGACAAAAATGAACCTCACAGAAGATATTACCTGTCCTTCACCAACATAGGCAAAACCATATCTGACATCCCGCTTCCTCTGTCTGTCTCTAAAGGAAAATTATTTTTAAATTTTCTAATTCTATGAATGAAACACAATGGGTTATGACTTTTTTTTTACTTCATTGTTGTAATATATATTAAGGTGGTGGCAACTACATAGGTACTGATTTTGAAGAATCAATTTCTTTAGTACAATAAAATTGTACATTTAATTTAACTGTCTATTTATTTAATTTATCTACACTTATGTCGAAACATTCGAATTACGAATTTAAAAGATGATTTTATAAAGACGTACTTTATAAACACACATACATAAAATTAAAATAAAACTCATTATAGTACCGCTAGCTGTATCGTAAAGTCATTACAGTACTGCTAGCTGTATCTTAATATAACTTTATAACATATTTTCTCGTAAAGTGTCACTTATTTCACCAATTTCAATATCGTATTGCATCTCATTACGCACTTGTCGTTATTGTAAAAGTAAAACGCACGGTTTATCAACCTGGTCCATAAAAAGTGAACAATACTTTTTATAAATCTTAGCAAAGAGTTTAAATGTCAGAAAAGTGGTCAACATTTCATGAATAAAATAAACTTTTGGAGATAAAATAAACAAACCTTTATTTCTTTAAATTAATCTTGACAATAAATTACAACAATTTATCTGTAAAACACAAAAAATATTAATTTTCAACACACTTGCTCGTAAAGTGGGTCTTATTACTTAAGTTAAATTCGTAGAAGGTTGCAAATTATATGTGTATCCACAAAACATTCTTAATTTAACCGCATAATACAATGTTTTAAACTGGGTAAATAACATAATATAAGGGACGTTTTAAAAAAAGCAAAGTTAAATAATTTATACAGCCAAACAATAAAGAAGGCATAAACTTATTGTTTTTTTCATTTTCACATTTTCTTTTTTATTGATTTTCCATTTTCAAGAATTAGAAACGACTTAACTAAGTACCTTATACTTGCTATACGTTACGAAATTACGACTTAAAATACTATAAAAAAGTGGCGAATATTTGATTTATGTATCATACTAATCTTCTATACCTACATAATCTACATATTATAAAACAGTAAAAATATTTTGTCTGTACATTTAGTATTTTTGACTGAAATGGATTGAGGGACACCTAAAAAGAATGTTAGAAAGCAGAAATATTTTTTTGGAATTTCTTGTCTGTATGTATGTTCGCTTTTCACGCAAAAACTACTGGACGAATTTCAATGATTTTTTTGTTGTATAGCTGTTAAGCCTGGGCAACATATAGGCTATAACTGGTTTTGAAAACTGGAACACCTGATGAAGAATCATAACAGAACAGCTAAACTATAAGAAATATGGAAATGGTACCTTTACAAAAGTTTATCAATCTGACGAGCATTTTCTGTTGACGTATAAAACTCGAAGATCAGGATCATCTGACGTATAAAAATTGAAGATCTGGAACATCTGATGAAAAGCTCCAAGAGACCAGCTACACTATAACATATACGGAAATGGCGCCTTAGCAAAACTTGATTAATCTGATGAGCATTTTTGTAGACGTATAAAAATCGAAGATCCGAAACATCTGAAACAGTTTGGAACACAAAAAGACTTTTCAACTAAGCGAAAGTTACGCGGGCGAAGCCGCGGACAACAGCTAGTATTATAAATATTATTGTAATGTGCAAAAGTGTAGCCAGAATCAACAAGGCATCATCTTAAGGGAAGGATAAGGTGAATTTAGGTATATACATATGCACCTTTGCTGCTGACCGCACATTAAGGAAGCAATATATTTATTGCTATAAAAAATAAATCAAATTATTATTTGTTTTTATTTTATTTTTATATAGGTACCTACCTATATAAAAATAAAATAAAAACAAAATTCTTATTATACAATTCTTATTTTCAATATGTATTTAGGTACCTACCTAAATATATATTGAAAATAAGAATTGTAGATATTTTATACAAAAAAATTCTCATGGTTTTGGGAGACAAATGTTTTTATTATGAAAGCGAAAAAGTTTCTGTCGACACTGGGTTTTTTTTGGCCATCCCCTTTTAAGACTTTCCCGGTCATAGTGATTCCAGAGATAGAGCCCGCTGAATGTCAGATACCGGAGACATATTAATAATTTGTTCCGTTTGGACCTTTTGGGTACAGAACCTGAAAAACAAACCTTTCCATCTGTAAAGATTTTCAAATGTCCCGCTGATGATGAAAATTTGTGGTCACCCTACAAAATTTTCTCATATAAAAACTTGAAATTCAATTTTCTCATAAAATACAGCATTTAGAAGAACGGATCATATGCTAAATTTTAGTTAAAAAATAGTAAAAAAAATATATATTCTAATTTGAATTAGTATACGAGGTTTAGTCTAGATCAATAAAAGCCGATAGTATTGGGCCCTCAGATCAAGAAATTAGGAAATTTAATAACTTTTTGACAATTAAGTTTTGGGGCCATTATTTTCTTTTTTACTAATTCACTGAGGTATCTAAATAGTGTGTATATTAACGTAATTTTTATGAATTTCTTCCGATAAGTCATATTTTGCAGATCTACCCATTTTGGTGTTCTGAGTGGCCCAAGATAGACCGCCATAAATCTGTAATGTCATATTTTACACAAATGGGAATTTGTTAAAATATTTTAAGAAATTCTTTACTAAATTCTGAAATAAAAATGATTAACCTAGAAATAGCAGTATTTTCTGAGATTTTTTTTTTTGCAGGCGTCTGGATTGAGGGCCCACGTTAGATAATGATTACAGGCATAATTCTACTTTTAGAAATTTTTTGGGTCTCTTGCATTAAGTTTTTACTATTTTTAACTAATTGCCCTGTGAATCTTATTTCGTTCCGGGACAATTTAAAAATTGGGCCCTCAATCCAGATACACCACAGATGTTCCAGATTTTCACCATATATTTATACATCAGTGAAAAATGCTCATCAGGTTGAACGACTTTTGCTAAAGCGCCATTTCCACATACATATGTTATAGTGTAGCTGGTCTCTTGGAGTTCTTCTTTATCAGATGATCCTGATGCTTCGATTTTTATACGTCAACAGAAAATGCTCGTCAGATTGATAAACTTTTGCAAAGGTACCATATTTCCATAGTTTCTTATACTTTACAGTTGTTCTATTAAGGTTCTTCACCAGGTGTTCCAGTTTGCAAAATCAATTATAGCCTATATGTTGCCCAGGCTTAATAGCTATACAACAAAAAAAGTTTCATTCAAATCCGTCCAGTAGTTTTTTTGCGTAGAAAGAGTGGAACATACAGACAGACAGACAGACAAGAAATTCCGAAAGAAATATTTTTGCTTTCTATTATTCTTTTTAGGTGTCCCTCTATCCATTTCAATCAAAAAATACTAAATGTACAAAATATTTTTACTGTTTTATTATATGTACAGATATAGATTACTTTATTTTTACGATTATGGTTTATTACCTACCTTTATACGTATTTTTATTACTTTACGTTTCATTTTCACTAACAAATTATACAAGTACAGTGATAAGTAAAGTCTTATAGGTATATTTTGTCTTAATAAATAGAAGAAAATGATTCATTTTTTCTCCATCTGTTCAAAGATGAATGATCGGTGCTCATGCACGTGTCACCTATCCATGCCCACACTGTTATCACTTGATTTATTATTTATCAATTTCTTACGTTCAAGCTACTACTGTAAGTCACAATTCGCTCCCGTAGCAGAAGGTCTATCGAAAAGAGAAATGACGATGGTTTCAAAACTGCAAAAACGTTCTAGTAAATCGCCGGTAAATTTTTTGTATCATATATTGATAATAGACTTACTAATGATATGTAACTAAATGGAATTACTTAATACTATTCGCAAGTCTGTTCCGGAATGATGTATAAATTATATTATTATTTACTGTAACTATGTATTTTAATTTAGGTATTGTTATCATTACTTAAGATTACTACATGTCAGATACATCAATAATATAAACAAAAATAAACGTTCAAGTCAAATAACAAAATTTAAAAAAAAAAAATTAAAGAGAAAACGCATTAAGGCAAAGAGACCGCCCCGGGTCATACCTGGCGCAAAAGTGCCCGTGACGCTTGCAGCTTTCCCTCGCTGTATAGCATAAGGGAAATGCGTTGCACCAGGTATGACTCGGCGCGGGGCTCAATTACTTAATCCTATTTAATATAAATATAAATTTTATTTATTTCTTTTACTGTTCTCACAAAAAGCTAGTAAACACGGAAGTAGTAGTTATAGGGCACGGAAACTTCCACGAAAACGGTAACTTATACTCGTATACGCTGTGTGGATGCTTGGGGCAAATCTTGCAAAATTAGAGCTACTTCCTGCTTGTTCTACATATTTGAAATTTTATCCATGGCTTAAAGTTCTGATGACAATGTATCATTATGATAAAGTAGGGGGAAGGTTGGGGTCATGTTTTGCTCACGCATTTAAATAAAAGTACAAGCCTTGGCGACAATATAAGCTTGTACCTACCAAAAATGATTGTTTTTTTTGTAAAAAAAAACTTATTTATTGCATGTTTGTGTCAATTAAATATAGATTTGTGCTAATGTGAATCATTTTATATTCCGAAATATCCAAGCCTTCGGGGTAAAATAACTAAATGGTATAAATAGGTGTACCTATATGTTTATCGCATAAGTTGTATCAGAAATTAACTATCACGAGCGGGCGATGTGGGAAATTTTTAAACTGTGGTCCGGGTGCGTGGCGCGGGGTGACACTGGAAATCTAATTAAGTGGGATTGCACTGGCTATTCGGAACATGGTATGTAATTACGTATAATTGGCAACGTATACATACGCTGAGGATAGCTAAACATATTCCTTACACTATTTTTTTACTTTTACCTGCATGTAAGCCTGCATGGTAATACTCGTATATAAATTTATCTGAGTGATATACTATAAAAAAATGTGCAAAATGTTTATACTTAGTGGTCGTAGTTGTAGAAAAAAAAATTACGCAAATAGTACCTAAATGGTTTACAGTTGTATCTTTTTTGTTTAAAATTGGAAAAATATTTGTTTCATAAAAGCTTTTTGGAACCTAATGTTTAGGGCTGAATATTGTGTTTCTTGGAAACTTCTAACTCAGATAGGTATGTAATAAAATTCTTATAAAATTATTCTGAACTGATAAAAATCCTATAGATACCTATTAAAAGAGTCAGTTTTATTTTTTTAACAGAGAGGTTTCCATCGAATTTTTACATATATTTTGGTGGAAAAATAATAAACCTTCTTAAATCGAGATTACGTGAGAAATTACTGGGGGATATCAATCACCGACAAAATCCCTGTACCTCTGCGTCCTCCGAAATTGATACCTACTAGTTAAAAAAAGGTCGTTTTTGGACCGAGCGAGCGAAGCGAGCGAGGGCTATAATTCAAGTTAAAAAAAGGGAGCCGAAAAACACATTGTTTGTAGTGTATGTATGTATGTATGTATGTTTGTTCCGCGATAACTCTCGAACCGTTGTTCCGATTTTGATTGTAAGTTGGAATATATGTAGGGATGGTTAATAGAATTTTCAAGTTCGTTGGGCATCAAAAATCGGTCCAGCGCCGTTTTTGAGATGGGTTTTTAATTTTTTGTGAAAATAAATATTGTATTTTAATAGTCGCGAGGTCTACGTTCGCAGGCGAACGACTAGTCTAAAATAAATTTATTTATTTATTTATTACTAGCTGTTGCCCGCGGCTTCGCCCGCGTGAGGTTTCTTCGCTTAGATGAAAAATCTTTTTGTGTTCTAAACTGTAGTAACCTAAACGAATCAAAAGTGATATTTAATTCAATAAACGATCTTCGTCTGCTCGTTTACTACAATTTCCCGCTTACCACCACTCCCAATCCCCGAATCCCTCTTTGTCATATCCCGTAGTCCTGTTTATTTATACGTCAGTAGGAAATGCTCATCAAGTTGAACGAATTTTTGCTAAGGCCCCATTTCCATTTATTTTACAAAGTAGGTCTCTTGGAGTTCTTCATCAGATCTTCAAATTTTTTTACGTCAATAGAAAATGCTCATCAGGTTGAACGACTTTTGCTAAGGCGCCATTTCCATATATAGTGTAGCTGGTTTCTTGGAATTCTTCATCAGATGATCCTGATATTTGATTTTAATACGTCAACAGAAAATGCTCATCGGATTGATAAACTTTTGCAAAGTTACCATTTCCATATTTCTTATAGTTTAGCTGTTCTGTTAAGGTTCTTCATCAGGTGTTCCAGTTTTCAAAATCAATTATAGCCTATATGTTGCCCAGGCTTAATAGCTATACAACGAAAAAAGTTTCATTCAAATCCGTCCAGTAGTTTTTGCGTGAAACGCATACATACATACAGACAGACAAGAAATTCCAATTTTTTTTTTGCTTTCTATTATTCTTTTTTAGTGTCCCTCTATCCATTTCAGTCAAAAATACTAAATGTAGAGACAAAATATTTTTACTGTTTTATTATACGTATAGATTATTAGGTTATGTGGTTTATAAAACACATAACCTAATCAGCCACTGTCATGATGAAGATATAGAAATTTACTTGGATATAATACATTTAGTTCCTAATCATATGTCCTCTGAATATTTAAAAATTGTTACGTATCTTTTACATAGAGCTACTGTCTATGTAAGTCTCCATTAGTAATGTTTCAGTCGTATTGTCGATAACCCAAGTAGGTAAAAATATAAGTACTAATTACCATCCATACTTTACCTAAATAGAGTGTATTACTTGCTCCAAGCTGTCGGTGTAAATAGGTAGCTATAGAAGTATATATAGTTCATCGTAACGCCAGAATGTTTGAGATATTTAAGTTATCCAAAGAAATTGGGAAAACCTTAACTAAAAATATGTAACTATTTCTTTATAGTGCAATGTATAGAACAATCTACTCGTGCAATAATTTCCTGAGAGTATGCACGACTAGCACTTTTAATTTTTAGAGAGGAGAATAAAAATAATATTTTTTTTTTTTGCATTTTATAGCAAACTCAACTATGTTTTTATTTTCTTAAATTGTTTTTTTTTTAACACGAACTACTTCCGCGCGCAAGAAGTATATATGTAGCTATATAAGTATATATAGTTCATCGTAACGCCAGAATGTTTGAGTGATTTAAGTTATCCAAAGAAATTGAGGGAAAACTTTTTAACTAAAAATATGGAACTATTTCTTTATCGAGCAAATGAATAGAACAATCTAATCGTGCATACTTTCCTGAGAGTACATGCATGAGTAGCACAATTTTTAGAGTAGGATCAAATAATCATTTTTTTGTATTTTATAGCAAACTCAATTATGTTTTTATTTCTTTTATTGTTTTTTTTAACACGGACTACTTCCGCGCGCGGAAGTCCTTGTTGCTCGAAGATTTTACGAATGTCATGGCAATTTATTCAAAACTCCAATCTACTACCATGATTCATTTAATAGTTAATAGTTAATCACAACGTGGGCTGATTGATCGCGATTCATTTATAACAGCACTAACAAATTTCAGGGTAAGGTCTAATTCCGGTCAGGGATTACCACGGATCTGGGTGAAATGGGTGATAGGACAATAAAATATGACCATGACAAGCCTCAGAGATTTATGTTGAGCCCAATATTTCAACGTGTATAAAGTAACAGTTTATTAGTGCAAAATGGAATTGTGATTATTATTAACATTTTCTTATGAAAAGGAAATTTTGAAAAATTTCACCCCTATTTATATGTATTTAAAGCAAATACATATATTTAGGGCGAAATTTTCTAATTATATGTATGCATAGGGCTAAAGAAAACGGAGAATATTAGATTATTACTTACATTAAAGTTTACGTTAAGCCATTAGTACGGGCACAGGCTAATAGTGCCTGTGCCCGCGATTTCGTTCGCGTGTATCCTCAGGTTATAAGCGGCATATCAAGATGAAACCTACGCCAGATTTGAAGTTAGATCTTCTTTAAAAAAAACCGCATTAAATTTGGTCCAGTAGTTTTTGCGTGATGCGCGTACAATCATACAGACAGAAAAACAGACACACAAAATTCTAAAAAATGTTTTGGTTTCTCGTAGTTTTATTTCTTAAATATCTCCTATGTACTGACACAGACATGTACTGACTTATGAAATGAAGAAGCTAAAGAGAAAGATTACACAACGGCTTAATTTCCTCCCATTAAAAGTGCAACTCACTAACATCAGAGGATTGCACTCCAATCTCGATCCGGTCCATCACCACCTTGGAGACCGAGAAGCCGCACCTATTCTTTCTAACGGAGACGCAGATAGCAACCCCGTTGGACGTGTCATACCCTCAACTACCCTGGATACACTCTTGAACATAAGTTCAAGAAACGAGCAGGGGTCTGTGTGTATGTTCGCGATGACATTTTGCTGTAAACGTCTCCGTTGCTTCGAAGAGGAAAGGTCAGGGTTTTTCAGTCGTGCTGTGGCTGCTTGCTGACACCGGAGCTGAGAAATCTCTCTCTACGTCGGTGTTCACCGGGCACACAGCGGTGATCAGGAGACAACAGGACTAATTGAATATCTCACTGAGACGGCTGATACTGCACTCCAGAGATATCCAACAGCGGAACTTGCTTTTTCTGGGGGGACTTTAATGCCCACCACAACGAGTGGCTATACCCATACCAGAAAACTGACCATGCTGGTAGGGGAGGTGCGAAGGTTTGCCTTAGCACTAGATCCTAACCCAGCTGGTGGACCAAGCAACGCGTATACCGGAAGTATCGCTGGCCATACACCTAATTGCCTTGACTTGTTGCTGACAAATGATCCTCACAGACACTCAGTATCCGTCTCAGCACCGCTGGGTACGTCCGATCGCACTGTGTGGTGAAAACCGTATCTGTCTGCTCTCCTCCGGATGATAGTCCCCGGGGCTTGAGGCGAGTCTGGCGATACGAGTCGGCAAATCTGGGATGAGATGCGAGGTTTCTTTGCATCATACCCTTGGCAGCAAACGTGCTTCTCTTCGAGTGATCCTTCGCGCTCTGGCTGATGCAGTTGCAGATGTGATTAAGCAGGGAATGGAATATTTCATCCCATTCTCCGACATTCCGCTTGGTCACAAAGCCCGTCCTTGGTATATAATGCGGACTGTGTTCGTGCTGACGCTCTAAAACAGTCTGCATACCAAGCCTGGGTGCAGGCATCGCGATCGCAAAGAATCTGCGCGGAAAATCCTCAGAAAGAAGAGAGCCTTTAACTGCGCCCAAAAGTCGTGCAAAAGGGTTTTTACGCAAGGCTAGATTCAACCATGTCAGCCGAATAGGAGCGAAACTAGCAACCTACCCACCAGGCAGCAAGCAGTTCTGGTCCCTATCGAAATCGGTTGAGTCTAACTTCTGGCCGTCCTTCACTGCCTCTCTATGCAAAAGCCAGATGGGTCACTGGCTCATTCTGCAACTGAGAAAGCAAATTTATTTGCGCTACTCAATTTGCAAACAATTCGCGTCTCGACTCTGGCTCTAAGCACCTTCGTAGACAATCACCACCTAGACAATCCATAATAAGAGAGGTCCGTAGAGCTTTACTTAATCTTGACGTGAATAAAGCTAGTGGTCCCGACGGTATACCCGCAAAAGTTCTGAGTGTGTTGTGCGCCCGAGTTGTCTCCAGTATTGACACGTCTGTACCCGTCTGTCTCTTTCTTCCAATGCCGTACCAAAATCTTGGAAGCTTGCCAATGTACAACCAGTACCCAAAAAGGGAAATCGCGCCAGACCCCCTTAATTATCGACCCATCGCTATCACCTCCATACTGTGCAAAGTCATGGAAAGGGTTCTCAACAAAAAGCTGCTCGCGTACCTAGAAGAAAATGATCTCCTCAGTGATCATCAATATGGTTTCCGCCAGGGACGATCTACTGGGGATCTTCTTGTGTACGTGACACATTGTTGGAGCGAGGCCAGTGTCGAGAAACATGGTGAAGCACTTGGTGTTTCTCTTTGACATCTGGAAGAGCTTTCGACAAGGTTTGGCACGCTAGTCTGCTGAGCAAGCTTCCAGCTTACGGCATCCCTGCTGGCCTCTGTAGCTGGATAGCTGGACTTCCTGAGTGAACGATCGATCAAAGTGGTCATTGATGGCTGCTCGTCTGATCCCAATGACTATTGACTCCGGTGTTCCTCAGGGTCTGTCCCTCTCATGCAACTCTTTTCCTGCTGCACATCAATGATTCCTTCTTACACCCGGTATTGTTGGGTAGTGCAGATGATAGTACTGTTGTGGAGAGGTACTTGTCCGGTGCAGGGATTAGCGGGGATCAGTTAAAACTTGAGAGAAAGGCCATGGTTGAGCGAACTGACCAGACGTTAGACTACGTATCCCAGTGGGGAGAGAGTAATCTGGTCACTTTTAACGCTTCCAAAGACACAGGCGTGTCTATTCCACCGCAAAAAGGAGCCCTTTCATCCTTGCTCCTACTTTTCGGGTTTTCATCGGTTCCTATAACCGACAAGCTTGAACTCCCTTTGGCATGGAGTTGACCAAAAACCCTCAACTTCCCCGGCACCACCATCGAATCCAAAGCCCAATCAGCTGCCAAGAAGCTACGGGCATTCTCAATAGGGTGAAGCGATACTTCACACCTGGACAGCTTCTTACTCTTTTACAAAGCTCCAAGTCCGTTCTTGCATGGAGTACTGCAGTCACTTCCTTTGGGACGGCTCGGCGAAGTACCAACTGGCCACTTTGGATTCGGTGGAACGCAGAGCCAAAAGAATAATCGGCGATGAAAAATTAACGAACAGCTAAGCTCCACAGCCTAGCTCATCGTCGAAAAGTTGCTCTGCTTGTCGGTTTTCTACCGATTGTACTTACCCGGAGAGTGTGCTCATGAGCTGCATGAGCTCATACCGCCCGCTCCCTTTCTTCAACCGGACAACCAGACGCACTGCGGGCTATCATCCCTTCTTATAGTTAATATTCCCCTGCACCGCACCAAGCGCTTTTCGTCATCATTCTTGATGCGCACAGCAAAGCACTGGAACTCCCTACCTGCGTCTATGTTTCCGAGCACATACAACCGGACTCTCTTCAAAACCAGAGTGAATAGGCTGCTTTTGGGTAAGCTCACGCTCCATCGTAGACCTCATCTCTGTCCTCGGGCAAGATTGTGGTCAAGAGCAAACCCATATTTAATAAAAAAAAAAAAAAAAAAAAAAAAAAACAAAAAACAGACCAGTTACAGTTTTATTATATGTATTGATGTCAAATACAAATATCATTTATACTTTTTCTTTTACTTTTAGTTGTATTTTTATTGATCGAAGAAAAAGTTTTTGTAAGTTTAGCAATTACACAGTTTAAAACCTTTGCTTCAAGTTAGATACGTGATAATATTTTAATGGATCTATGTACTCACTATACACATACCTAAGAGCATACGACTTTGGGTTTTATTTTTATAGGGTATAAAAAGATTTATTTACTTACTTTAGTTCAGTTTCGAGTAAAATCCGTTTTATCGCCATATATAAGGAAGTGTCGTCCCAAGAATTAAGTTAAACCGAAAGGGCCCGTTATCCTATCGCCATGAATTACGAGAAGGTTTTTCGTTTCGTTTGCGTTAATCAAAGATGGTCATGAGATTATTTCAAAGTGAAGGGTGAATTCAAAAACTTTTGGGATGGGACCGACTCTGGTATCTCAAAAAACAAACTACTGTTCCATACATTTTGGACAAGGAGGTTTTGTAAAAATAGTCTGTCTAATACCAAAATTTCTACTGGTGAAATTGCTTTTATTCATGAGTAAATTTCACCAGTAGAAATTTCCCAATGTTCCCAATGTTTTGAGATTCACTCTGGCGTTTTGTATAATATGCGTTTTGTGACATTACTGTGCTAAGTAATAAAAAACTTGTGTTATAGATACCCCATTCTTATAAACGTTAACCAAAATATATAAAATAAAAACTTAAAACTAGGTCAACTGGTAGGATACAAATGCGAACATTCGTTTTTACTGTCGAAAAGCGCAATGATGTCCCAATTTAGGGTAACAGACTGAATAAATAGGGATTTTATTGAGATCGTGAAACATCCAATAAATAGACGATGAGATGATTTGTTTTATTTAATAGTCTCATTAATTTAAATTACGGTTCAACAGTACGAAATTCAAACAGTATTCGCAATTTTTCAGAAACAAATTTGACAATGGTTGACTGGATGAGGATCTTCTTCATGGGATAAAACTGGCGTTGCCATCTCTTCTGTTATGGAAATTATATGTTTGTGTTGTATTATGTGATTTATGCAATAATGTTATCAAACAAACTTCCAATTAAACATTTAAAAAATATATTTACTAAGTAATTTTTATTTTTTATTTACAAATGTAAAAATTGTCGTCGAGTGAATTTTGTACACGGACGTAAGAAATTTATTTAGTACACGGATAGGATATGACCGAAATGTCCACCTTAGTAATTTTGTGACAACAAGAACTCTACATGTTAGCGCCTATAAATCCCTTTTTGTCACAAAATTTTCAAGGATGCAATCACAATTTCAAAGAAAACAATCGGTGAGTTTATTCATAAGCGAACGTACTTGTGCATTTTTTTAAGTAGGTAATCAAAAAACCTTATCTAGTGACGGTTTATATTCTCAAGAAATTACAGTCATATCACCTCTTATATCCTACTTCTGATTTCCACCTGAAAAAAAGTTTGCGTACTTATATATATTAAAAAATTTAAAACTCTGCATGTTATTTATAAACTCTGCTCTCGTTAACTTGCTTGAAGAGGTAAAAAACAACAAAGTACATTTGGAACAACAACAAAAAAACCAGAATTAATCTCAAGCTACCTCACCGAACGTAGTCAATAGCATATAACATTCAACATTCATCGATAGCTGAATGTTATATCTCTCAGTATAGTTCATATCTCTCTACTGAATATGGCGTTCCTCAGGGAAGCTATTCTTGGGCCCACACTCTTTCTTGTGAATATTAATGGGCTGTGTTCTCCTAAATATACCCAATTGCCGAATCATATCGTATGCAGATGACACTGCCTTTCTATTTACTGCCGATAACT
>CM031573.1:8767364-8784364 GCA_018467065.1 Ephestia elutella
GTGGTACACGCAAACTCAAAATATGCCTATTCACTCTTGCCTTGAAAACCCCTAAATTATAAGTGACAGGAAACAGCGACGCGGGGAGAGAATTCCATATCTTGGCGGTTCGCACGATAAAGCAGGAGGCGAACCGAGAGGTGCGATGAGCTGAAACATCAACCACATAAGGATGGAATCCCTGTCCGCGCCGTGTCGTCCGATGGTGGAATGGTGCACAAGGAATTAAGTCAGGAATTGCTCCTGAGCGCACTCACCGAAGTGTAGCCTGTAAAATACACACAGACTTGCAACTAGTCGGCGGTGATCGAGACTCTGAAGTCGTCCTGCCGTAAGCGACTCATCATCCACGAGTCTTCTGGCACGTCTGTCGATAGCCTCCAGAGCTTCGAGCTGATACCGGGCGGCTCCATCCCACAGATGGGAACAATACTCCATACAGGACCGGACTTGAGCTGTGTAAAGACTCAACAATTGGTCCGGAGTAAAATACCGTTGGACCTTGGAAAGGATGCCCAGCTTTTTTGAAGCAGTCTTAGCCCTGGTCTCAATATAACTGCCGAAGTTAAGGTTAGACGTGAGCTCGATACCAAGAAGTTCGAGATGATTGGTGACAGGAACAGGCACACCACGGAAAGTGGGAGCCAAGTTGAACGGGCTTTTTTTTGCGGAGAACAGACAAGCCTGCGTCTTAGAGGCGTTAAATCTCACAAGATTGGCATCGCCCCAATCGGAGACAGCCTGCAGAGTGAGATTGGTACGATCCACCATTGCCTGTCTGAGATCGTCTATTTCAGGTTTTTTGCCTTTGCACTAGAAAAATACCTTTCCGTAACAGTGCTATCGTCCGCGTACCCAATAATACCGGGTTTTAGCAGATCGTTGATGTGTAGCAAAAAAAGCGTTGCGGAAAGTACAGAACCCTGAGGAAACCCGAATTTGAAAAATTTGAATTTGAGAATTTGAAAAAAAAAAATTTTTACGACTTTTCCATCCTGGCTTCAAAAGTAGGTACCTATAACTTAAATAATGGCCACCGCCATGACGTCCAAACTTCCCCTAATATGTCTACCCTGATAACCAACTTGATTAATTGAAATACTTACATTTGCTCCTCACGTCTTTTCTTCGCAGTTTCTGGTTTGCCGTTAATGCACTGTAATACAAGTTTGAAACGAGCGATAGTGAAAGTTGCCTGCCAATATATCGGGATTCCCAGTGCCCGGGGAAGTTACGCCAATATCGCTACTAATTTTGTTATTGTCTCGATGGCGTTATAAGTAGATAGTTCTGGCTCTACTTAGTGAACTAAATAGATTTACGCACACTATTCACTCGTGTGAAATTAGTTTATCCCATACCGTAAAAATTAATACGTAAAAATTAGACATTCCCTAGATATCTATAGGTTTATTATTAGCGTATGCATTGCATATATTTCCAATACAACATTATTTTCTAGAATAAATAGATAATAATAAGTTGGTATGTATAAGATTATTTTTTATTTATCAGATTATGTATGTTTTATACTTTGTGAGAGTTCTCGATGATATTGATATCGAAAACCGTAATCATTTTGGTTTCAGATTTAGCCGTTTTGCTGATAAAACTGTCTCGAATACTTACAAACATTAGTGAAGATTTTTGAGACTCATATAATTTCGAGTATTTTACTACACCATAACTTACATCACTGCCTATCATGTTTTTGTCACTCAATAGCAATTTACGTTCGAAATAAAAAGTCGTCTTCTACGAGTTTTTTAAGTATCAATATTACTTCATTCCCACGTATCGTATTAATTCAGGACTTCATTATAACTTTAAATAAACCCAAATGTAAGCTTATATTTCCACTAAATGCCAAATCGCCCACGTTTATACCCTCGTAGAATATATGAGCAGACAGATTAATTAGACTAGAATTTACTAAATTCAGACAGATTGAGTTAAATGTATCTATGTACTTAATTAATATTTTAATTTCTAGCACATAATGTTTGCTTATTTATTTTAAATCCATGTAAGTATTTACACAGAAATGTATGTACATGCAATATACAAGTGCAAACTTAACGCCCATACTCTGACAATTATCATAGGTAAGTATATCTAGAATTCTAGATTTAACAATTTGGTTCGCAGTTGATTATTTCTTAAATAAAATCTAAGTTAACGTTTAGTCTAATAAATAGTAAGCACCTTTTAATTCATTTAATTGATAGCATTACGATGAATCGAATAATGTTCGTCTTCAATTTTACCTAACGTGGTCACAATCAGTCTATTTATAGAATTCACTGGACCTCCTTAAAGTACTTGGCTCCATCAATTTTATGAGGACAAGAACAAGATACCTATTACTCAAAAATTTATGAATATTGAGCAATGAGCGAACAATATCTACATGTGTTGTCGCATTGATAGCGCGAGATCATACTAATTTAAATATTTATTTCAATATTTGTTTTTGCTGTTAACATAACAGTAATACTGAAAGCGTCCAAAATACATGGACGCGTAAAAACCGAGCTTAGAAAATACGAGAGCGACGTGACGCGCACGCAAGATGAATGATTTGCATGCTCCAGCCGAGGAAGAGCGGAATTCGGAATTTTTTAATTTTGGGTAACCCACAGGCTAAACCACACTAAAACAAACGCTGGCGCTCTTTACACTCAAATATTTGTCAAGTTTAGCTTCTTTTGGAAGAGCGTGATCAAGACAATAATATCGGCAAAGCGAATTTCTTTTAGGTCACAAATCATAACGAATTCTCGTCACAAAAACAACTAGAATTATTTATGTATAATCTAGTTCAATAATTATAATGTCAAATTATCTGAAAACCAAAAAATGAAATTATTAGATACCTAACAAATAATTAAACACAAAATTGCAAAAGCACTATTTAAAATTCGCTTGCCGCTTCAAATAAGTATATTTATACTAAGATTAGTATAAGAATAATTGTATGTTTGTTTTTGGTGCCGAATAAAGAATTTTCTTTCTTTCAAATTAGCTTGGCAGCATGGAAATACCATTTAGGATATGAGCTCATAGATGTGCAACCGAAGTGGTCGCAATCCGGGATAGCTACGCTTTGAGCGGGATGGTACCGGAGCTCTGGGCGGTGGCATGATACCATTTAGGTTATATGTTTTTAAGATTATGGATTTGCAACCGAGGTGGTCGCAATCGGCGATCGCTACGCCTTAAGCGAGATGGTATGGTACCAGGGCCCTGGGCGGTGGTATGATACCATTTAGGTTATATGTTTAAGATTATAGATTTGCAACCGAAGTGGTCGCAATCGGCGATCGCTACGCCTTAAGCGGGATGGTACCAGGGCCCGGCGCGGGCCCAGGCAGTGGCAGCAGCTTGCGCGCCAGCCGCGTGAACGTGCAGCGGAACTGCCGGCTCATGCTGCAGTACAGCACGAAGTTCACCGCAGACCCCACCAGCGCCATCAGGTCCATCACCTCTCCTGCGGGCAAACCAATCACTGTGTTTGTTTTATTGCATTTACAGGTATTTAAAGTAATTAAAACTAAACTAAAAAGAAATAAATTAGATAATATTAAATTGTTAACTACCCATTAAAATTAATTGAATCAAAAATACCACCCTGGAGAGTAGGTACCTGGTTCAAAGGTACCCATTACGCTGGCTGAGTTTCCTCTCTGGATAGCTAGGGATATCCTTTGAATCAGGTACCATCATTTATAGGTACTTAGATATGCACATGCATTTAGATGCATATGCATTTTCTATTACTTAATTATCTACCTATGAGATATCCATGTCAGAGAATTGAATTGAGATAGATAGGTAATCATATCACTAGGAGTGACACCATTGGTGGTATACCGTTTAATTTTAAAGTCCCACCGTACCAGCAGGGGTATGGCCGGTGATACGGTGGGTCTGAAGTAGGGTTCATTTCATCATCTCGGCTCGAGAATTCCCGGGAAATCGTTGGGCTTTGTTCCCGGGAAATCAAGCTCGAGAAAAGTCGAGAACTCGAGAAATCATGTACCTATATAAAAATAAATTTTTAGGGTTCCGTACCTCAAAAGGCAAAAACGGAACTCTGTTGTCCGTCTGTCTATCAAACTTTTTTTTCTCAGGAATGCTTAAAGGTACCAAGTTGAAATTAATATCGAATACTCGGATCCACGGTGTCTTTCAGCAAAAAAATAATCAAAATTATACGTCAACGCGATCAGGACTTATTACCGTAATTTTTTTGCATTGTTTGCAATTTCAGGCAGCAATCAAAACCTATGGAGTAGTATCCCATTGACCTAAAATTATGAAATTTGGCAAAAAGCAAGGTCTAGCAGTAATTTTACATGAATAAATCTGAAAGTTGTAAATATGTTCTTGGAAGTTTAAAAAAAGTGTTACAAACTTATTTTTGCGCTCGATGCAGTATGAATCCTAGGGATCGAACTGCAAAGTTAAGTTTGTTTTTTAAATTAGTTGGTCTTTTAGTAAGAGCGATATAGCGTGAGTTGCTTCGCTTGTACGGAACCTTCGCTGCGCGAGTTCGACTCGCACTTGGCCGGGTTTTTTAAAGACATTAACGTTTTCTTTCATGTAATTTTTTTTGTTTTATACATATAAACTATTTTTGTTTACTTACAAGTTTTAATTTGTTTTTTTTTCTAATAACCAGCTAAAAATGGTGCTGTGATTGTAATTAAATTATAAGTTAAGATATTAACGTTTTCTTTCATGTTGATTTTTATTTAGTTTAATAGAAACTATAATTATGAGTCTGAATAATATTATTTTGACGTTATTGGAACCAAATTATATGCGAAAACGTACGTAAATGTAAATTTCTCGACAACCCGAGAAGCCCCGAGAAATTAGCCTCGAGAATTCTCGAGACCCGAGAAATTGAAAAACTTGAGAAATCATGAACTCTAGTCTGAAGTGATGTTTGTCATTTCAGCTATCTTCTGCCCTTCAAGAATTAGGGAAAATTTGAAGACCGGTGAGATATCTTTTAATTTTAAGAATGATAATTTTATTTGAAATCATGTGGCATTGAAAAGTTAAAAATCATTAAAAAGTAGTTTTTCCTATACCTAAGTAAGCAGATTATGGAATATGACTCGAGCGATCTACCGAACTTATAAGTAGGTAACAATAATTTTTACAAATTTAAATAACGACATGAACCTCTACTCAGTCAGTAATCAAGAAAAAAGGTTTCGAATATCCGTTACAATTTAATCTGCCTTGCCATTCTATCAATATACCAACGTGACAATAAAAACGCCTACCCAAAGTAAAAACATTAGTGACGTGCGTGACGCACCTTTTTCTGAAGGTAACAAACGATAGTTCTTTCCCAATTTATTTCAGTTAGGTATCCCGCTCTATTTATTAATGATTAAAATTACAGGAACAAATTAGGAATTATTTTCTATTGAATAAGTTGCTTGCTGCTGTTGCAAAATATAAATATTTAGTTATGTACCTACTTATAGTAAAATCTGCAGTTAATAATAAAGTTACTTGTGTTTTTTCTTAATTTTGTATTCATACCCCATAAATATAATTTGATGTCATTTAACTCTTTGGACTCCAAAAATAAAACGTAATAATTCACAACAATAGATAAATCTGAAAAATGGCTGTGTGATATTTCGGAGGCTCACGTCGGACTTTGCTTGGAAACCATAAATTTGGCTTTCTGACCACTGTGTACCGGGAAATAGGGCAGTGTCCTAATACAGACAAGAAATATTTTACAAACGAACGCAAAATTAATGGTTTTGGGTTCCCCTTTGAATGGCATGCTCCATGTAGTCCTATATTGTTATTTTTATCAAGATTCATTTATCATTTTGTATCTACAACGACTCATTGCTGTATATTTATTGCATTGTATTTATTAGTATTAAATTATCTTTTCATTTTTTCGAGGTATCTTATCTATAATGAGGCATATACATCTTCGAGAAAAGTACTTGTACTTGAATTAGACACAGAAAAAACGAACGAGCACAAAAATACACCTCATGGCATCAACGTTTAGATTATACCTTTATCATAGACGGGAAGTTACAAGTTGAAAAAAAAATGTTTTTTCCTTCTAACTTTAGGCAAAGGAAAAATACACTAACGCGAAAAGAAGCGACACTTATGCATGTGTGCGCATGTGTGCTGTAAAATAGCTTTTGGCTTTGTGTGAGTGAAAGGATGATGGCGGGCGGGACGGGGAACCAACCTCCACCAGATATTATTGTCTTTCCTCAGGGCTGCTAGAAATGACGCGGTCTATCACTCATGTCAATCATGTCATGACCGGTGGGCGCTATTGACAAATACTATAGAGTTTAGAGTTAAGCCAAAATTTGGCTATTGTTTATTACTCATCATCCCTAGTGTTGAAAATCAGGCTCAAGGAGTATTTTTTTTCCTCTATGGTCGAACTCTCACGTACAGGGAGTGTCACGGGTGTGCTTTATGCATGGAAGTAATAAGTTTTGGCTTTATGTAAATCATTTGTTAGTTGGAAAAGAGAATCTACTGAAAAACTATATATAATAAATTCTTATTAACTGACAATACTCAAATGAACAATCTAAAACAAGGACAACTTTGTGAACTTCGTCACTTTTCCCGCTGGTTCATATAAAATGTGTCGACTGCTGTCCTCGCAAACAATACTGAGAAGTGTCAACAAAGACTCCTCTCTGCTGACTATCCTGTGTTGAAGTACTTGCTTCAGTTCGTCCGAGCTGGACAATAACAGGAGAACCTCTCATTTATTAAAAAAATAGTGTCATTTTAAAACATGGAATAATTTTATTCATTTTACAAATGACTTTTATCGAGTATGCACAAACATTGCTTCTCTTCATCATTATTCGATTTGGCGAAAAATAAGTTGCAAAATTATATTTTCACGACTAACGACTTCCTCCTGCTGTGAAACAATATAATGTATTAATATAGTTTCTTCAGCTACATGAAACATTTATAGCCGGATGATTTATGGTTTCCTATGGATTCGGGCGTGGGGAAATTTTTCTTATGTATAATTGAAATTTTGTGTAACGTGAAAGTCTTTCTTATAAATCTTATTTGACTTTTGACTTAATTATTGTGCAATGTTATACTTCTACGTAATTTATAATTACACAAACATTGTTAGTCTTTGTAATGCAATACTTTACGAAGTGAAAATTGCCGCGTTTGAAGAGACCCTCTGATGTCTAACGTTACAATTAATTTAAACAGTTTGCATCTTCCTGTTTCAGGGATGAGATATATCAACTAAGTTTATTCCGGTTTCAAAAGAACAACGGAAACATAAATTAGTAAAATCTCAAATTTCAAATTGATCGAAATATCCACAGAATGCCGAAATCTTTTGAAATTTCAATTCACATAGCAAAAATATTATTTCGTATAGATATTATTACTACATTACATGGTTACCTACATAAACAACCACCCATAATAACTGATTACTACTGTAAATTTTAAGTTATTATCATATAAACTATATAACTAAGTACTATAAATTTATCTGCAGTTGATCAAACATAGGTAATACCTTTTGAAGATATACCTATATGAAATTATTTTACTTTATTGTTATCCAAATTTTAGCTGTAGGTGTAACGAAAATTAAAAGCACAACAACAAAATAGTGTTATTTGTTTATCTGTATCTCAAAATCACGAGAACATACGAGAATCACTCATGTCATTTTATGTTTTCACAGCACGCAAAGACTTGGCGACTAGTTATCGATATATACGATATCATCTTGTCAATGATATAAACCACTCTATCAAGAGTCCGAATTTATAACCCGATAACGCTCACTAATTTATTACCTACGACGTGATGAAACAAAAGATATAGGTATATGGTATATGACCTCAATTTAATGACAACAAATTTTGCACCGATGTGGACGGCTGCTCCAGAGGTTTGTCGGGGAACTCCTAAATGCCTGTTTTCCCCATAAAGTTAAAAAAAGCATGTTTCTACGTCTAGGTTTTCCCTTATTTCACGTCTAAAACGCAACGGCTTTGAACATTTTAAGAAAAATGTCAAATACATTTTATCTCAGATCTCTATTTTGCCAGTTCCCGAGGGATAGCGATGGCAAAGCATCGACAACGTAGGTTCTATATTTATCTAGCTAAGTACTTATTCATTCAATGAACATGTTGTGGAGCATAGTACGTAGAAGTATATGCAAAAACCAGTTCTAGATTCTAGTAGCTTACTTTGCCATTTGAAAGGTTAACCTGACCCACATAAGGTTAAATTCGCGTAAGATATTTATTATATAACGGAGCGCGAGTAAAGAAGTACCTTTTACATTAGGCAAAATTTTCTTAGCAATGTTTTAAACAAACCTCTTCCATGTCCACTTTTACGATCCTTCTACGTAAAAACTGTAGTTACATTGATGCAATAAACCAGTAAATATTAGCCTGAAAACTTTCCGACTCTACAGAATCCTATCCTAAAAAATACTCCCCCAACTCCGAACGCTAAAAAGTGAAGAAGTAAATAAAATATTAAAAGCAACAACGTTGGTAGCAAATGTTAATGGATTAGTAGTCAAAAGGCTTTATCTTTTAGAATCTTCTATGTGTTTATAAAGTGAAATTTATATCGGCAATTTTCTTTTAAATTATTAGATTCTATTTGATTTAAGTCCATTAATTGCTGTAAATATTACCTACCCAATTACCTTAACTACACACAAATATCAAATCCTGTCGGCTAAGTATAAATATAATCTTTTCCTTAGCTCGATAGATCGATTTAAAAAATAAATGGGATCATTTATTAGTGATATCAATCACTAATATCACACCATCATTCAAAGTACCTCGCCCTTCGGAAAAATATTACCATACCCGTCACTTTTTGCTTTCACGATGTCCCTGCATTTAGATCGAGACGATAGCGAGCTAATCTTCAGCCTCCTACTTATAGCCAATCATAGCTATCAAATTGAGCGGAATCGAAGTGCAATTCAAACGGAAAATAAGTGCTTAAGAATCCGAGGGACCCTAATTTGGATAGCTGCAAGAAAGCGGTCGCGAGTTATGGGTTTGGTCGGACGATCCGTTTCTTCAATGTCTGACAGAGATAGAAAAGTTTTATTACCGGCTCACCAATGATTGACCACGAAATCTCCGTCGTAAATGCGAATATTTCGTGACTGCATGCTCAAATAAATATTTTATTTCAGTGCTTAACTAAACGAAGCCCTGAAATATACTTACTTTTAATATTCTTTTAGTGTTGTCATCCTAACTAATATTACAAATGCGAAAGTAAGTTTGTTTGAATTTGTTATTCAAAATTTGTGATCTACTGAACCAATCTTCCTGAAATTTCGCATACACATAGCCGGAAGTACGGAGAAGGACATAGGGTACCTTTCATCCCGGGAAAAAGCACTGTTCCCGTGGGAAGTTCACGCGGGCTAAGCCGCGGGCGAAAGCTAGTTTTCTATATGTAATCACTGCAGCCATTTATTCTATAGCCACTTTTTTCTTAGAGCGGAGTTGACATTGTTAAGAAGCTATTTCTCGTTATAATAAATTAATTTACGGATATATCTCTCAATATGTTCCTTAACGAGCATCGCTCTATTAATCATCAATAATAGTGCATGATTTATCACCTTAAAAGAATTACAAAACCAGTTAAGTATTTCTGAATTTAAGTTTGGGTAAATCTGATTTTCTAATACAGTACATTACTCTTTGAAGGAAATTTTGCCTTCAGTAATTTTATCATATGGTTGTATTAAATGATAAGGTGCCGGGTACCCATTAAGTTATTTAGCGACTCAGTGAGTTAGCTAACTAGGACCATGTTATTTATTTTCCGCTTGAGACGCCAGACCTATTTACATTTAATGATTAAACATTACTCGGCAAACGTTGAGGCTGCCTTGTAATTCACGAATAAAGTGGTAACTGTTATTGGTAGAGCGTTACTCTTTATTTACACAAAATTTAGTGGTTTAAATAAAATGAAGTAAGTATTTTAATCAATGTTGAGCCAGTAAGATTTTTCATCTAGGATCATAAGAAATGATACAGGTATAAGAATGGATAATGGAAAATGAGTGAGCTACCTGATCACATTTATTTAGCTGCCATCAAAATTAGCTCTACTGCGACTAAGTACAATATAGTACCAACTATTCCGCCTAAAATATACAGGTAAAAGTTTCCAATAATATGTATAAATAGAAACCCAAAAACTTACCCCGAATATTAATTACAGCACCGAGTTCAGCTTGGGTGATAATAGGAGAAACGAATTTTCCCAGAACTAAGGTATGGAATAAATATGTATCAACAATAAAATCAGAAACTTCTAACCAAAAGCGTGGGTTCAAACCGTCAACATTCCATATTATCTAAATCTTCCTACGCTTTAACTTTGTTTGATTTCTATACAGAAACAAAAACAATCAATATAAAAAGTTTTACCCAAAAAGAACTGAAAAATACTGACAAAGGTACCGCAAACAAAATAGTGCCAACGAAATCATCTTCACTTGAACAAAACTTTCAAGAATATTAAATCCAGAAGGGAACTTTATTGGGTTCTACAGACTGCTAGTACATATAAAAAAGGATAGCTATCAAAAGTTAGGAAAGTATGAACATGAAATTGGTACAAATGTAATAAAATGCTGATAGAATTTCAACGAAAACCTTATGTAAATGGCACACGAGGACACGCGACTAGACCTATCGTTGAAACCTCTACCTGACCCTCTCAGACCTCAACGAAAAATAGAATATTGACATAAGTAGTACACTGCAGTGCGGAATCTACTTTTAATATCAAAATGCCACTCTCATGTATTCCTTCTGCTCCATATGGAACATTATTTGTTTGCTGACAGTAAACTCATCGTTCGTACGAATCAGTGTTTAAATATATTTTGTTCAAGATTTCAAATTATTTATGTCTATGAAGATTTGTTTGGTATAACAACGTAATATATGCATATTTTTGGAATGTTATTTTAGTTTGTCAGGGTTATATTATAACGTTTTCAGTTACGCTAATTTACAAGCGTTTGAGTTGCGATCATTGTTCCATGCTAAATTATTTACGCATGAACTAGACAACTAAACCATATGCAAAACCCTTATTCGTAGAAATGGATGTATGAGTTCAATATCATGAGAATGTTTAAAACTTTAAAGCATTCAATATATTTTAGACATAGTGATAGACATGCTCTTTGGCGTTGTATGGCAAATAAAAGAACAGCAATGTTTTAATTATTATATCAGTTACCTCTACCCCGTTCTGGAACAAGCCACATATAATTTTTATGAAATATATATCTCGCCCATGACAGACATACTTTCTATATGTATTTTATTGAAACCTACACCACTGGATTTTCATTCTATTAATGATTAATAGCTTTAAGAACTTCATCTTGTAATAAGCAAGGCGAGAGTTCTCTCCAAACTTTAATAATGTGATTTGTCTAAAATAATTTCTGACAAAATATTAGTTTAAGCAGCATCACTGCAGACAGACATTTTTTAATATAAGACGTGTCCAATGACGCGACTAATTGTATTAACTTTAAGGCATTTTTCTTGAACACTGTCAACATTGACACAAAATCACTTTCGGTTATCTACTAATACTTAAAGGGTTTTAAACTGAGGATTCGTCCACTCATAGACCTATGGCGATGGGCTAGCGACCTGTCACTATACCTGAATTTCCATTCCATCAGAGAGCCAAGCGTGGCCTGGAGTCTCACGACTCTTGACTCTTGCTCTGTCTACCCCGTAAGGGATAAAGACGTGATTCTATGTATGCATGTAATACTAAACTTAGTTACTTCTACTTGTCGTTTAAATCATCCTAGATGTTTGACAGTGATGATGGATGAAATTGAAATTTAATACAAAACTTTTATTTTATAGGTAATCTCTCCGGAGTTTAAAAGTAACAAACGCGAAACATTGTCTCTACAAGCAATAATGAGAGCTAAATGTTGCTGAAATGATAAAAAAAACGAGAATTGTCTGTTAACGAATAACTCATTTTTAATGCTACTATTACTACTGCAGTAATAAAAGTATACAATAGACTTGAGAAAAAATACATCAATTATCGTCCATAAGAATTGCTGGTTCAGGCAATAAAATTCTATTGATTCAAAGAACAAAAAAAAAATATCCTTAACAAATGTTATATAAATGTACGGAGTACCTACTCATTTAAATGAACAAGAGCTCAATTCTAATAAAAGACTTTTTATCTGAAACTAAGTGAAGGAAATGAAAATGCATTCTAAAGTACAACAAACTTTGAAAATAAAAGCTCGTTCAAAGGGACTCCTTTCTGTAAATTAAAATACAAATAAGTACAGTTAAAAGTTGTTGCAAGAACTGTTATTACTTTCAATAGAATACTCGTATTATTAGGAGGTATAACAACAATTCAAAAGATAATGACTTTATTTTAAGCAAATTCACTTTAGTCGAACTCGAGTTAAAATCACTCAAAATATTTTTATTAAAATTAAACTTGTATGTACTTGTTCGTTTAAAATTAAACTTGTATGTTATATCATCATTTATTTCAGAAATGGCAATAGAATTACCTATAAGTGTTAAAATAATTAATTACCAATTTGTTCATCTTACACCGTTTAATTAACACTTAATATTAAGCACTTCTTTGTGCTGCAAGGAAACTACCCCGCCCTAATTACCTCAAGGAAGTATCGCGAGTTCTGCCAACATGAGTTAACTAACTTGGTTAATTTTAATTCATTAAATTACAGACTTTCATTGCAAGAGAATACAAAATGTACTTACGTTCCCCCGCCTTTATTCCTCACCGAGTTAACAGAACCTCGATTCTTGATCTTACGGTTTATTATATATAGATATAGAAAATAGAAATCCTAATCCTAACTAATATTATAAATGCGAAAATGAGTTTGTTTGTTTGTTGGTTTGTTTATTTGTTTGTTTGTTTGTTACCTCTTCACGCCTCATCTACTGAACCAATCATCCTGAAATTTTGCATACACATAGTTAGAAGTACGGAGAAGGACATACCAGGAAAAAGCACTGTTCCAGTGGGAAATTCACGCGGGCGAAGCCGCGGGCAAAAGCTAGTTCTGAAATAAATACAAATTGCTGTAGGTACGACCAAATTCCGGGATGAAAATACGAGATTTAACTCTACTCTCTGTTATACAAAAGCTGCTGAGTTTTTGACACGTAATTGAGTAGCATACCTATGTACCTTTGATTAAATAGCCAAGTCCATATAGACTTTCACATTTATAATATTAATTAGATTAGAAGTCAGACAGTACATCTAATTAGGAGTTTGTCACATCGCGTCGTCCGTATACACCTAATTTACAACAGCATCATGCTCTTTGGCTGAACGAATTAATAATGTAAACCAAACAGGGCATCTCGCTTTCAGCCAACACGACTGACAAGAAGTAATTACGAGCCGTGTTTTGATAGCCGTGGACGGTGGCTGCTTGCTTAATGAGATCTCGCCTATGTGCAGAGAAATAGCTGAAAACCCTCTCTTGAGACGTTCCAAACAGCAGCTATCTATTGGTCTCTAAAAGGTTTTTCTCTTAAATGCGTAGATACATTGGTATCGCTGAAGAGATTGTTTTTTTTAACGCCTCTTATCCCAATTGGATTAAACAAATTATTTTTAGGGTTCCGTACCGCAAAAGACAAAAACGGAACCCTTATAAGATCACTTTGTTGTCTGTTTGTCTGTCAAACTTTTTTTTCTCAGTAAAGCTTAAAGGTATCAAGTTGAAATTAATATTGAATACTATGATTCACGGTCTCTTTCTGCAAAAAAATAATCAAAATTATACGTCAACGCTATCAAGAGATATTACCGTAAATGTTGCGAATTTTCGCATTTTTTGCGATTTCAGGCAGCAATTAAAACCTGTGGGCTACTTGCCGTTGACCTAAAATTATGAAATTTGGCAAAACGCAAGGGCTATCATACAGGAATAAATCTGAAAATTGTAAATATGTTGTTGAAAGTCTGAAAAAAAGTGTTACAAACATATTTTTGCGCTGGATTCAGTATGAATCTTAGGGGTCGAACTGCAAAGTTAAGTTTGTTTTTGAAACTAGTTGGTTTTTTAGTTAGAGCTATAATGTGAGATGCTTTGCGTGTACGGAACCCTCGGTGCGCGAGTTTGACTCGCACTTGGCTGGTTTTTTTGTAAATATAACTAAACTTTTTTAGAATTCAAATAGTTCACCGCTCTAGCAACCCGATTTTCCATGTGAACGGTGCCCCGGGCCGATGCTTGTCAGTTAATTGTGTTTATTTTTGTTTCATAAATTACTATTTCTAAATAACTATACTTCCACGAAATGACAGGCACAGCTACTTTAAAACTAATCTGCTGTTTGCCATTATACTCTTTGTCTAGTTGGTAAAGTTTCCGAGAGGTTTCGTAATGAATGTATCATTTTCAGTGCGTATGAGACGAGTAGATAATATTACTTTGTAATACGGCCATGTTGTCTTGTCGTAATCGTAAAATACTTTAAACTCGTTAAAAGTTGAAATTACTCGCGTATAATATTTAAACAAATATCATTTACCAACGATTTATGGCAATGATTTCTCAAAATATTTTGATTGGTCGAACTTAAAAACTGTGATAATAAGTATCCACGTTTTAGTTAAAATGGTTTATTGTTCTCAAATATGCTGGCAACTCCCTGGACTTGTTCTCTCCGGATGCGAACGCAGCCCAATGGGTTAAGAATTTAGATATTAGGTTATAGCTACTAGTTTAATATTACGAGGGGCGACTCTGGGTGCATGCATGCCATACGACTAAATAAATTGTTCTCAAGCTCATCTTTCTGTGCATCAGGACTCCGTAGAAAGCTTTATTTGCTAAAAGGTGCGCTCCGCTCCCATGGAAATTTTGGGACAATAATTACTATACCTATTCCAAGTTTCATTCTACCCGTAGACATACCGAATTTAATTGAAATCCATCCAGTAATTATTGTGTGAAAGTATATTACTAAAACCTAACAGAAAATACTAGATAATACCTTCAGTCTATATCCAAAAACTGGCAACGGAAGCATCGATATGTGGGTGTATTTATGGCGAAGTGTAACAAGGACTGACGTCTTGGAAGTTGTTTATTCCTATAGGGAAAAGATGAAAGCAGGCCTCGATTGAACCGAATAGTAAAATGATATCTCTACAAATTTTATATAACCATGAGTAAAGACGTAGAGCCATCCTTGTTGTAAACAACTATAAATCAAATATTTAAGATTAATGGAGTTAATCCAATAACATTAAACTATTTGACTAAAATATAGATAAGATACTCATGTTATAATATTTGCACAGGAAACTCTAAACTGTGAAACCCCATAAATATTGGTAACCCAAAACTTGATATGGATAGATACGTAAACATGATAATGTATATATACTCGTATATTGTACGTTTTGCATATAATACTATGTGTGAATATTATCATGTGTCATATAAATATATTATTATAATTTATTTATTTATATTCTCTTTTTTTACATTTTTAAATATAAAATATTCAAAAAAATAAAAAACATTTAAAAGTATAAAAAAGGGGAACCCATCGGTAGCGGAGCAAAGACTCAAGCTACCGGTGGTCAGGGCTCCAGCGAGAGGAATCTCCTCACAATGCGGGCCGTGTCCAAGAGTACCGCCTTCTGAATCTGACTCTTGACCCAACTGCCGAGCGAGAGTCTCTCTAGATGACGATCGAGACTCTTCGCTATAAGTCCGTTCACACTAACGACTATCGGAACAATAATCGTTGTTATTATAATTATTATTATATTCGTAGTGTTCAACTTTCGTTTTATATTCTGCTTTTATCTGTGAGGACCTTTAAGTGACTCCTTTGCTAACTATTCCCTTCATACATTTAAGACTAAAATAGTAGCTGTTGGTCTTCCTATAAAATAAAATAAATAAATAAATAACGCTATAAAAAAATGTATAGACACTTAGATAAATCTTACCAAAAGAATAATAGCAAACGCCGAACAGGTGAGGTGCGATCGCAGTCAGGAGGCCGAAGAGGGCCTGTGGCAGCTCGGTGGCCAGGAAGAGGCCCAGTAAAGCCACCAGCATGCGAGTGGTGCGGTCGGTCCGGCCACCGCCACCGCCGCCACCGCCGCGCCTGCTCTGCCCCTCTTCGTTCAGGCGGGTCTTCTCACCCTATTACGATTACAACTTGTTATTTTTTTAATTACTTCAAATATGAACCAAAAAATGGAAATCATACCTAAATCGTATAATTAATCATATAAAGCAACTTATACAACTTATACAAAGCAACTAGCCTTGTGAGATATGGAAATCCCATATCTGACAGGCTTGTTGCTTTGAGCTTCAGAAAAGTGAATAGAACGACTCTAACTAGTGCGACTTATAGACGAGAGGTTATAGATAAAGTTCATAACCTTCGAGCAACAAGGACTTCCGCGCGCGGAGTCCGTGTTGCTCTATGTTCATAACCATAACCTATTTATTAATTTTTTGATACATAGCACATTGTATTGAAATTTCTCAATAGTCTACTATCATCACAACGACAAAAAAATGTGCGTGTGTTAAATTTTACAAATCTAGCCTAGTTGAATCTGGTAAGGACGATATGTATAATACGCTATCCATAATTGTCACACATTAGTTCATCTTATTATTTTATAAAATTACTACCTATTAGATTTAAACGTTGCAATTTGTAGCAAGTGCGCAAACCGTCACCGCTTAGTCCTAGCATTAGATACTCGTACTAAACTAGTCTTTGAATGGGTGCAGGAAATCCGCTGTGCAATTTTCTTCTTTTTAGTTTTCGTTGTGGATCTCAATACAATGGAAACTTGCAAGCTAATAGAAAAGTTTT
>CM031573.1:8784464-8945131 GCA_018467065.1 Ephestia elutella
ATAATCACCCTTATGTACCGTATGGCTGATAAAATACATCCCTAAAAGAATGACATGGTGTAATACGAGTTAGCGAGTATGGTGTCAGCCCTTTGCCCCGCCCCGACCGACATATTGACTGCGGGATATAGGAGAAAATTTTGTTTGTTTATTATTTGTTTGTTACCACTTCACACTTTATCTACTGAACCAATCTTCCTGAAATTTCGCATACACATAGTTAGAAGTACTGAGAAGGACGTAGGGTACCTTTCATCCCGGGAAAAAGCGCTGTTCCCGTGCCAAATTCACGCGGGCGACGCCGCGGGAAAAAGCTAGTATAATGTATATAACAATTTTTTTTTAATACGTGTTTCATAGCGACAGATTATCCTTTTAGCTGTAATCTGTGATTAAATTAATCATAACTATAAAAAGTTGATTAGTGATGACTACTCTAAAAAGTATAAGCGAACCGCAAACAATATAAGTAATTTAGTAAAAGTGTTCGATAGCCTAGTCGGCCGAATATATGGGCCACTTTATTTCTTCTTATTTCATGTCGAACGTCATGAAATATTTTATGTTGCACTAACGTAACGAGCTCTAACCATAACGCAGCTAACAATAGCAAGACTCTTACATAATTCATCACTGAAGAAAGACATAAAACCAGTCAAAGTCACCTTTTAAAAATTACGACAACAGACCTCGAAAATAGAAGAATCTAAAGTATTTTTTCATTATTTACATGCAATACATTTAAATATTTCAAAATACGTTGTCATATTTAAATATACTTGTTGGTTTGTTCATTATAAACGTCGTCATTAGGTACTAGTGGTAGGTACTACGACTACACGGTGAAGCATCCGCGGTGAAAGTACAAAAATGGAGGAGTCGTCGGCTCACAGATATACCATACAAAGTCATAATAATCATTCGATATCCCGTTCTAATGCTATTAGTTAAAGTAAAAACTTATACACTACAGCACCAAAGTGATTTATGTATTTATCACTAAATCGACACGCGGGTGACGTATCGCCAAAGAACACCTTATCGAAGAGATTGATCAAGGTCTTTCAATTCAACATATTTTAGCTATGATGAATGCTATGATGCTTCTGAACACTTTACATAATGACAGTAACTTATAAGTATATACTTGATATGTACATAAAGGGTAGGTATTTAGTTCGATGTAACAAAACGAAGTGTAAGCAGTTATGACTGTCATTATTTACTCGAGATTTATAATACCTATTACAGTTTGAAACTTCTATTGCAAAAGTACAATTTTTCTTAAAAATTACTTTCAGCAAACAAATATTATTGTTTGGATGTTTTTATTAGATAAGCTGTAAGAGGAACGGAAATAACTTTTTGTGTTCAATGTAGAATTCATAAGTTGATTACATTTACTACTTATTCTGAGATTTACAAATAACCGTAGAATACTTATTAAGTTTTCACCTGGAAACCCGATTCCAATGAACGAATGGGTAAAAACGAAGTCTCGGGTGAAGCCAAGGGTTGGCTACTTACTAATCATCATTATCATTCTTTTATAGATGACTTTTTGTATATTAATATTTTAGGTCACGATATCTATATAGGAAAACCAATTGCAAAACTTGTCGGCTCAAGTTCAAACTAAAGAAATGTATTTACTTAGGATACTAATGAATTTTAAACAACATGTTGAACCTATATACACGTAGCTCCGTGTGAATCCCACCTGTTTTTGTTTGGGGAATAATAATATAATTTGAGCAGACTTTGAGCTTTGACCCTCCTCTATTTATTCAAAATTATTACGTAAGCGTTAAATGGGTCGCCCCTTCCTCATTATATAATGTAGGTACGTTTACGGGACAAAACACGTGTTAAGTTGTAAATAAGTTATATGTTTACTAGTGGTTCGTCCCTTCTTTACAAAAATATATATGTTTATTTTTTAATACATACATACATATTATCACGCCTTTTTCCACAGAAAAAAAAATAGCAGGTGGAAATCGCTAGTCTCTACTAGCGATTTCCACCTGCTACGATCCTTACAGATCTCTCTTGCTTCCTCTACACTCATCATTCTCTTCATATATGCTCTCCGGTAATTTTTTAATAGTTTTAATAATATGAGAATTTAGATTTCTTAGTTAATTTAATATTTAATGTGTACATATATTTTTTCTTGTGACTTTACAAAAATAAAATTGAGGTAAAATATTAATCATTATAATCTATAATATCCACTGACAATACAATATCCAATATATCATATTTTATATTTTAGATAGTAAGTATCATATCAAACAAAAAATTGTTTTCATTTGTCACGTACTTTTAATTTGCCGGTCTCAAAGGAGCAGGTTGTCTTCTGCAAAATTGTTTGTGTAAAAATGTCTGGACATTAATGTGGTAAATTGACTATAACTAAATAACTTTAATAAGCCTATAATATACTTCATATTAAAATTGGTAATGTGTAGCAATTAAGATTAATTAATCGTTAATTAATACAAAACGCTCCCACTCGACTAATAAAGAGTGTGATAACATGAAAATGTTAATAATTAATTAATTAAAATTTATCGAAGATTTTCAGAAGTAGAGTCGGCCTTGCCTCACTGGCGGAATCTATGGAGGCGGCCTAATGGGCGATGCAGTGAAAATTTATAACACAGAGGCTATCCAAACCGCTATGGTGTAAAGTACTCGCGTGCCAGTGTATTTTTGTTCGGAATTTTCAGATATAACGAGTCCGGTATAATTTTCTCGTACGTCAAGCGGAACCGATTGAGCTCCAGAGAGAACTCAGCAAAATGGCTAGAAGACGAACAATAAATCTATGATATTATGGTGCGAAATGCTGGGCAGACGTTAAATAAATCATATACAAAAATATACTTCCTCCTGTTTGAGGCTTGTTTTATTTACACGAATGTTTTGTTGGTTCACGCTTTATGTACTGAAACAAACTTCCTGAAATTTCGCATACACATGAAGACTACTGAGAAAAACATATAGTACTTTTTATCTCTAATTCCCACGGAAGCGGAGCCCCGGGGTGCGGGTAGTAGAAATAAATGTATTAGTGGTCTCTACCTATGTATTATATATTGACTTCTACAGACCAAGTTAGAATTTTTACCTGCCTTTATGTTTGTACACAAATCACGCAAAAAATACTGAATCAATATGTGGTTTTCACGGTTGTATTCCTATACGATGAAACATGCCAGATATAATAGTAAAGTTAAGCAAAAGCTAGTCGCTAATAAACGAAAAAAATATGTAAGATTTAAATACTTTCAGTGAGTGTACGACGACGTGTACGTACGCGCCCGTCGACGTATGCACGTAAACTCCATTTATTCTTACCAGTCCTATCATGTAAACAATCTTTACAGTACTTTTTGTTGAATTAAGTAAAACATTTATTAACCACGAAAGTAATTTCCTAAAAAGTCTATTTTAATTTATATTGTTGTGAAATCATAAAAAGATATGGTAAGATTGTTTACATGATAGGACTGGTAAGAATAAACGTTTATGTATGTGTAGTCATATCATAGCTTTCAGAAACACACTTATTTTAAACCTGGCACCGAAATAGCCGCATAACACTACAAGAGATTCATTCATTTCCTTATTACACATACAGAATTTAAAAATCCTATCTGATCCACATTCTGTCTTCATATAGAGCCAAGTATAGCAGTTGGTGTAACATCTGTTAAAATTTTAAAGTAATTTTGCTACCTACTGATTGATTCAAGTCGGTGCTTAAGTTAACTACCTTAGTTCTTTTTTTTATTACCTTATTTCTAAATTAGCTATTTATTTTTTTAAGAAAATAATTCCTGACGTCGATGTTAGCATTTGAATAATTCCGAAGCTTTGAAAGAAAAACTACTTAAACAAAATAAATTAGGTTCAATAAATATACCTACTTATGGTAGATCCTGACAGGACTAACTTGTACGAAATTTATGTGATTTTGGCGTCAAATTCCGAAGTGATTAAAGTGAACAATAATTCAATTTGTTAACTTGAAATCTGACATTAAACCTCTAATGAAACAATCTATATTGTATCTGTACCTCCATATATGCTTACTTGTGCGAGGGTGAGAATAATAGGATTAATTAACGGATTTAAACTCAAGACAATATTGTCTTGGTACTTAGTACTTACAGAATTTAATTTTAATAATACAACGATTAAATAATTTGGGAAGTTAGGTGTTATTAAAGAAAAAGTATCTAAAACATGTAAAAAGTTTTGGTAGGTAATAACTACTTAAATATTTTTTAAAGATGTTTAATAATACTTACTCAAGATTAGATGCATTCCTTTAAAAAAAAAATTCGGCATCACTTTCAGTCAAAATCACAAGAAACACAAAAAAATAAAATCGTTCTTATTTTGAAAAACTTTCGTGTCTATGAACTCGCGATTCGGAAAGTGAATTTCAGCAGAGCTGGCAGGAATAGTACGATTGTTCGCGGACAGAGTTCGGAGGCGATCGCAACGCGTGCGGCAAGTCCGCCGGCGTCATCGTGACTGCCAGATGATCTGAAGCTGAAGGCCCGAGGCGTGGGCTCTCGATAACCTTATCTACCGCTACCGGTAGACTGACTACACGGAAGCGTGCCATGGTACCTGAGAAGCAACCCTGTCAACGAGTGGAATATCAATTACTTCTGTCCGCGGCTTCGCCCGCGTGTAATTCCTACGGGAACATTGTTTTTTCCCGGGTTGAAAGGTACCATATGTCCTTCTGATTACTTTTAACTATGTGTTTGCAAATTTCTGGAAGAATTGGTTCAGTATTCAAAGCGTGAAGAGGTAACAAACAAATAAACAAACTCACTTTCGCATTTAAAATATAAATATTAGTGAGGAGTTGGATTGAGTTTGATATATAGAGACCCTCTATGTGAGAGTGTTCTATGTTTTTGAGGATGTTCGATTGGGCTTTATCATTCCTTTGATTACTACAAATTATGATTCTACTCATAACAATAATTATCACCCGACCCGTAACACAGGATCTTCGAAGCCTAGCACGAGCTGGTGCCCGTGCTTGTAGTAGTAGTCTCCACAACTAGTTTTTTCAACAACTAAAAACACCTAATATCAGAGACATAATGTACATACTAATACAGACTAGCATAGTGCCATTATTTATTTTGTAAAAATAAATATGACCACAAAACGTATCTTACAAATTAATTGCACTCGAGCTGGTAGTACCCCTAGTACTACCAGCTCGAGTGCAATTAATTTGTAAGATATAAGATATTTCATAATCTGTGACGCGATATTGAACTTTGCGAAACCTTAGAATCGCAATAAGTTTAACGGATTGTTTGTGGAGTGGAGGCACGGTATTGCTTTGGAAAAAGTAATTATACTTATCAGAAAAATCCCTTGATCTGCCCCAGCTGCAAGTATCCTTAACCTATCCTAAGTAATTCTATTATAAATGCGAAAGTTATTTTTTTTGCTGGTAACGCTTTATCTACTGAACCAATCTTCCTGAAATTTCGCATTTTAGAAGTACTGAGAAGAGCATAGGGTGCCTTTCATCCCGGGAAAAATCACTGTTCCTGTGAGAAATTCAAAAAGCTACTTTTCTATAAGTATAAGTATTTCCTATAAATATAGCCGAACTTTTTCAAAAAATATATATTCTAAAACGTTGACTTGCCTATAAAATATCACAATCTGCAATAGTTATCCTTTTGGATTTCATCAATCGAAGTGCTCATAGTTTGGATAGATCTATTTGAAAGTTATCTAAGGGGCAGTCATGCTCGTACTATCATGAAATCTATTGTTCTAAAACGTTTGAACTATATTGATGTTAATCTGGACCCCAAAACTTTAATGATTAAATCTATAGACACAGGATTATATTGCCGACGATTCAAAATTAATATAACTAGCAGACTGCTTCATTAAATTTTTTGTTTAAAGTTACTTATTTTACAACGCTTTCATTTCTAAGTCATGAAAGCTGCTTTCTAATAAGTGCATGCCTTTTAAATAAGTAGGTACCTAATACCAAAATTATAATTTTCATAAATCAACAAAACGAATTTCTAATATGTTATAGTAATTGTTGAACATTCACCAACCAGAAATCGTATCAGTCGCTAATCAAATGCGCTCGTTTCAAACACGATATTTCTTCATTAATATTGCTGAGTTTGACACATTGTTTACTGCTTCATTTCACACATGTAAATAAGTACCTTTATTACGGAAATACTATAGGTACTTACTTGCTATACTTTTTTACTTCAAAAATCCATTCCCATCTACACTATTAAATATTAATAACTAGGGAAATTGGTCATTTAATATTTATAAGAGGTAGGCAACATTGCCTGGGATTTATTTAAAAATCCCAAAAGAGTTGATCGGTGCGGAGTACTGAATATTTTATAATCTGTTCCGAATAAGTCTTGACCTGAACAAGTTTAAACATAACATTACCAAAAGGGTCTCAAAGTTGAAAACGTTGTATGTATGTATATGAACCAATTCTCAAATGGACATTATATTAATTTATTTAAACTTACTAAATAGTCGATCACTCTTTTATATGTCATTAAACATCTTAAAAAATATTTAAGTATATATTTCAGAAAAAAAAACAATATGATCTGAAACCATAAGAAAAACAACAATATGATCTGAAACCATTATATTTTGTTTCAAAAGTGCGCCAAACGGACTACTATGCTCTATCAATCTGCTCATCCGTACATTTGTTAGCTCCGTAACTCGTGAACAATTTATAACTTTATATTTGTACTAATAAATAAGAAATCGCATACTAAAAATACGGTCAGACAATTTTATTCTATCTTGTAAAATCAATTCATTCAATTCAATTCATGATTAAAATATATGATAGTAGGATGTCGTCTACGCTATGCCTCTGATACATACAGAGCCTGCATTTAGGTCATCATCTAACACACACGCCATATACGTGCAAATCTGAAACGTGTGGGTCATGCGAAACAAACGGAACATAAAGCATTAGATAACGATGCAATTCTCACAAAGCTTCAATCGAGGATCGCGATAACGCTAACTAGCTATTTAGAGGTAATCCGCAGTGATATTATTTACTGGTTTATTACATCTATCGTCTATTACATTAGTAGGTAGTGGTTATATAACTTCATTTTGTCGTTTTTTACAGTTAAGCCTGGTCTCTACAATTAAGCCTTGACTTAAAAGATTAGCGTCCACTTGCCATTATCAATCTTACTACGGAAGGCCCTTCTGTATTAGAGGCTATTTAAATAGTAGAGTTTAGACAGCATTAACATCAAGTTATGTGGTTAGATTGAGCTTGCAATCCCCTTAATAAGTAGGAACCTAAGTAGGTATCTATTGACTGGAAGACGTAGTTATAGAGGTCTAGAACGAAATTGTTGGTAAATATATAGGATACAATCATCCTACATATTGGCTAAAAATGAATCATGAATAGAGGCAATATTTATCGAAACGTTATCAAATTATTCATGAGATTCAGTTGATGTTGAAATTTATTTACTTAACCTTTAACAAAATTGTCACCGCGCCATACTCACATGATACGAATTGTGCACACTGAAGAATACAATAGAAACGAGCAATGCAATGCTAACGAAGCTTCGGCATTCCACGATTGCAAAAACAACAATCGTCAATTGTGAATCCCCGAGGCGCAGTGCTATTCTGGTGTCACCGGCCGTCGTCGAGGTCGTGGTTGAGATAAATATTTAGTCATTTTTTTTTAACTTCAAGAGATGGGAATGCTTAAAATGTACATTTATTATAGCTAGATATCAAAAATATGTAAACATTATGGTGTTGCTTGAATTTATTTTGATTTAATTCAAGAGATGTGGTTAGAATATTTAAACTATAAATTCAGGAAAACCGTTCATTAGCTTTTTATTTGGCGTCCGCTTGGCTCGTTTTTCTTTTTTTTTTTGGTGACTAAAAAAGCAGGCTAACTTTCCTGTGTTTTTAGGCACATGTACGTATGCGTCCATATCTCTGACGAATTTTCCTTTCCTTTTTTTAAAATTTGGGTAATGAAGTTTACATTAAAGTATCATGAAAATCTGGACTGGATTAGCTTCTGTGTAGGATACTTATTTGACGGTAAAAGACATATGCACTTACTACGAGACATTTGATCTTAGACATTCTGCTACCCCTGAATTAATCAAGTGGTATATAGAGTTAAACTCCCCAACTAGAAATTTACTCAAAATTAAAATTCTCTGATGGAAATTCAAACTTCAGTCATCTAAATTCGAAAGTTCACCAAATGAAATCCGTGTTACTAACTAGTTGGTTTGTGATCTCCTCTAATTGGCTGATTCCGATTTCCAATACTGACGCAGCTCATTTCCTACATCTAGGGAATTGAATATGTATGAGGTAAGTATGCATCTGGTAGAATTAGTTCACAAACCGACATAGCATTTCCTTAGCCTATACCCAATGCTGCTGAAATAGCATTGTAACATTCTATACCCTAAATCAGTTCTTCTTAATTATATCTTACTTGGTTAAATCTAAACCCACATAAACACGGTCAAGTGGGAGTTGTACTCCCGCAGAAAAAGGTTCAGTTTTCATTCAATTTTTAACTTTTATAAGGATTCTTTGCTTTCCACTGAAAAACACGGTACAGACAAAAAAATATTTTGTCTAAGTATCACAAAACTCAATTAAAAAGCTACTAAGAGAGAAAATGTAAAGCGTGTATCTTTACGAAACATTCACCAAACGTGGAAATTTTGAAAAAAAAAATGTGCTTAATGAGTACTTCAGCCCTGATTGTAGGTACTCATTGAAGGGGTGGAATTGTGGGTGAACAAACATAGGCGCGTTGCTTTTCAATTTAATATTGTTGTCTTTGGGCCTGACTGCCCTTTAACTACCCTCCGGACATAATTATATACCTGTTAAAAGTTTAGACATTATGAAAATACTTTTTTGCGTAATCTTAATTAACTGTTGAATAGTTTAATATGTAAGTACATACCGCAGGATTTTTTAATACATATTAGGTACAATTCAGCAAGCCATATTCGAAAAATCGTAGTAAAGCAGATTTAAGAGCAAAACAAAGTGTCAACACTTTGCTCTTTCTTAGGAAATGTCAGATAATAATAGGTACCAATTCTACGCCGAAAGTTCGATTCCGTAGATTATCATAGACACAAAACACTCTTAAACTTTAGCTATCACCGTTAACAGGGGGACAACCCTTGTTCAGACAAGAAAATACTCAACTGTTTGCAAAGAATTTCTTCTTCATCTAAATACCCGGAAAATTTGGTAACTTGGAATTTCAGTGTTTGTTATTACAGAGCAACTTGCGAATCAGTTTTGTCACCGATCGTTTTATTTGGGTGGCTTACTACGTACAGCTTGTAAAATTTGCAATAAATAAATTTTACTCGTTCAACTTATCAGCAAAAATTACGACGGATATTCGAAAAATACAGTCAATTACTTCATCCTATTTTGGACTTTTTATTGTAACGAAAGTGTTTGTTATTCTGCTGAGAAAAGGAGCTCAGTTGCCAAGCAATTGAAAAATGGATAGTTCTCTAGTCTTTTTATAGTTTTATTCCCGTAATCCAATCCATAGAGTTTAAAGAAAATTAATGATTTGTTTTCTATGTCAATGACCCAACCTCACCCAAACTTTATTATCCATGTTTTCAATAGCAAGGGACAAGGCGTAACAATAGCAGTAGCACACGTAAATTACGCGACGCATTTATTTTCCCATTAGAAGGAATCCTAAATACATTCTGAATGGATGTTTAACGATGGCATTCAATGATACGAGCTATTTACGAGGAAAACGGATCGGAAATTTATCATGATATACATACACACGGAGCGTATACTTTGACATACTTTAATTTAAACTTGCACCAAAAAACAAGTAGACAGACCCCGTACTGACCTATGTTAATCTCCACCAAATTTTAAATTCATGAAACGCAACTTTTTGTCAGTAATATAAACATAAAAAAAAATATTTATGATTTTGTACATTACTTTCTTTTCTTATTTAACAATCATGCTCTTGCCGGTGTTATCAAATAAGTACTATTTGTGTTACACGCGAGTTTATATAGTACTAGCTTTCGCCCGCGGCTTTGCCCGCGTGAATTTCCCACGGGAACAGTGCTTTTTCCCGGGATGAAAGGTCATAGGGTACCTTTCATCCCGGGACTCCTTCTCCGTACTTCCAGCTATGTGTATGCGAAATTTCAGGAAGATTGGTTCAGTAGATAAAGCGTGAAGAGGTAACAAACCAACAAACAAACTCACTTTCGCATTTGTAATATTAGTTAGGATTTGGTGTTATTACCTGGTATGAAAGCACATAATGACATTAGTGGTTTGCCATTGTTCGCCTTTTCATGCACTAGCCAATAATATAATAATCTACTAGAGTGTAGGGTTTCCTCACGACGACGGTCTCTTTCACCGCAGCTGGTGCAGCTATCAAACCATTAATGACTCACAAACAACTAGGAACTCACAAAGTACGAATTGCTGGATTCGAACCTGGGATCTTTCGACCACAACAGGCCTAAAGTTATCATTTATTCGTCGATTCTTAAATAATCCTATTATCTCCATAAATGGGATTGAATTAGGAATTTTCGTATTGCTAATTACTTTAATCATAAAATTGTGAAATACGTGGTAGCTTTGTTCAGTCACGTTTTTGATAAATGAAGGCTATATATAATTGGGCCACAATTAATATTCAGCACCAGGACTCATTTTGTAACGATTTCCCTATAACTCTGTTATTTCAGTCAATTAATGTGATAGCATATGTCACTGAGATTGTCCACCCACCAGGTAAGGGTTACGACAAATCCCATCTCGAACCTTGCTCAAATTCAAATCGTGAAAAATGTAACGTATCTTAACGTCGCTGGGTATTTTATGAGCCAATTTCCTTTTATAGGTTCTTTAAATCAGATAAAGCTAAGTCGCTTCAAGTAACTCCCGCCCGTCACCAGTCGGTTGGCCGACGCTCTAAAACGTGAAATATGTTGCTCAATATCCGTCGCGGCGACTGAAGCACTCAGCCGGGAATACAGCGCCACCCATATATATCCACCTCGAGACCCACCCGTCCACCTGGGAAACTCTTTATTTAATAGCTATTTTCAGTGACCGGCGTAAAATACAAACACGTCCCTCATTCCAACATAATATCTACCATTTCTGACCTGAGTCTCTGTAAATGTACATTTCACCCTATTGCAAAATTCGTTTGACTTTATACAGACATCAAATTATATGATGTGAGAATAATATTTTAGCACCCAATTTTTCCTTCCATTTACAATAAATATTGCTTGTAAAAGGTCAAAAGGAGAAGTCTTGTGATCGTTCTTAATTTACTCACTGATATAATAAACATGATACGTATGTAGATACAAGAAGATTGGGACACCGCGATCTTGCTATGTTATTACTTTTTCCAAGATACACCTTTTCATAGGGTGATAGTATAGGTCGCTTGGGAAAAGACGTCTAGACCACATTCAAAAAAGAAAAATTTCAAATATAAATATATTTAAAAAAATATAAAGTCCTACTGACTGTATTTTTTTTACACACAACACGGTATTAAGATTAAGATGAACGGACGTTGCGGCATATTCATAAGTGTTCCTGGTTCTGTTCCACCTAGTCTGAAAAAGGAGCAACAGAAAGAAATGATCTCAGAGAAAAAATGAGAATTGTCATCGGTGGCAGAGGGCGGCTTTCTCCCAACCTTCACTAGGTTGCCCTCTTGAATATACTATGGCCTACGTAAAATTGTCTCTACTGCAATCTCATTTTCGTTCGTGCTTTAAGTACCTACCTACGGGATTAATACCGCAAAGATAGCTCTAAATGCTACCTATCTAGTATTTGGGGAACCCGGTTTTGCCATTCCTAAACCTTCTTTCCTAACAGTCTTAGTTACCTTTTACAGACAGGCTTTATTAGTCTTCTTTTATATTTATGACTCTGTACATATTAACATTTAACTTAAGTATATCGCATCAAGTCTACATAACCAACGCTAGACTAAATTCTAGTGGTATGGTGATTACTATAATAATACACTGTGCTTTTTTTTGCTGTATGTATTTTATTGGCACTTTATAAACTAGGGATTCTATAATAGTTATTGCAGTATATTTTTATGCTACGGATACTTAGTAAATACATTCTCAAGAACTTCTTTGATTCTGTATATTTGAAAACTTCTTCACTTATATACGTTTATCTTTTTAATAGTAACTATATACTGTACTGTTGCAGTTGTCCATGGGCAACGGTGATCGCTTACCATCAGGTGACCCGCTGGCTCGTTTACGAAAAAAAAATTGTTTATCCTCGAAAAACGAGAAAACCAGATTCCCATATAACACGACTAAATAAAGGAAGTATATTCAAAAGCATGGTGTATATAAATATACCTATATCCTATATGTTATGTGAAGCAAGGCTCATTCAGTATTGACGTCTGTTAAACGAAGGTTCAAATCTTTAAGGGTTTCCTTTCTTAAGGCGCCATTGGGAAAGGGAATCCTGAAAATTCTTAGAACTAAAGGTCTTAACGTAATGGACTTCCGTTTGTGTAAAGATTTCTAAATTTACGTGCTTTTGCTTTTGCGCTTTGAATGTAAATTACAGTATACTAGAAATGCCACGATGTTCTCAACTTTAATGACTGGAGTACGTATTTAGGTATCAAAAAAGTCTATGTTATCCGTATATGCCGTACTTACATCATACAAAAGATCTACGTGTTTGTGTCTTTTGTTTTTTTTACGTGTGTATGTTCTGAAATATCTATTGACGGTTTAGAATACCATCATGGGTAGAAGAGAGATCTTTAAGATAACTCTACCCCGCCTCTAAGGTAAAGCTTTTCCCCGTCATTAGCTATTTTAGAGCAAAACTCCTTTGCTAATCAAACCCTTCGGCTACATTGTGTACCTAAGTATAAATCAAACTTATGATTTACACTTGGATTTACAAATATGTAGGGTAAATAAACTTACGTGCTTTTGCTTTTGCGCTTTGAATGTAAATTACGGTATACTAGAAATGCCACGATGTTCTCAACTTTAATGACTGGAGTATGTATTTAGGTATCAAAAACGTCTATGTTATCTGTATATGCCGTACTTACATCATACAAAAGATCTACGTGTTTGTGTCTTTTGTTTTTTTTTACGTGTGTATGTTCTGAAATATCTATTGACGGTTTAGAATACCATCATGGGTAAAAGAGAGATCTTTAAGATTACTCTACCCCGCCTCTAAGGTAAAGCTTTTCCCCGTCGTCGTTAGCTATCAAACTCTTCGGCTATATTATGTAAGTTTAATGTATTGTGGTATTTGTATTTAATTGTATTTATTATACAATGTGTCCCGTCATCAGTGTCGGAGCTATTAATGGTATGTTATATGACATTTTTTATGAACAAATCACCACTCAAAACTTTTTCTTTTTTTTTTTTCTTTTTTCATTTTCGTCTTAAAATAAAAAATAAACATTTTAATGGGCTAGTTTATTCACAAGAAGCTAGTAATTCAACAAAAATACAAAAAAATATATATTTTTATTTCGCTTTTACGTTTTTTTTTCTTGTTTTTTTTTGCCTTTCATATTGGAAAATCTTTCTCATTTTATTGTTGTCGACATGATTAGCTTTTAAATGAGACCAATTTTATGTCGATAGCACTTTCACACGAGTAGTTACGATTGAATTAGTACAAGAGCCCGAAAAAAATAAAATATGGCTGCCGTTTTACTACAGTAGAAGAAAAAAAAATATGGGTGGTGATTTGTTCATAAAAAATGCCATATAACATACCATTAAAGGCTCCGACTCTGTTGACGGGACACATTGTATATTTTGTACTGAGTAGTTACCTTTATTATACACCCACCTAAAATTTTCTGCATAACCCTAAGGTTGGCTGATAGATAATGCTTATGCTTTAAGCCCTCCTATTGTACGTTTACTTTGTATTTTTTGTACAATAAAGGTTAAATAAATAAATATAAACTAAAGTGTTGATTTATACGTGGGTTTACAAATATGTAGGGTAAATTTGTTTGAAATTAAGTACTTGTTGCTATGTAGGGTGTAATTTATCTATGTCAATCTAAGTCCACGATAATTACGTGTGTATGTGTAATTATGATAATTAATTACGGAGCATGAAACGACTGTCGATCGAATCTCCGACCGTCGAAATAAACTACATTAGGTTTGTAGCAAATAGAAATGTTTAATACGACAAGTCTACCCGATTCTGATCACCATTCGATATTTATTTGGTTTGGATGCAAATTGATTTAATAAGATTTATGATGATTGATGTCTTTACACCAATATGTACTCTTTGTCTAAATTCTAGAGCGTCATGTTATTCCATGAATTAATAATTTTCTCTATTTTTCTCTTATCAAAAGATTCCTATACCGTATTGTTTAAACATTTTATTCGTATATTATCAAGCAAGTCGCATATCTATATATTATCAAGTCGCAATTTTGATCCCAATTCATGTTTATATTATCCTGAGCCTCAGGCCGTTCTCAGGTTCTCTACTTGTATTTCCATTTATTAAGGTCTCCGATGTCCACACAACGTCCTTGTCTTTTGTCTCGATTACCATTTATCAGAATTAAGTCGGACATATCCGGCATTCCGTAATTACTAGGCTGGGAGTACAATTTGAGGATCGTAACAGGTAGAGTCTGCGCAGTCATTGCTTTCTCTAAAATAACGAATTTATCACATACCTACAAGATTTTTCTCTTTTTTGACAACTTAAAGTGAGTCTCGAGTAGGTTCATATAACAGGGATGTCTAGATAGACCTAAGATTAGAGACCACTATAAAAAAAAAACATTTAAACTAATTGCAAGAATGAATAAGTAGGCTACAGAGTGTTACGTACCGTGAATGCCATTTTCTGCATTCTATGAGTTTCGTGTCGTCTCGGTAATAATAATAATAATAAATCGTATATTTGTTTTCATCCACAATACAATTACAAATATTATAGCTAACACAGTACTAAAATTAACTTATCAATTAGGTAACTAAAATTGGTAAATAATAGCAAAAATTGAGTGATTGTGGAGAACTGGTGCCCATGCTAGGTATCCACCACCAGGACTCACCAAACAGATCATGAATAATTCTTTGAAGTAAAAATACGAACAAAATAACAAACTAATCAATAAATTCAAAAGGACTAACAAAATATGTAAAATAATAATAATATAACTATTATAAAATTGTATATATGTAAGCAGAGTATGTATATTATTGTGTAACAAGAGGTGCGGTCTAGGTCGCAGTGAATAATTTAGGTCACAATAATTACAATAAAACAAGTAGGTATTTCAAATAAAACTAAGAACTTAAAAATATTTAAAACTATAAAAATGCGCTGTCAGGCGCCTTCGTAATCTACAGTGTAGATATATCTCTTTTCTGCTATAATTTTGGCGGGACATTCTGAATCTCCAGAATGCTTTAGGAATGCATTAGAAATATAAAATCTTGATTGCTTTGGCCGTTAGCCAATACATTTTTGAACAATAGACGTGGGTGTGTACCTAGCATTCACAAAGCTTTTTACTGAAAACAACTGCAATAATCTGCTTTGCTCAATGTATAAACGTAAACATGCTTCATAGCCTTGTCCGTTGACGGCTAATCTCGTGCAATATTGGAGAATCGACGTCGCTGGAGGAGATCAATAAATCGCCCACGTGCACCTACACGTTCCCAAGAACAATGTACTTAGTTAACTAAAGGGGTTAGGAGGCTCTATGCGTTATACCTTATATGTTATTTAGTGGCCGTAATTGTAATAAAGAAAATGGCGTGTGGAGTCGATACCTAGACCTAGTAACGAAAATTTGAACGGAACAATGAATAGAAAATACATTACTAATACTTTTTTTTGCTAATACCTTAGTTCCCTGTCTTGTTATTTCTTACATACGCCATTTCTCTACCGTGCAGTGTAATTAGAAGACTAAATACCGATACATCAGCAAGTTATTAGTGGACATTTACGACCATAATAAGTACTGTATTTAGTGGTAGTAAATGTAGAAGTAACTAGGGGCGCACAGTCGCACAGTAATGGGAGACACGCGCAAAAGTTCAAAATACATGCAGAAACCATAATGAATGCTTTCTGTTCCAGGATTTTTTCTCCTTTTTGCTTGACCGCGGGAAAATATCAAAATCCATTTTTTTTATTCGACGCCTACAAGGATTTTCCAGCATCAAATAAACAAATATTTTTGATGTCCATCCGATTTTTATATTTATTTTTGCTTATAAAATCAGTACCTACCTGTGTATATACCTATATTTATTTGATATTTTATTTATTTCATCGACCAGATTTATCGTATTACTATACCTATATAGGTAGGTACCAAAGCTGTACCGAAATCAAATAACTGTTTATCTATCTATTTTTTTTTTCACTTTCCTTATATTCGAAATGAAAAGTAGAGAGTTCATCACTAGTGAAAGTCATCAATTCCTACTCGGACTAAAACTGCCCTTGCTGCGCTCGGCTCGACACTTGGGGGTGTCTAAATTCGAATTGATTCCTTTCGATCATCGCTTGATTAACAATCTACTATTATTAGCTTAATCTTCAGTAGGTAATGTTAGTAGGTAAGTATAGGTACTTATACCATTGATCCCACAGTATACTTATAAACTAAAAGAGGTACCGAAAGTAACAGAAAGCATGACATATTGTATCAGATTGAGAAAAAAAGCAGGTTTAGTTCACAAGCTCTACGAGGTAAAACAATAGAATTGGATAAGTATTGATTATGAGTATTGCTAATTAGAATGTACTAACATGGCTTTTGTTCAGCGAACGTAATCAACATACAGTTTTTAGATTCCTGAGAGGATATAAATCGTAAATCAATGAGGAGATTTATTCCAATCCAATACCACGAACGAATACCACTGATATTACCTACCAACGTGCTACCAACTTTCAATTTTGAATTATTTTCTATTCCGAAAAAAAAACCACTCTTTGGATTATTTAATTGTATGTTCAAACGAATACCAAAACTTGAATTTGGTAAGTCAGCTCAGTCATTTTAAGAATTGTTTATTAAAATCTAACAGATATTTTTGCAAATAAAAATGTTGTAATTGGACAAAGCATTTTTACCGACTGTACCTTTGAACTTGTTATCCGTTTGGAATAGAAAATAATTAAAAATTCAAAGTAATACCAGTGATATTCGTTCATGGTATTGGATCGGAATAAATCAATGAGGAAACATTTGAAGGGTATAATATGTATAGGTATAAATTGAAGTTCTTGATAGGTATTTATTTAACTCATAGCAGGAGTTAATCAACATTGTTACTTTCATTATTAAGATACAAAATAAAGATAATACAAGGTACAAAATAACAAATTCCATCCTGGTTTATCTTACAGGCCATTTTCATCTCAATTAATGTCCTAATTAAACAACTAATATTAAAAGGTTTACTTTTGTATATATTTCAACAAACTCGGTGCATGAAATTAAAATCCTTTCCTTTATGAAATTGTATACCTACTCATTTAGTGACTAGCATTTGCCCGCGGGCGGCTGCCCCCGCCTTCATATTGATTAACAAGGCAGAAACATCAAGTTAAGCACTGGTTAAGTATTGAAGTTATCAAAAAATAACAACATTAATTTTATTTTGCTAGTGAGGTACCTATAGGTACAACGTCGCAGCCTTTAATTTAGTTCGTCCATGTAGCCTGTCAAGAGTGTCGATAAACTACTGAGCGGAATCCTCCTGACGAGGAGAACTAGGCTCCTCACGCTCGACCGATTCCGGGTCCTTTATAAGAAACGCAGTCCCTGGAGCGTGAGCTGATATAATGCTCCATTTGTCATTATATATCCTATCTATTTACTTACCTACTTTGCATACATTTAACCATACATACATACATGGAATCACGTCTCTATCTCGTACGGGGTAGACAGAGCCAAGAGTCGTGAGACTCGAAGGCCACGCAGCGCGCTGCGTCTGCGACATCGTGCGTCTGCGACGCCGTGGAGCCGGTGTGAATTGCTTTTGCCGCAGCCGTGCTGCAGATGAACACATCCGGTGTGTGGCAGCCTTTAGAGATACGTTGGTGAGGGCTTTTTTTTGGTCGGACCGCCGCATTAGGGACTTCCCCCGAGACCTAACTCTATCCACTCTGCCTTGCATCACCACGCGTTCCATGGCATTCTCGTGGCGGCGTGTCACAAGCAAGACCAGTATCACAGCGCAGATAGTCTGGTATGAATATTGCCGAGCTGTTTGTGCGAAATAAACCAATAAAAATTCTTTATACAGGTGAATTCAAAATCATTGGCAGAATGAGTTTCTACTGGTGAAAGTACTAATGAAGTGATTATTTTTATTTTATTTTTAACTTATTTTTGCCCGCGGCTTCGCTTGTGAACAGTGGTTATGCCTAGGATAAAAAGTACCTACCCTATGTCTTTCTCAGTACCTACTTCTAACTATGGGTATGCGAAATTTCAAGAATATTGGTTTAGAAGATAAAACGTAAGAGGTAGCAAACAAACAAACAAATAAAACAAGGCCACGTGCGAGTCAAACTCGCGCACCGAGGGTTCCGTACACGCAAAGCATCATTATAGCTCTAACGAAAAGGCCAACTAGTTTCAAAAACAAACTTAACTTTGGAGTTCCATCCCTAAGATTTATACTGAATCTATCGCAAAAATAAGTTTGCAACACTTTTTTTAGACTCCCAACAACATATTTACAATTTTCAGATTTATTCCTGTATAAGTACTGTTAGACCTTGCTTTTTGCCAAATTTCATAATTTTAGGTCAACGGGAAGTACTAAGTTAGTAAGTAATAGGTTTTCATTGCTGCCTGAAATCGCAAAATATGCGAAAATTCCCAACATTTACGGCAATATCTCTTGATTGTGTTGATGACGTATCATTTTGATTATTTTTTTGCTGAAAGAGACCGTGGATCCGAGTATTCGATATTAGTATTTCAACTAGATACCTTCAAGGGTTCTTGAGAAAAAAAATTGACAGACAGACGGACAACAAAGTGATCTTATAAGGGTTCCGTTTTTGCCTTTTGAGGTACGGAACCCTAAAAATAAATAAACAAACAAACATACAAATAAACGCACTTTCGCATTTATAATATTACCCGCGGCTTCACCCGCATGAGTTTCGCTTAGATCTTTTTGTGTTCCAAACTGTAGTACCCTAAACTCCAGTATAGTTGCCGTCACGTAAAAAGGTCGCTGGCGGTTAAGCTGCACAGTAGGCGATGTACTGGTCTATGCGGTGAGCGGGGGTCATGCGCAAGTTTCACCCCCTCATCACCCTACCAGCGACCTTTTTACGTGATGGATACTACTCAAAATTTCAGCCATTTGGTTATCCCGTGCCCCGCGGGAATATATTAGGTACTCGTAGTACAGTCGTGGTGTTAAAATGAATCAAAAGTGATATTTCATTCAATAAACGATCTTCGTCTGCTCGTTATCTACCATTTCACGTGTACCACCACTCCTACTCCTCTCCTCTATTTATACGTCAATACGTCAATAGAAAATGCTCATCAGGTTGAACGACTTTTGCTAAGGCCCCATTTCCATTTATTTTATAGAGTACCTAGTAGTAGCTGGTCTCTTTGGAGTTCTTCTGTGAGTTCTTCATTAGCTGTTCCATAATTCATTCTAAAAAATTACAGCGCAGCCATAGTCCTAATATATGTAAATCTTTGATCCATGCGCGCAGCGAAGCGTCGAAAAGGGCAGAAAAATAAGGGATTTTCCGAGACACAAAATAAAAAAAAAATTGTTCCAGATGACTTCATAGATGGCGCTTAAGTAAAAGGCGAGAGAAAAAGTTCCATACAAAAAGCAAAAATTCACGGGATTGGCATTTTTTTTAAATAAAACTTAGAAAAAAAAATCTAAAAAGTACTTATCAATGTTAACAATATTGTGATTTGTACAACTGTCAAACTGTTAGGTGATTTTTTTTCTGCCTCTGGTTGACAAGAAAAAGCGCACCATTTAGGTTCAGCCATTACTACGACTCGGCTTTCATAAAACGCTATATGTTGAGACTTTTTAAACTGATTATTTTTCTTAATTTAGCAGTCAGAACATCGCTCATTCGGAACGAAAAAATGTCCTATGCATGAACTGCCAGTACTGGCTCATGCATAGTAGTTTTTAGCTGTAACATGCTGTAATAAGTACCTTACTTCCATGCTGTAAAGTTTGCATTTAGTATTTGCATGCATAGAACTAATAAGACATGGAACATGTCTCGAAGTGCTCATTTTTCAATCGTTCAAGAAAACGTTCATGCGGCATGACGCAGCACGTACATCACGGCTCTTACACACTGCGACTTTTTGCAGTGTGGCAGTCGCGTCAAACGTCATACAGCATACAATGCGACAAGGGGCCGCACGATTGCCACGCGACGCGACTTTGTCTCTGCTGCGCCGCGCGACTGCCGGCCGCGCCCACCGACCGCTCCGCGCTGCAAAAAAAGTCGCAGTGTTGCTAGGTCATGCATCATGACCATCTCCTGGCAACATGATTTTGTGACAGTTGAAAAAACAATGCACAAACTGACACTAGGTAGGTATTGACTTGACAGAAACGTTCAACATGGAATAACATGCATGATGCGGTAAATGTGCGGTTGTTGCTTTGTATATTAAATTGATTTTATTCGTAGGCCGGCCGGTTAAATATCATAAAATCACAATAACAAAGTGGTGACACAATTACGGAATTATTGACACAAGTGTTATTTTGTTTCATATGAACACAGTGCAAGCATAGTGTGCAACCAGTGAATAAGTTTAAAATGACTTTATTAATATTAAATGCTATTCTTTTTACTTTTTTATTTAAAAGTACTACTGGTTTAGGGGAAATAATCTATGCTATTAATGCAGGGGGTCCTGCTCATACAGATAGATATGGAATTCATTATGAAAAAGATCCTTTACAAGGAAGAATTGGCACTGCTTCTAATTATGGAAAACAATTGGTTATGATTGGACGTGTTAACCCTAAAGACGAAATACTCTACCAAACTGAAAGGTACCACCACAGTACTTTCGGTTACGACATTCCAGCAAATAATGACGGAGATTATGTTCTGGTATTAAAATTCAGTGAAGTATACTTCAATGCACCTAACATGAAAGTCTTTGATGTAGTATTAAATGGTGATCATACCATTGTAGCAGATTTAGATATTTATGACAAAGTTGGCCGTGGTGTGGCTCATGATGAATACATACCATATTCTATAAAAAATGGTAAACTGTATTATAATCAAGAGGAGTCAGACATAAGAGGAGGTAAAATTAAAGTGGAGTTCATCAAAGGTTACAGAGATAATCCAAAAATTAACGCTTTGTATGTGATGAGAGGTACAGTAGATGAGGTACCAAAACTCCCACCATTGATATGGCCAGAAACTGATTCTGAGGAAGTGAAAGAAGAGATAGAAGAGCAAAGCACAAAATCCCGGAGATCTAGTGGGCCCAAACAGCCTGACCCATACTCCATGGATGACACCTCTGTGCTCATACCGGTGTTTATTACTATTGGTGCTTTCATACCTCTGCTATTCTGTCTATGTAGACTATAAGATTTAAAAAAATGCTTTCCATGATTTGTATATGTGTGTTTGTATGCTAAGTAGTATATTCTTATTTATTGTGGGTATTGAATATGACAAACTTTATTGTACAATAAATATCCTAAATAGAAATAATTCTATAATTCCATATTGTTATAGCATAGTACAAAATTTCAAAGTGAAATTATCTGGAGCCCGTCCCATATTGCACATTTTAAACATTCATATTGTGTATTCATGCCCTCTCTCAGGCAAATTTGTTGCTAAATAAATAATTAAGTTTTAAACTTTTTCATTTCATTAATTAATATTTTCCTTCTTACTACTTACAATTGTGCGGAGACAATTTGTCAATTTAAATAGGTAAATATTTCATTCAGTTACATGCAAATAATATAGAAAATACGGAATGAAAAATTTGGTTCTTATATTTTGCATACATGCATTTTTTTAATTATATAGGTAGTATAGGTAGAATAGTTATAAACATAAAACTCTATTAGAATTTATAGAATATAATCTTGTGGCAATGTTTTACGCAATATACCTACACAAAAATTGTACATTTCATTAGTAATTTTAATCTAATACTTTTCCTTGCCTAAGCACTTTTGTAATGTTTATATAGTAGATTCACTAAACACTGCATTTTTGCAGTTGATGCAAAGTCAGGGTTTCGCCTTATTTGGCCTATCTTATAAAATTAAAGTTGGTTTGGTTGGTAACAGCTTAAGTTATCTACCTACATATTATTCTTACAAGGTAAAGGTCTGAAGGGCAAGGCAAACTTACTATATATTTTATACTAGATTTCGCCCGCGAATTCGTCCGCGCGTAATTTGCTATTGTTAATATCTCAGGTTCTAAGTGACGACGTAGTGTTTGCATGATGCGCGTACAAACATACAGACAGACAGAATTTTTTTTAAATATAGTTTTGACTTTCATTGGCCCTATAAAGACCCCCATATTTTTTTCTTAAACATCTAGTACAACATAAGTACTCAAAAGGGGTACAGACATAGACCAGTTAGTGTTATTATATGTATTGATTTCTATATTTTCAGAGTTCCGTACCTCAAAGACAAAAACGGAACCCTTTTAAGATCACTTTGTTGTACGTCTGTCTGTCAAACTTTTTTTTCTCGGGTACCTACGCTTAAAGGTATCAACTACTACTACTCTGCTAGCTCAGTGATCCCAAAGTGGATCTTCTCCTCCGAAACGAGGGAAGCGCCATAGACTCTATACTGCGCGGTGGCTCTCCAGTTGTCCACTCCTAGCACACAAAAAAAGTAAAGGTCATCAAGTTGAAATTAATATCGAATACTCGGATCCATGGTCTCTTTCAGCAAAAATATAATCAAAATTACACGTCAACGCGATCATGAGATATTACCTTAAATGTTGCGAATTTTTGCATATTTTGCGATTTCATACAGCAATCAAAACCTATGGGGTACTTCCCGTTGACCTAAAATTATGGAATTTGGCAAAAAGCAAGGTCTAACAGTACTTGTACAGGAATAAATCCGAAAGTTTTTTAAATATATCGTTGCAAGTCTAAAAAAATGTGTTACAAAACTATTTTGCGCTTGATGCAATATAAATCCTAAGGATCAAATTGCGTTAAGTTTGTTTTTGAAACCAGTTGGTCTTTTAGTTAGAGCTATAACGTAAGATTGTTTGCGTGTACGGAACCCTCAGTGCGCGAATTTGACTCGCACTTGGTCGGTTTTTTTTTCATTATTTTCTTATATTTATATTATTACATATATTTATTACCAGCTGGCGCTCGCGGCTTCGCTCGCGTTAATCATTTCTTAGCATGCCAAATTTCAGTGTTGGCAGAGACTCAGTAGTGGCTCCACGATGTGTAAATAACTGACTGTTGTCGTTTGTAATCTTCGAACAACACGGACTTCAGCGCGCGGTGAAAGTCCGCGTTGCTCTATGTTTATAATAGTTTCTGTGCTAAGCCGCGGATGAACGAACGGACAGACATGGCAAAAATAAAAGCGAACTTATCACGCTAGCAAAGTATTTTAACATTATTTAAGTTGGTACAGTAACAGCTTCTAGGGATCGAACTACAACGTTAAGTTTACATATTCTTTTGTTATAAAATAGATTTCCTAACAGATGGGTGCGAGATCGCTTCTTATTCGTGTGTCCTACTAATACTAAAAAGAATTAAAACGTAGGGCATATTATATGACAAGGTATACTTAATGTATATTCCGTATGTATATACGGACGGCACACGGCACATAGATACTTTTTATCCCAAATTTCCCAAGGGTGTGATGCCCCGGGGAGGGCATCACTCATCTGGCTAGTTCGATGTAAGATATTGTTCTTGGTGGGAAATAATATGAAAATGTGTACTTATAATTGTTTATTGAAATGCAGTCTTATACAATGTTTGCAAGGTACGTAAAATATCATTATCATTTGGAGTTCAAGTTTAGCCTAAGCTTGAGAGTTTTATATACATACTTAATCTGGGGCTTGATTAAACGACCTCGCTTGCTAATTAGCTAATTCAAAATTATAATCTGTTTGTTCACCTTATCAAAGTGTGTCTTGGCCGTTTCTATGTCTTCTAGGTTTCAATTTTTGCGAGAGTTTTACTATTTTCAGCAATCTGGAACTAAGTTAAATTTGATTAATAGTGGGCAGGGACCGAACAGGACAGTTCATTCAGATTGTTATGTCCTTATAACTTTGAATCATTCGTATTTTTCACGTCCTTTTTTCTTACGGATTCTGAGGATCAGAGCAACGAGATAGAAAACCAAAAGACCGTAGAGATATTAATCTTGGACTTTCATATTCATCAACAACTACTGGCTTCCAGTGAAGGAAAACATCGTGAGGAAACCCACAAACTGGTTGACGACTATTCAGTTCAATAACATGCAATATGGCTGCCGTTAGCTGGCGGTAGTTGTTAAGTCGTCCAATTTAATTATATTTTCCTATTTTCGTCTTTATCCCTCGCAGATAGAATTAAAAGGCAAAAAAAATACTCACGCGTTTGACATGGTTTGTATCGTTGACTCGCACCCTCCTCTTTGGTTTAGAATAAATCCTTTCTTGCATTTAGTGTTAGTAGTCAAGTTTGATCCGACAGAATTTATAGTTTTTGTCGTGTACTCTATTTCACTTTTTATTGGGGAAATATTACTCATCAGAGGATTAGGTTGTCGCGATGCATTCGTGTGTATTGTTGCCTCTATATGTCCCGTAGCTTCCATATTTTTACTTGTGGTAGCGACCCCATCATGCTCTCGAGACTGCGGCTCCAACAGCCTTGATTGTGTATTAGGTATTGATGTAGAAGTAAAGGGATCGAACAATAGAGAAAAAAAATTCAGGAAGCCATGATGTTCTTCTGTATTATTTTTGGATGTTTCAAGCGTACTCACGGTCGTTGCTACTATGAATTCCGTCGAGGTGCTACTGGTAGTTAAATTCACTGTTTTTTTGGTGCTCACCTGCGGTTTGGTCGTCACTTCTGTTACGTTGTCCGCCGAGGTGCCAGAAGTAGTTACACTCAATGGTTTTTGTGACGTGCTCGTCGCCGAGTTGATCGTTATTTCTTTAACATTGTCTGTCGATGTGCCAGTAGTAGTGACATCCATTAGTTTTTGCGATGTGCTTATCGCCGGTTTGATCATCATTTCGTTTACGTTTTCCGTGGAGGTGGTAGTAGTAGTGACGTTCAATGGCTTTTGCGATGTGCTTATATCCGGTTTGATCGTCATTTCTGTTACGTTTTCCACCGAGCTGCTAGTAGTAATTATATTCAATGGTTTTTTTGATGTACTCATCTGCGGTTTGATCGTCATTTCGGAGTAATCGTAGGCGTAATCTATGTCCTGAAATGTCATAAAATTATGTCGTTCATTAGATACAATTATACTCACTCGCGCAAAATGTATTTATCGACTTGTAGCTACGGCTTGTACGAGTAGCATTGTTTTGGTTACAGGGAGGTATAGTTGATTGAAGTTTACAGGAAAGAATTTTCTGAATTCTTGCAGTGCGCAAACTGAATCACTACATAATATGTCACGTACCTACCTACAGTATTTTTGGGATTCCTATCCTAACCTAATTGAAATTCAAATAACTCTTCTCTGTTACTTTGATTCAAAACTAATAATTTTACGCACATAATAGGTGATAACCTGATCATTTGTGTAGAGAATCTAAAAACAAGTGCACGATCAACGGTATAGGATAGGGGTAACTATCTATTTGCCAATTTTAAAATTTATATTTAATTTATTAATTTGTAAATTTAAAAAATTATGCAAATAGATTTATTATCTTTTCTGTCTTACATTATAATAACTTAAATACGCACCTCATAATACTCTTCATGTTGGCCTTTCAATAGCGCGAAAATTTGAAGATCCTTCAAATCCACTTGAATATTTAATTCTCCGTTCTGAGACTGATCATACACATTAGGAGCCGCATCCACTGATAAAAATGCGAACAGAAAAAATATTTTAGAATACATGATAAATTTCTATGATTGAAAAGTGCGCAAAAGTCTGGGATCAGTTCCAGAGAGCTGATCTGATGCGTCTGCGCAACTGAACTACAGGCTGCTCAGCGCGTTTCTTGCCATCAAGTTATTTCCAACAACTTAACAGTTATTCCAAGTAACCGCGGGCCAGGTCGATAGCCCCAGACCCCAGTCAGTGCAGTGCGTCCTCAGATTACGTAAGGACCGCGGACAATTTGCCTGATTAACCGTTAAATTCATGATTGGTTATAATCGAGCCCGGTAAATGAAAAGCTTTATATTTCCTTGACCACATACCTACATCACACATCAATAATTGAAAATATATGTTCCACTCATCCTTGTCAGTTTATACAGTTTTTTTATTATAAGTACCTACCTACTTATTTGATTTGTATACAATTTAGGAAAACGCAATAAAGTAGAAGAATTTGTATATTTTTTTGTTTGAACTCCCGAATCTCTGGAACTGGTACAGTTTGAATATTTCTGTATATGATAGCTACGTTCAGGTGGAAAGTTATCAGCTATCCGGAATATCGAAACTAATATAGGTGAACGTATTTTGGAGAGAAAGCGCGCGCCGCGCAGTCCTTCCTACTTCTATGGAAAAAAAACCGGCCAAGTGCGAGTCAAGTTCGCACACCGAGGGTTCCGTACACAAAAAGCATCTCACATTATAGCTCTAACTAAAAGACCAACTAATTTCAAAAACAAACTTAACTTTGCAGTTCGATTCCTAGGATTCTCACTGCATCGAGCGCAAAAATAAGTTTGTAATACTTTTTTTGAGACTTCCAACAACATATTTACAACTTTCAGATTTATTCTTGTATAAGTACTGTTATACCTTGCTTTTTGCCAAATTTCATAGTTTTAGGTCAACGGGAAGTACCCCATAGGTTTTGATTGCTGTCTGAAATCGCAAAATATGCGAAAATTCGCAACATTGACGGGAATAACTCCTGATCGGGTTGAGGTAAAATTGTGATTATTTTTTTGCTTAAAGAGACCGTGGATCCGAGTGTTCGATATGAATTTCAACTTGATACCTTTAAGCGTTCCTGAGAAAAAAAAGTTTGACAGACAGACGGACAACAAAGTGATCTTAAAAGGGTTCCGTTTTTACCTTTTGAGGTACGGAACGCTAAAAATATTCAAATGTCCAGTATTTTTGGTGCCATCCATAACATACGTAGACACAAAGATTCAAAAATCTGCAATGGCTAGCTAGACTATATGTACCAGGTCCATACATATTTAGGTTCCTATATATTTTTCAGAGATAGTTATTTTCAAAGTCAGAATTTATTACAAGCCAAGTCTATGATTACAAAATACGTAGACTAGTTGTTTGTTGCCCTTGCCTTCGCCCTCTTGAGCATGTGAGGCTCGAGACGAGAGGGTGAATAATTTTGTACCAGCCATAACCTGCTAGTAAACCAGTTACCTAGATAGGTGTTAGTACCCTCGCAGGTTTGCTAAACTGAGGCAATGTAGGAAGGCAACACAATCGTATATATGTAATCTATATAGAATTTAACATATTTTATTAGGTACCTACCTACACGGACAGTCGCATAAAATGGGATGGCTGATGATAGATTTTATTGAAGTACCTAGGTACCTACCTAGTTACAAAAAAGTAGGTAGGTACCTAACCTAGCTATGTAGTAGGTACCTATCTACTTCTACGGTTTCGCAAAAAATAAAGATAAGCGATGAAGACAGACGTGGGCAATTGGGCATAATATGCCAACCATAATATTTTCCGCACAATCCTACACTAACCCTACTAATAATTATAAATAAAAACCGACCAAGTGCAATTCAAACTCGCACACCGAAGGTTCCGTACACGCAAATTATCTCATAGCTCTCACTAAAAGAACTACTAATTTCAAAAACAAACTTAACTTTGCAGTTCGATCCCTAAAACTGATTTATTCCTGTACAAACAAGTACTGTTAGAACTTGCTTTCTGCCAAATTTCATAATTTTAGGTAACTGGAAGTACCCCATAGGTTTTGACTGCTGCCTAAAATCGCAAAATATGCGAAAATTCGCAACATTTACGGTAATATCTCTTGATCGGGTTGACGTATAAGTTTGATTTTTTTTTTTTTGCTGAAAGAGACCTTAGGTCCGAGTATTCTATATTAATTTCGACTTTAAGCGTTCCTGAGAAAAAAGTTTGACAGACAGACGGACAACAAAGTGATCTTAGTTACGGTTCCGTTTTTGCCTTTAAGGTGCGGAATTTTTTTAAGGTACGGAACCCTAAAAAACTAGATATGTTCATGGCCTGGAAAAAATAAGAACTTCGTACAGCAAATTCAGTACATGAACAGAAATTCGGATTTTCTCAAACTTCTGTATGAAGACAAAAATGTCTATAATTAAGTCCGATTTTTCCTACTTGTCCTATTATGTAAACAAGTTTATCATGTCTTTTTATGATTTTACAACAATATAAATTAAAATAGACATTTTAGGAAATTACTTTCGTGGTTTAATAAATGTTTTACGTTAGAATGTTTAGGTTTGAACTAAGTAATATATTTGATTTATTTTCAACAAAAAGTACTGTGAAGATTGTTTACATAATAGGACAAGAAAAAACGGAGTTTACAAATGTTACGTCTTATATAAAATTTCATTAATTTCGATCCAAAATACCTATTTTGCGCGATGATTTGATAAGATAAACTTTATTAAATCTGGATCTTAATTGAAACGATGTGGAGCTTCGATATTTCAATATTAATACTACAATTAAATGGTTTTAATTTACCGGATATAAATGGAATTTATTTGAACGAATGCGCGCGTTTTCCTTCGCCCGAAAGTGGCAGACTTTTTTGCATATAAAGCGCTTGCATCGTCTCCCGTATTTTTGGTTATATGCTTTATGGGGGAAAGCTCAAATAAATGAATGATTGGATGTCAGTTTGTTACTCAATCACGCAAAATCTACTGGACGGATTACGACGAAATTTGGTACATACACGGGTAAAATAACTCCCAATACAGTCCCAGTAGTAATAGTACATAGGGTACTTCTTCTTATTTAAGAGCCGCGCTCTTGTCGGTGGAGTATACGCCATACTTCTCTGTTCTCGGCTTTACGTTTAAGGTCTTGATACGACACGACGCCTGCCTTCTCTTTAAGTTGGCTTACATAACTCTTTCTCGGTCTCCCTGGACCTCTTCTTCCATTTACCTTTCCTTCAATTATATTTTTAAATAGGTCATCGTGTCGTATCAAGTGGCCGATCATTCTCCCTCTCCTATTCTCAATTTCCTTGAGTAGACTTCTCTTTTCATTTACAATCTTCAGCACTTCCTCGTTAGTTTTCCTTTCTATCTAACTGATTTTCTCCATCCTTCTCCAGCACCACATCTCAAACGCTTCTAATCTATTGGTATCCTGTTTTGTGAGTGTCCACGTTTCGCATCCGTATAATGCTATGCTCCAGATATAGGTCTTAATTAAGCGTTACTTATACCCTTTCTCAAGAAATTCAAGGAAATTTTATTCAGGAATGAAAATATCCCAGGAATAAGGAAAATATGCACTTCCTATCTTCCGATTTTCTTCAACAATTTCCGTTTTAAGGTGAACGCAGATTTGTGCCACACCGCACGAAATTTTATTTCTGTGAGACGTACAGCTACATCCAATTCTGCAGTCAGAATTTCTCATACTAATTGATTAAAGCAGTAATTGCACTTAAGACCTTATGATTATGTGTTGTTTCTTAAATTCTAATGTGTGTCTAATGTCGACTGACTACGATGTTTCCGTATAGTTCCAAAGAGACGGGACTCCCATATAAAAAGTGTCCGACACTAATGTCAAAACGGAGGTACTACTGATAGTGATGCACTTATGCGAGGAACAGCAGGTATGAATAAGATGGAAATAATCGGCCATCAAAACGCTACCCCGTTTCATAAATAAGTTTTTTCCTTTGAAGTTGCGACCACATTCGTATGGAGCAGCAATAAAAATGAATATTTGACGATGAATGAAAAAAAGACAGATATTTATTACCGTTTTAGTTGCAAACTGTGATGAAGACAAATTCACTTATTTTCTAGTGATACCTATTTATCTATTTGTGGAGTATACCTTACCAACACTTGACAATTCAGACCAATAAAAATATTATGGAAACAAAGCGAAATTCATATAGTATTGCTTTGCATAATAGTGGCAGCAAAATAACCTCAATTCCTAATGAAAGTAACTGGATAGAGTAAGTATTTTTAAATTAATAAATAGCTTTGATAATTACTATGTGTAGGTATGTAATGTTTTGTGATCGAACATAAAGTCATAATATATAATGTTTAATGTATTGACATATAATAAATGATTTTGCTTTGCAAAAGTGATAGCCTTAAAATTAAATAAAAAATATTAAGTAATTAAATATTATAATATTGTTTTAGTGGAGGATACGTTGGGCTTAGCGATTTGCTGACGCAGCCTTGCAGCAAAGCAGAAGACCGACTATTATCTCTGAGCAGCAGCAACGATAATGTTGGAAGAATATGAAGGCTATGGTTTTACCTACCAGGCGTTTTGCTGATCTATTTGATGTTTATCTACTGTTCGTCGTGCACTTCAAGCTTCAAAAAACTGGATAATTTATTTCGTTTCCCGAAATAAATATCATCCTTGGCCAGCGCAGTCTCCTGACCTCAACACCATAGAAAATCTATGGGGCCTGATGGTGTATAGGAGGCAAGCAAGGAAGAATCAGTTTCTCACTGTATGAAAGTTTAGAACAGCTTTATTGTGATTGAAATGTGTGTAGAAAAACAATAACGGGACCTATACAAAATAGTGAGTTAGTGATTGGTGTTCAAAATGAATTAGTGAGTTCATTAATTAAGTAGGTATATTCCAATTATCTTCTTTCTATTATTAGGTAATATCAAATCAGGTTTTATTAACGTATATTACTCGTATAACATTATTTAAATTATTTTTATACTTATTACTTACTTGTTTTTGTATAAAGAATACGAGGTTATGTTTCGTATAAAAAAACATATTCTATATAAATTGTTAAATGTTGAGGTATAGTTTCAATCTTCTTTTCGTAATGAAAACGAATACTTAAGCTATAACCTCAATATTTACTAACAAAGAGCGAAGGTAAAATTTCGTAATAAGTAAAATAAATAAACAGATACTTAGCTTACTGCAGATGCTTATTTTTTAAGTTCATTTTAGGGTTTTTATTTTGTAATTAGGTAGGGAATAGATTAAAATATAAATTTTAATTTGCACAGAAGTTTATAATAATAAATTATACATAAGTATAATAAACCTATATATTTACACGAATAAATAGCTGTTATGATTATTGTGCATTTTTATTTTATAACAAATATATATAAACCACATTACTTGCATTATATAAAATTACTCTAAACTTAAGAATTGGGTATAATATGAAAATTAAGTTTCGGACTGTGTCTCGAACTTGGACCTATATTAACTGCAGTCTATCCGAATACCAATTAGACTAGCAGATGCATTAACTTGTGGTGAAATTAACAATTGAGCACGCAGCAGAGTTGTGTCTAGGTGTGGGTGGGTAATATGATAATTAGCTTAGTGTGTGTAATGTTCTTATTGTAATTATACGTCCGTAATATGCACGTTACGCACACAATGAAGGACTGCGCGCCTGCAAGGCAATACGATCTTTAAGGTATGACTCCACTTTTGACGTTTGACTGTACCTATCTCTATGGGCCGTCCAAACTTTTATAACTCTTGTTGACATTTGATTTTCTTTCTCTGTTAATAAACAACTGATAACAAATCGTTCGTCAAGAGCCATTCTGTAATTTACGCCTAATCTTGATTAAATTAGAAGCTGAAGGAAAAAAAAAAACGACTGCGGTGCGTGCGGCGACAGGAACGACTGCGGCGCGGGCAGATGTGCGAGGCCATCAACAAAAGCGATGAATGCGGGATAGAACTCTAACAACGCCAAAAAAATGGTTCCACGAAATAGGAACCTCGGTGGGCGGGGCGTAAAATAGACACCTCACTTCGCCTCAGTTCGCCGTGGCGCAGCGCGTTCAACGGTTGTACTTGTACCAAACGCATAAAGTGTGAATTGTACGTATCATCGAGAAATTTCGCAAGTTTAATTAGCAAAAATGGGCCATCGTGTGTCGTAAAGTGGTGTAGAAATCACACAGATATGAAGAACAGCGGAATTACCTTTCTTTCCTTTGCGGAGACTACGTAGTACTTATATTAATTCTGTGCCGAGACTTCAAACGCCAAGCGGCTGGCCGTTTGTTTGAGCGGTAGCCGGCTGCCGCGGTGTGTTGACCCCGCCCCGTGACCTTGACGCGCCCAATCGTGTACTAGCTTTTTCTATGAGAATGTGTGAGTGTCTTGTTGTATTTAAGTACATTTGTTTGCGTAAATGGAACCAAGATTTGAGCGTTCGTTGTATGAGAGTTACACTTCCATATTTATTTATAATTCAATGATGCGGGGACTGCGGTGCGGCTAAGTCTGCGTTGCCCTTTAGGGAATATTTCCGAGAACGTTTCCTGACCGTTTCCGAAAATCTCCATTTCGGAAACACATCACTAGTAACAACTCCGCTCTAGATTATTGAATCGTTCCCTAGTATAGACCGAGCCTATGATTCGCAAATCGTGACACGTCGGTGCATCGCGTGGTGCATCTTTTGACAGTTAAATTCGATAGTGCTGAGACATGTACACTTTTCAATCATTAATCATGCTGTTTTTTTAAGTATTTAATTTCGAATTATAATAAAATAGAAGATAAATAAAATCTTTGAAGCCTGTTTGCATTTTTATTTTGTTATGAACTTTATACATTACTATAAACTATTTACGTAACAAATGAACTGCATATTTAAATGAATCTATTGATTATGATATATTTATGTGCGAGTGTCGGCTGTGCCAATCACTAATACATCTTGTTTATGAATTTTCTGCGTACTCTAGTAGTAAGGAATTCGAAACTCAATGACTCCGCTGCTTTTATCACGAAAAGAAACTATGGCTGTCAAAATGTCAATGTCATTTATGTCATTCTTGACATAAGGACGGACAAATAACTTGATCGAGTTGACGAGTTGAGTTGTACAACTACAAAAATAATTGTTTAGGTATATTATTATTGTTTACATTCATGGTTGCAAATCACACTTATGTGGAATTCACGTAACTTACTACTTATGATATCAAAAATTCTTATGATCTCGAATCGTGAATCCTTTGCAGAAAAATGATAAAGTTTTGGAAAAGCGCAGGTAAGGTGTTAAAACTTGTATCATTGCTACTAACTATCGCGTACTTGATTATTGTGCGTGTTCGATTTAGAAACACTATAGGCATTGGTATGACACACAAATGTGTTTTGAATTTTACAGCAAAAGGTAAAACTGGATGCCCAGTGCGACCACCGGAAGTTTGCACAAGTTCTTCGAGCAGCGAAAATCTCAAGCCTCCATTAGACACGCTATTAGAAGAGGAAAATGAAGGTAATTTAATTGTATGCTGTTTTTGTGACTTTTTAGTGAGTAATCATAAATACTTTATACTACCTATTCAATTTATTTCAGATTACAGGCAAATATTCGTGAAAAAAACTAAATTGTCATTTAGTTTACATGATATACTTATTGAGAAACATGCTATGAAACATTTTATTCAATTCATGGAAAATATAGGCAAACATACATTGATCAAGTGCTGGCTGGAGTTGGATAATTTTAAGGAACTGGTCTCTAACACAATTAATTGCACAAATACTTATAATCCAGAGAATCACTCAAAAATCAGCAGGACTAAAAGTTTTGATTACCAGTGCAAATGTGAACTTCATGAAAAAACAGAATTTGAACTGCAGACAAATAGCTGGAAAGAAAATGAGGTCCAATTCATTGGTAACAGTAGTTCAAGGGTATTATCAAATGAAAACAATTCAACAAGTTCATGCTTGAACTTGTCTGAGTATGCAAATTCAATTAGAAATTGCCAAGAATGTGAACATAAAAAAAAAATCACAAATATAACAGAAGTCGCAATAGATTTATTTAAGAAATATGTGGCTTTAGAAGCTCCATATCACTTAGACTTACCTGATAATTTAAGGAAATCAGTTATTTCCAATATTTGCAACCCTGATGGCTTGATAAAAGAAGATTGCTTTTTTCCAGTGCAAGATGTGCTATTCAATCAAATTGACAATAACTATTTCAAGGATTTTACAATCAGTCCTTACTATATGAAAGCTCAAATTGATATACTAACAAGTGGCTCTCTTAACCTCCAAGACATTCTGTATAATGACACAATTTTATTCTATTTTACTGAATATTTGGAACAAGAATCTTGTAGGATATTGTTGGAATTTTTAATGGCAATCACACATTTTAGAGACAATTTTCTTAATTCGGAAAATCTAAATGCAGAACAAACACAAGCAGATGCTATTGTTTTGTATGATAAATATTTTTCACTTCAAGCAACAAGTCCAGTTGGATTTGCCACAGATGTTAGATTACTCATTGAAAATGAAATATGTAGAGAAGGAGGGCCACTTGTAACTTGTTTTGATTTGCCTTATAAAATAGTATTTAAAACACTATCAAAATATGTAAAATCATTTTTGGATTCAGAAATATATTACAAATATCTGTCAGAAATGATTCACTCAGTAGATCGGATGTGGTCCTCCAGTCACAGATCCCAGTCTGAGTGTAGTAGCGAGTTCAGCATCAGCACTCAGAACACATTGCTTGCAATGGGGGATCCTCTTTTTCGGAAAAAGAAACGTAATCACTCAGTACCTGATATGACAATAGATTCAAACCAACTATACAATGCGGACGCATTGTGGCAAAAAAAGACAAGATGGTCTAAGTCTTGGAAGAGTAAATAGTTTAGGTAGATTTGAATCTAAATTTGAACCTGATCCTGATAAAAAGGACAAGTCAGTTCTAAAGAAAATGGTCACTAGATTTGTGTCATCATCCACATCCAAAGTTGAAGAGGAAATGGCATGGCAAATAGCACATATGATTGTAAAAGATGTTACAGATTTGACTATGGCCCCACCAGAATCTGATCAGGATGGAATTTAAGTATGTGATAGTTTATGTTTAAAGTTGAATATATATTTTGTAAATGATCTATCTATAAATGTATAAAATATTAATTACTTATAAATAAAAAATCAAATTAACATAAATCTTTTTTCTTTTTTTCTTTGTTAAACACTCACTAAAGGCCTAATGTCCTGCAGTCTTCGAACAACAAGGACTTCCGCGCGCTGATGGTGGAGGACCATAAAGGAGTTACTTTAATATGACTCTCTTTGTGTAGGAGTAAATACGCACTGACTCATCTTACTCTCTTTAAAATGTACTTTTTATATAAAAATAAAACAGGTTAATCTAAGTCATGTTATGTCGAAGTAGATATAATAAATATTATTATTCTGATAGTCATTAGCATAAATGGACATATATAGTCTGTGGCGAAGAGTCTCAATCGTTACCTAGAGAAACTCGAGTTGGGTCAAGAGTCAGAAGGCGGTATTCTTGGACACAGCCCGCATTGTGAGATTTCTTTCGCTGGAGCCCTAACCATCTGCAGGTTGAGTGCTACCCACGCTACTGATGGATTCCCCTTTTTTTTTTAATGTTTTTTATTTTATATTTAACTAGCTGTTGCCCGCGGCTTCGCCCGCGTGAGTTTCGCTTAGATGAAAAATCTTTTTGTGTTCCAAAATGTAGTAACCTAAACTCCAGTACTCAAAATTTCAGCCATTTGGTTATCCTGTGTCCCGCGGGAATATATTAGGTTACTTATCAGGTTGAACGACTTTTGCTAAGGCCCCATTTCCATTTATAGTGTAGCTGATCTCTTAGAATTCATCATCAGAAAATGTTCGTCAGATTGAACGACTTTTGTTAAGGCACCATGTCCATATTTCTTATAGTTTAACTGTTCTGTTTTGGTTCTTCATCAGGTGTTCCAGTTTTTAATATCAATTGTAGCCTAAATGTTGCCTAGGCTTAATAGCTATACAACAAAAAAAGTTTCATTCAAATCGGTTCAGTACTTTCGGAGATTAGCGTGATCATACATACAGACAGACAAAAAATTCAAAAAAAAATTTTTTTCTATCCATAATGCTCTATCCATTTCAGTCAAAAATACTAAATGTACAGACAAGATATTTTTACTCTCTTATTATATGTATAGATCATGTTAAAAATATAATGAACTTCAATGTGTGATAAAAATACAATAATACATCGGACTATAAATAAAATCCATTTATTAAAAAATTATATAAAAATAATATTTTCTCACCATTGGCTAAGGAATACTTTTCATGTTTTTCTTATATTATTTGGCATTTTTAGCAACATACAAACACACACGCACAAATATTTCACTTATATGTAGTTAATAAATAAAAGTAAAAATATCACAAGGTGGCATAATTATTTATGCTAGGTGGTATTGGGGATAGATGTAGGCGAGGGGGTTCCGAACCTAATAATGGCGATTGCTCATCATAAAAATTGAATTCCTTAAGAGTACCCTTCACAGTTGTCTGAGAATAAGTTCGGTTGCTTGAATTCCATTTTCTATACACTAAAGCATTCAGCAAAGCTTGCATTGGATTCAGTAAAGCCTGTTAACAAAAAAAAACTATGATATAATATGTATAATGCAAACACTAGATATCACAAGACATCCAAGTGGCAATGAATTTGTCTTTTAATTTGCTAACTTTAATGTATACCTTGGATATCTTTCTGACTAAATTCAGCTTGTAAATACTTATCAAAAGTATTCAAAGATATACCAAAAGATAAATATTTAAAGATATATGTTTAAATATTTGCCTACTCAATAGGATAAAAAGATGCGCACCATTATATACCATATGGTTATTATTGCTTTTACAGGTATATTGAACCACATTGTCCAAATCAATATGCCATTTATAAGGTTCGGCATCCAGCAAACATAAAACACTACATTAATGAGCAAGAATTTCAGTCTCAAGGTATCAACCACTCTCCTCTCTCGACTTGTGAACTGAAATGACAAAATAATAATCAGTAAGTATATGGAAAAGATGATTACATATATAAAAAGAAGTAATAAAGCCAATTTTAAATAATTCATATTTAAAGATGTACCTTAGTTTACTTACACAAAAGTAAAAAAATAAAACAGTTTAAAAATGTCCCATATAACTGAAGTAAAATAAATGAAAAATAGTTTAGTGAGAGATTTTATTTCAAACATAAATGGATTACCTATTTTACCTGAGCTAAAGGAAAAGCGACAGCCATCTCTACACCTCTGCTTGCCAATACATAAATTATAGGATTAACTACCATCACAATTGCTATTGGCACATAATTGGCACAGTAGTTTGGTAAAATCCTATATAGAGCACTTGATACTGATGACAAATTGTGGCAACTAAAACATTAACATGTGGTTTATTTACAACCAGGTAGACTATTTAATTCTTTTTCTATATAAAGTCCCTTGATGGTTCTTGTAGAAAAAGTATGTAACATTTTTGAAACATGTTTTTATATAAGACTAGCTGTCGCCCGCGGCTTCGCCCGCGTGAGTTTCGCTTAGATAAAAAATCTCTCTTGGAGATTTTCATCAGATGTTCCCGATCTTCAATTTTTATACGTCAGCAGAAAATGCTCATCAGGTTGAACGATTTTTGCTAAGGCGCCATTTCCATATATGTTATAGTGTAGCTGGTCTCTTGGAGCTTTTCATCAGATGTTCCAGATCTTCAATTTTTATACGTCGGCAGAAAATGCTCATCAGGTTGAACGATTTTTGTTAAGGCACCATTTCCATATTACTTATAGTTTAGCTGTTCCGTTATGGTTCTTCATCAGGTGTTCCAGTTTTCAAAATAAATTATAGCCTATATGTTGCCCAGGCTTAATAGCTATACAACAAAAAAAGTTTCATTCAAATCCGTCCAGTAGTTTTTGCGTGAAACGCGTACATACATACAGACAGACAGACAGACAGACAGACAGACAGACAGACAGACAGACAGACAAGAAATTCCAAAAAAATTTTTTTGCTTTCTATTGTTCTTTTTAGGTCTCCCTCTATCCATTTCAGTCAAAAATATTAAATGTACAGACAAAATATTTTTACTGTTTTATTATATGTATAGATGTGAATAGAAACAGAAACCCATTTCATGTGCAAATAGGCTCACTGTATACAGCAGTTGCATATTAAAATAATATAACTTACGTAGCATTTGGGATGTATAAGATTGATAATCCAAAGCTTGTTGTCGCCGCAGGCAGCCCCCAAGCCAGGGAATGATAGAGTACAGTATGTGAATCGCGCCCACGAATGGTGTGCCATGTGTCTATTGCATAAAATAGCGTCCAAAACCAAGTTGCAGTATAAAAGTATTGTGTCCAAGCCTGAAATAATATTATTACAGTTTTTATAAATCTCATAAAACTTAAAATCTTTTCAAAAATCATTAAGAAAAAAAACAACAAAAAAACAAAACAAAGGTTGATCACATATATTTAAGTGGATTTGTTATTTCCTAGGAAACTAAATTTTAACACTGTGATATAAAGATCTGTATATTGTTAAATTTACTTAAAGACCACAATTTATTCAGATACCGATAAATTAACAGGTAGGTAATCAATGGGATTATAGCAACCACATATCAGATTAATAACCTGGCTTATTGGAGCTATTTAAATTTGTCTACCAATTTGGATGTGAAAACAGTAATATCAGTTTCAATATTTAGATCAGGAAAAAATACTTACTGATATTATACTGCAAAACAATACACTGACATCATCATCTGGCATAGGCATTATGTTTTTATATTTTAACCAAAGGGAAGAACGAACCAAGACACCTAAAACCAAACATATATCAATTTATTTATTAAACTTTCATGGTGGTCTGGGTGCAAAGAAAAAGTAAAGGAATGTGCCAGCTTCTTCTCTTCTTGCACTGGTTGTAAAAGTCAATCAAGGAAAAGGGCTTAAAACTTTAAGGCCTTATCCTTGATTGACTTTCACAATGACACCATGCTAAGAATCTGCCATAATATAGTTAAAAAAAAAGTAAAATTAATATTTTAAGACATAAAACAAATCCAGAAGCAGCAGATATAGATTTAAGCTAGCAGTGAATAGGTCTTAACAAAGAGGTCCACATTCAAAACTTTTATCTAATCTGAGGTACTTCTTAAGTCACATAGGATGTTTTTTACTTAGCAGTTGGGGCAAAGTCTAATCGGATTTGGATAAGACTCACCCCAACTGCTAAGTGAGAACCTTTATCTACAGGCTCACAGATCAGTAACAAATATTCAGATAAATATTTGACTGTTTATTACCAAAAGAAGCTAATAAATCGGCAACGGCCAGCCAGAATATTATGCGTCGGCCACGAATTGAAGCCGAAGTATTCCATCTGCGTGGTTCTTTTCTTGGGCTATGAGGATATACCTGAATCACAAACATAATATTATAATCATTGTATACAGATAAAGACGGTTTCTTAATAACATTAAACATACCTGATAAATAGATCCAAAAATTCCAATAATAGACGAAACAAGGCAGACTGTATTGTATGAATCCGTATTAAACTCATTCATAATTCTCACAGCTACATCTTCTGTATTGCCTGTATGATGGCAGCAAAATGTTTGAATAGTCGGATCAGACATTCTTGCTTGAATAAGTTAACACTTTTTATGTTTTATGGTGCATAATTTGGAAAATAAATATTTACAATATTTTGTTTGTATTTGGTTGGTTTGATTTGATTTTGATTGGTACAATGTGCGACGGACAAACGTCAATGGCAGTCAAAGTCAAATTTGTCAAATTCCTTACCTATGTTGGCAGAATGCATGCCTGTCATTTTTCCATGGAAGTAATAAGTAACAAAGTACTTACCTATTACTTCCATGCATTTTTCTTAGTCGTCTTGTCTATGGATTGTATGCAAAACCATAGACTAATGCAAAAAGGGCCAATATTACCACTCTAGCTAGACAGAAAGAGGCAATTCCCCAACTCTCTGTACGAACAAGAAACTTGCAAGAAAAAAAAAACACTTTTTTAAAACTTTTCATCCTAGATTTTTGATTCAAAATGATTAAAATACAATCCATACTATAATATTATAAATGCGAAAGTTTGGATGTGAGTTTGTGAATTTGTGAGTTTGTGAAGATGTTTGTTACTCAATCACGCAAAATCTACTGGACGGATTTCGATGAAATTTGGTACAGAGGTAGATAATGACCTGGAATAGCACATAGGCTACTTTTTATCCCGGGAAAAAGCACTGTTCCCGTGGGAAATTCACGCGGGCGAAGCCGCGGGCAAAAGCTAGTCTAAAATAAAAAAAATAATGAGATCTTTTAAAATAAAATACAATTGATTTTCAGGGTAAAGTATAGTCTATTGTCTTATGTTATAGTCAGAGAGATTTTATTTTATACTAGCTTGTGCCCGCGACTTAGTCCGCGGCATATCAAGATAAAACCTTCGCGCCGCCGCCAGATTTTAAGATGGACTGCATCAAATTTTGTCCAGTATTTCAGTATGTCAGCAGACAGCCAGAAAGACACAAACATAAAAATAAATCGTTTTGGTTGGCGTCTATAGATCGGGCCTTAGGCCCTTGGGCAAAGAAAAATACACCCGGGGCCACAGACATATAAATGTAAGCGGGGCCTATGAAGATATAGGCCTCATATATTTATTTCTTCAATATCTCTCATGTACAGATCAGTTACAGTTTTATTTTAGATTATTTTATGTAGTTTATACAGGGTGAATTTAGAATCATGTGCATCCTAATTCTGCTGATGAAAGTTATCATGAATTCTTTCCCTTTAAATAAAAATTAAATTAATAAAAATATTTTATTTTCTGTTAAAATGCTGTCTGTTTTTAACTTCCAACAACATACAGATTTATTACAACTTTCAAATTTATTCCTGTACAAGTACTATGAGATCTTGCTTTTTGCCAAATTTCGTAATTTTAGGTCAACGGGAAGTACCCCTTAGGTATTTTGATTGCTGTCTGAAATCGCAAAATATGCAAAAAAAAAAAATAGGAACATTTATGGTAATTACTCCTGATCGCGTTGACGTATAATTTTTGTTGTTTTATTTTGCTGAAAGAGACCGTGGATCCGATTATTCGATATTAATTTCAAAGCGTTCCTGAGAAAAAAAAGTTTGACAGACAGACGGACAAAAAAGTAAACTTATAAGGGTTCCGTTTTTGCCTTTTGAGGTACGAAACCTAAAAGGTGTGCTATGTGCTATTCTCCGAATTAGTCCAGTAAGTTTTGCACATTTGTGTAACAATCATCCTCACAAACATATACTTTCGCATTTATATATAAGGAAGGACGTAATTTGATGTCTCTTTTCTATCCGGGGCGGCCCATCATCCGCCTTTGCTTTCTATTATATGCGAAATAAATAAATAAAACTCGCATTTGGTGGGATGCTTGCGTTTATTTAAAACATATAAAATTATAATTGAGAATAGGTATTGTATTCCATAATTAAAATATTTAGAAAAATGTTTAAATTATTTTTTTAATTTTGTGTTACAATAATTATGTAAGTTAATTATATTTATTTATTTATTTATTTAACCTTTATTGTACAAAAATACAGAGTAAACGTACAATAGGAGGGCTTAATGCTAAAGCATTATCTACCAGCCAACCTTTGAGTTATACAGAAAAGTGTAAACAGTGAGTGTAGGTATAATAAAACTTACAAATAAATAAAATTAGAGTGTACGTCTGTTATTGCAAATCATTTCAGTACCCAAACAATTTTAGGCGAGAGGATTGAGGAAGTTACAGATTAACACAATAATATATAATAGTATCAAGGTACCTACCTAATACCAACTTCTAGCTTTCAACTCAGAATCAGAACAGTATATGTTCGCCATAGTACAGTTTCTATAGTCAGTAGTCCCGTCTATTACAAAACATACTTACCTACTTCGGGTTTATCGCTGATTTGCTGATGATCGATTTAACCTTGGTATATTTTGTGAGCTAGAAGAAGACTTCAAACCAAATATTTTTTTTTTAATTCTACAAGAAGACAAACATTTAAGAAACTAGCTCGATTTATTTTACACTATCGATTGGTTTTTGTGTTGTTTGTAATGGAATGACTGTTAAATCAGTAGTTACAGCAAAACATGGGTTAATGGGGTCTCGAACACTACCAGGTTCGGAAGTACAGTTGAGGGCAGACGAAACAGTACTCAGATCGGGTCCATTGCTAGAAAAACTCTGAACTTGTGGCTGATTAGCATTTAAGATTGTACCGTTATTGTTCTCTATTGTCCCATCAAACATTTCTGTTCCATTACTGGACATAGGGGGCTCAGTGACATTATTCTCAGCTGCCGTATTCAGAAGAGTTGCACAGGGAATTGTTGTCATATACTCTTTCCCAGTTTTCGTTAAAACAGTCACAATACATTTGGTATTGTCTGATTTGCCATCACCCGTACTGACATCCTTCACGTCCGCATCCGGTGAAAACGATGAAGCTATTGCACAGGGTATTGCTAACACTTCTGTCGCATTATCACTTGAGATTGTAAGGCTACAATTTACTAAATCTTTTAAAAATGAATCCTCTGCAGGTGCTGTATCATTTGCTGGTGCCACAGCTACCGGTTGCCCTCTATTGTCGTAAATAACTGTATGGTGATGATGTCCAGTTGATCGTGCCAGATTCCACAATGCTAATCCAGTCAATAATGTACCAACACCAGCGCCTGCTATCCCAACACCTTTAAGGGCGCTGCTTGTGCGACTCACCCCCCCGAATCCATTATTACCATAGTTGCCAAAGTAGCCAGGGGTTTGCGGACCCGGATTGTATCCATGACCTCCATAACCGCCATAATTGTATCCATGGTTTTGATAAGCTGGAGGCGGAGGTGGATGATGATAATTATTACCACCACTGTTGTAAGGTTTATTATTGCCAGGATATGGTGGAGGTGCTACGCCTCCACTAGAATACCCATTTCCTTGTACACCGTGTGAATACGATGAGCCAGAAGATGCTGGATAACCGGCACCTGATCCTGATAAACCACTGCCTTGGGGATATCCAGATCCACCAGATCCCGACACACCGCCACTTTGAGGATATCCAGTACCTGAGCTGCCCGGTCGTGATGCAGCAGAACCTGATAACCCACTTCCTTGTGGATATCCTGCTCCTGAACTACCAGATAAGCCATTTGACGATGGATATGAATGTCCAGCTTGGTTACTGCTTTGAGGTTGCGAAGCATGACTTCTTTGAATACTTTCCTGATTTGGCGCCGATGGCTGGGCCTTGCTCCCGGATAACCCTGTTTGACTTGAAGGATACGAATGGCTTTGTCCAGTTTGCGTCTTAGCTTGCCAAGTTGATACGCTTTTTTGGGCAGGTCTTTCTTGCCATCCAGATAGTGATGGCTTTTGAGCTGGTTGTGGATAGCTGAATGAAGTTGGTGCTGGTTGAGGGTTGCTATTGGTTTTCCTGCTTGTACCGCGGCCAGAACTTGATGAACGACTCCTCGATGTCTTTTTACCTTCAGCGTAAATTAGAGCATACACCACAAAAAACGTCAATAATATTTTTTTATTCATATTCACAGTTTTTTTTTCTTTCACAACAACGTAAGCTTCACTGTAGTGACACTTTACTTCAATGAATTTTATGAGTGAAACAGCTCGCCTTTGTTCGTAAGCATGCCGTAAACCGTAGTCTGGAACGGTCGGCTTCTCGAATGTCGAGCAAGTGGTTATGATGAGGTCGATTGTTGGTCGCCCACCCCGCACTGCGCACAAACGTCGTAAGTGCTGGCTACATGTACACAGGATTATGACCTCGACTATTATTGTACCAACTAAAACGAAGCATTTTCGTGCGATCAATAAATGTGCTTGAGGTTGAGGTAACCTATAGCAACTAGCACAATGATATGACCCTAATAATTTTGTTTATCTAGCCATCTAAATAAAATAGGCACGTAGGGGTAATCACAAGCCCCGACAATTTTATCTTCAAATAAATACATACATAGATGTTAGTACATAATATCTCGATGACATAGATAAACATTAAAGACCCAGGCCAATCTGCAAAAGATCATTTTCCACCCGGGACCCCGTGGTTCCGAGGATAAGTAGGTAGGTATGATTTTTGAAGTTAGCTAAAAGATACCTAACTATTTACTTTTAACACTGCAGATACCGTTAATAAAACATTGTATTAGCGAAGAAATATATTTTTTTAAGACACGAAGTTATCCTAACTATCTACGATTTTTTTAACCGGATCCATATTCTTACAAAGAAATTTCTAGATTCTAAGGTCAAAATTGTATGAAACTGCCCCTCGCATTAGGTATCACACACACACATAAACAATCATCTCTCACTACGATGATAAGTTTACTATAGTTACCTATTTGTACTGGGGACCGCTTTCAATTGAATAATCATCTATTTCTCGTACCGTGACGATGGAAGATAAATGTCAAGACATCTACTTAGGTAACTAGATTCCATTTGACCACATCGAACGTTGTGGCCGTGGCCAGTCGGTTCATAATCTATATTATCACTTTTTGACCCTCAAATTTTGACTCTTATCATGTATTGTTCTCTTTCTTGCCAATAAGAGAATAATATAGAATATGTACCTACAGATATTTGGCTAGAACGAAATATATTGATTGATACGTTCTTATCGGATAGGTACTTCCATCATCTTCACCATATCTTTGTCATAGTCAGTAAACATAGAAAGTAAAATAATATAATAGCGCTTGGACTCTTAGATAAAGTAGGTATAATATTAGAATCTATGCTTGGACACATTTGAGGAATACATAATTTTTTATACAATAAAATTACCTAGAGGCACCTATAGGTATACTCACGTAAAATTTCGCACGTTTGTGTAAATAATTTTTAGTAAAGATCATTGCAATTACCTAGTTTACCTTGATAAAAGACGTCAAATAATATCAATTAAGTAGCTATGTATAATTATGTATTTCTAATCAATTAAAATCATGTAGGTACATACTTATTAATTTATCAGTGATAATTTAAAGAAATTGCTCATTCAGTCGCAATCTATCCGTGGTGAAATAGACTCATATTATTACAACCCGCGAGAACACTTCAAAATGATTTTAATTTTATCATTATCTACTCTTTTGGTTTTTTCTAGTGCTTTACCTAGTGGACAAGGATCATTGGTTGACGCCATAGCGGCTGCAATAAGGTTTGTTTCTTTAAATTAATCTTTATTTATTTGTTCGACCGATTATCTTAAAATGTAATTTTATAGATACGACTTACGTACATGCAATTATGCATGCAATAGAATTTTGGCTACTTCATTATCGGACAACGCCAAACACTTTATCAAACTTTGTAATTCTATTTGTAGTTAACTTTACGGGGGTGACATGTCACTGTGTGACAAAACCTTTTAAATTAATAAAAATAAACTTATCAAGCCGTAGCATCGTTAAAAGAAAATTTAAATAGCTTTTAAAATTGTTAAATTAGATTTATCCTACCATTGTCTGTAAGATGTGTGTCTGTAAGATTAGATGTTTGTTGCTCAATCGCGCAAAATTACTGAACAGATTTTGATGAAATTTGAAACACGGGTGGATAAATACCGGAAATAGCAGATATAAAGTACTTTTTATCCCGAGATTCCCACTGGAGCGAAGCTTATATACATATAGAATAAATAACTGACAAAGAGAAAGAACAAACGCTAATCTTACACGTAACTATGTACTATGTTGACTTTGTGTTGACTAAAGTACTTCCCCGGTGGAAAACAGATATGGTATTTTGCACACTTCTAAAAATTTAATCTATTAGCTGTGTTACGTACTAGCTTCGCTGCCGTGGGAATTTCGAGATTCCGGATAGCACATCGGTATTAATTATTGCGCATAATACAAAGGAATAATTTTTAGTTCCATAGAGACCTAGGACCTAGGACCCATAATTCCAGAGATTAGCGCGTTTTATCAAAGCAACAATCTCTTCGTCCTTTTTATATTAGTATTAGTTACTTAGTTAACTACTTGTAAGTATAAATTTCAACGCTAACATTTACGTTAATTATTTAATGCAGGAAACAAATCGCAGATACTCAGAACGTCGTGGTTGTACCACCAAACTGTCCCGCCGGCCAAACACTAGTTAATGGAGTTTGCCGTGATATATGGAGAGCGTAAGTAAATAGTTAAATACCTACCTCCTTCTAAGAAATTTCAAGAGAGATAGATGAAAGAAAATAAGAATATAGACAGGTAAAAAAGTAATAATTACCTTAACTGTACAAATAAAATCTCACTGTCTTACTACAAACTCGCGCGTTTATGTATAACCTACCGCTCGTCGCTTCGCTCCTCGCAAACTATACTACCTTTTTCAGCAAGGTCGCTATTGAGTTTAATCCATTCTAAAGCCAACCCTAATAAAATATTGATTTATTAAGTATACTTAATATAATTTTAATTAATATCGTTCTAATGGTATAAAACCCTAAGTGCGGAAGTCCAACCCACGCTTTGCGGGATTTATTTATGCTGTTTTAACATTTTCTTTCTTGAATACCTACAGAAAATACGATGCTGAAACTCAAAATGTTGTGACTGTACCACCAAACTGTCCCCCCGGCCAAGTATTAGTAAATGGGGTTTGCCGAGATATATGGAGAGCGTAAGTAAACATTTTCTCGTAAGGTTACATAATATATTCTAAAAGTTAGGTACCTATTTCGGTGCCCTCTTCTTTTCTTTATATGTAACGTCGTCGTTATTTCAGACCGATCGTTAAATTACAATGTCCTATGGGATATACAATCGTTGGCGGAGAATGTATTGACTGGATGCGAAACGTAGTTACTGTCCCCAACAATTGTCCAGAAGGCACAGTTTGGGTGAATGGGGCATGCCGTGAAGTTTGGCCAACTCAAGTGTAAGTTCATTTATTTTACATGGTACCTACCTAAATACCTGAAAATCTATTTCGTATACCTAAGTACAATTATCAGAACTTGTTACTTCCTTTTTAGCTTTCCGACTGTAGTACTAGAATGTCCGATTGGCTATACGTTGATCTCTGGCAAGTGCATCGACTGGTTGAGAAATGTCGTGACTGTTCCCAGTAATTGTCCCGAGGGCCAAGTGTGGGTGAATGGCGCATGTCGGGACATTTGGAGAGCACTCCAGTTAGAAGTGTAAGTACGTAATACTACTACCTACTTTATTTATCAGGCTTTTGTAGTAAACCAGGAACCTTAATTTAGTTTTTTCTTATATTATACTCATTGCTTTTTATTTTTATTTTTTTTATATATTTTTTGGGTGCCATGCCATAACAAAGGCATTATTAATTTTCACGTGTGTCTCAAAGAGCGCTCTTTTACATTGCGAAATAATATGAGTAGGCCTTGAGTTGCCTATATGCTTTGATTTTATAGATATTATTTTCCAGAGACATGCTGTTATAAAAGTAAATTAAGGTTATGAGGTTGTGTCGTCTTAAAGTGCTTACGTATAAACGTAGGAATTTGTATAAAATCCTGACATATTATTATATGTAATGATAACATTATAATCTAGGTTCTCGACTTCATTTAAGATAAGATTCGACTGATATAAAAGTATAAACAAATTCATATACAACAGCCTGGTATTACTCGTACTCGTACGTGGCAACGCGGCGCGGCGGCCGGCGCGCCGGCGCGCTATCTCGTCTTCAATTTTATATTTTTCTTAAACCTGTTCCTATTGCTCATTGCAGAGTAAAAACAGCTGTTGAACCCGTAGATCCTAACAACACCGTCACAGTACCAGAGAACTGCAAGTCAAACCAACAGTTTATAAATGGACAATGCCGAGACATATGGCGGAACTAGATTAATAACAAGTTTTAAAATTAGACCTTCCTTGCCCATAAAATTTAATTATCTACAAATACATAAACCGCGCCGGAAGCGATCTCAGCATGATCGCAAACCAATTGTACAAGGATCATATCCCGTATCCGGCACTGTATAAGTGTATATACCTATCCAGTATATGTGTATTCATTCTTATTAATTTTAACGGCTATTTAATACTACCTATGTAATTCGAGATAAAAAGCTTTGACCTGGCACTCCCCGCCGCTCTTAGAAAAATGTGATAAAAAAAATATAAAAAAAAATTGCATAAATACCTAAGTATTTATACCTATAGCTAGATTAGACCTGCTTTGCTGTAATAGCACGGATTCGTAGTTAGATTTTATGGGTTGGTATTACCTACAGAATTTTGAATACCTAATCGTATACACCTACCTAGTATTGAAAAGTCTGGTAAAGTACTTACATTATACGGATACTCACGCCTGTTGTCAGGAAGTATTTATATGTCTATATCCTACGTTAGTTTTAATCAAACTTAGATGCATGTTTGTTGGGATTATTTAGGACACACTTGTGCCTAACTAAATTTGAACTACCTTTAAATCTGTGCTATGGTATAAATTAAGAGACGGAAATACCTACCTACATAAGATAAGTACCTAGTTATCAAAATAAACGAAGCACTACTTCAATAACCGGTTATCATAGTTTTATTACTTCCTTTCTTACCTAGGAATAAGTAAGTAGTATATTCCTAAAATAGATGTTCACCTAGATTAAGCATCAACCTGTATATCCAATTATCCACACATGCCGGCGGCAAAGGCTTTGGTGCGCTGCGTTTGTTTGTTTTTCTATTTATTTGTTTGTTACCTCTTCACGCTTATCTACTGAACCAATCTCCCTGAAACGCATATAAATAAATTAGAAGTACTGAGAAGGACATGGCGTTTTCATCTCGGGTAAAAGAACTGTTCCCTTGGAAAATTCACGTGGGCAAAAGCTAGTACCAAAGAGTATATAATCACTACGTTGCTAGTACCACCAAAGCTCAAAGGGATACACAATCAGAGGAAGTTTAATAGGACTTTGAAATTAACCTGTCATCACCTGTCATCGATTCATATCACAGAATTTAGGGCAAATACAAGTAGAAGTGCCAAAACGTTGTCTTTTATATTATATAGCTGCGTTCGTGAAAGAGTAAAACAAACATCCGTTACACCTATCATATTTAGTAGGATCTGCCTCTCTGACGTTTACTAGCTAAAACCAAGTCTTAACAACTAATATTATAAATGCGAAGTGGGTTTGTTTGTTTATTTATTTATTTATTTGTTACCTCTTCACGCTTTATCTACTGAACCAATCTTCCCGAAATTTCGTATACCTACACAGAGTAGGGTAGATGACAACAAGTCAAATTAGTTACTTTTTTCTAAATGTCAAAAACAATAATTTATATGGGACTTGTATGACAGTACTCAACGGTGACGTCACTTTTAATGGAGTCAAAAATATACTTTAATTAGAACTAAAAAATAGTAAACCATGCTATAAATAAAATTGATCAATTAAAGTGACATTCAATTATAATGTTTCATTATTTAAATAGCATCATATATTTTATTTTTTACCCAGTCATCATCCCTGTTGGAAGTACTGAGAAGGACATGTATAGAGTTTATGTATAGAGCATTTCATCCCGGGAAATGGGACTGTTCCCATGGCACAGATTTAATATAAATACTACGTACGTACCCATGGGAAAAGCACGTTATTAATAGGTACCTACGAAATTAAAATTCGAATGGAAATTCTATTCGATTGTACGTGAGTGAGCTCTTGGAACTTCAGAGTGGCTTAAGTAAGGCGGCGACAAAATAACGCGTCTATCTCGATATATTTCTATGTCTATACAACTTTTATTTTTTTAATAGAGATGAAAAAAGAACACAATACGGCGGCGCTAAAGTCTACAGTGCGACAAGGATCTTTTGGCACGTGAATGGGGGCGCCACCTCCGTTTTAAATAAAAAAAATTAATAGTTTAGACTACTTTAGACATTAGTTCGTGTTCCTACCACGTGCCAAAAGATCCTAGTTGCAATGTATGAATCTACATTCATACATTGCAACTAGGATCTTTTGGCACCGTATACATAATTTATAGTCTGTGGTTTATGTATACGGTTTTATCGAGGCTAAAGTACCCCATTCACTATCCTGCGCTACGGGCTGCTAGCCTCGGCCTCGAGAGCGGCGATCATCGACTCCGTGCCGCGCGCGGAAGTCCTTTTTACTCTATATGGCGGCGATTCATGGAAAAGATTAGCACAACCACAGAAATATATTTTTTAAATATAATAGCACAACAAGTTTTTGAAATAGAACACCAAAAATATCGTTAAAAATCATCGTTAAAAATCTATATTAAAAATCTACTTACCTACTACCTACTTCTCTATTATATTACTATTATAGTAGTATAGTAGTGCGCGCGCTGGCAACAGTGGCAACACTAAATGCCAGTGTTAATGCTAAATATGCCAACTAAAATAACCAAGAAAAAATATTTGTAAAAACTTTTGTGTAGCGAAATTAAATCTCATCTCTCTAAATGGGTAACTAATGACTTAATATAATCAAACTGTTGCTGTTTTTCAATTTGTGTAAATCAATACTAATATGGGTACTTGAAACATTAGTTTTACAAGTTTAATATGACTCATACTTCGTACATCTTCGTTATTATGATTGTTTTGTAACTTCTTGTGCTCCAAAGTTAATTATTCATCAAAATGTCTGAGAGAAAAGGTACTAAAGCTCTAGAGTTATGGTGTAAACGACTTGTGAAAGATTGTCCTAATGTACAGATTGATAATATGACCACATCTTGGCGAGATGGCATAGCCTTTTGTGCCCTGGTCCACCATTTCAGACCTGACCTAATGTAAGTACTTATACCTACCTTTTACTGCGCACATGTCCTAAATTATAATAGATTAATAAATGTAAATTAGTTATTGACCTAATTTAAAAAAATGTGTAAAAAAACTTGTAGGAGTGAATATTTTATTCTCTCTGTAATTATTAAACTACGAATTATAATAAAGAAGTAAATAGTTGTTGTAAAAATTGTAATTGAAATAAGTGAAAATACCTAGTAGGTAATTCAATTTATTTTAATACCTATCACAATTTAAAAACTATGGTTTATTATAGTGATATGTCATCATTGAAACCTGAGAATATTTATGAGAATAATCAACTGGCATATAGTATTGCTGAAAAACATTTGGGAATTCCCTCATTGCTGGATCCTGAAGACATGGTGGATAATGAAATTCCTGACAGATTATCCATTTTAACTTATTTGTCTCAGTTTTACCAAAGACTTGCACATACAGGTAATCATTATTTCTTGGTAATTACCACACTGAACCAGAGATGGGTTTATGGCTTGGAAATTTTTCTGGCCAATGTAAACCCATCTATAGATGGGTTAACGACCGGGAATAAATTGGCGGAAAATGTTTCTTCCCATCATAAACCCATTTCTGCACTATAAGGGGCTTATTATCAAATACTCCTTATAAACTCAGGAAATGTATTGGTGCTTTCTGTTACTTTGCATTTGGTAACAGTAACAACAAGTAACAAGCCCTGGTTTTATAGTTTCTCTGGCATCATGTTGACAGCAAAACCAAATACTTTTTATGTTATTATGCACAGATCTTGACATTTCCCATACATTGGCTTTGCAACTGAAATAATAGTGCCATCTGGTGGTAGAAGGTGATCCAGCACTATTTATTTGCACGGCTCATACAATACAAAGTTGCAGAACCAGTAGTTTATAATATTATTAGTTTTACTGCTAACATAATGCCAGAGGAACTATAAGATAAAGCACACTTTGTTGTTCTACTTATATAGACATTTTATTTTTTAGAGGCATATATCATGCCTTTTCTTTCAATATAAAGTTTATACCCATGCTGCAAAACGGGTATGATTACCACTGTAAAAGCTAGCATTTCGGAATGACCATGTTTCTGCTGAGAAGAAACTCATAATAAAAATCTTACCTTACATAGTTTGTGAAATATGATGTTAGTATGTTTGTATGTATTTTTACTAGATTAAAAATACATACAAACATACATTTATTGAAGTAAATTACTAAATTCATTAACAAAATTTTTTTAGTTAATACAAAACCTACAGACAGTGAGAGTAAGTTGACCTCACCTTCATCAAGCCAGCAAGCTGCCCCAGTATGTATAAACAATATTTTATCTTAATTGTATCTGTTGTGTTTGTATTACTTAAATCTCTTTTCAGTATGTTGCCTTCTCTTTACTTTACTTTACTTCTGTACTTTGTAGGCACCAATAAAATTTGGCAAGACGGGACTTGATAAATGTGCTGCATGTGGTCTACCTGTCTACCTCGCACAACGCCTTCTCGTTTCTCACAAACTTTACCACAGAAGATGCTTCCGTTGTTCTAAATGTTCTGGCCATATAAACCCTAAAAATTACGAATTAACTGAAGGATCTGAATTTGCCTGTGATAGTTGTAAAAATGAAAAGATACTATCTAAATTCCTAAACAATAATGATCACGATCAAATGGGTATGCTAGCATTTAGCGACAATAATATTGAAAAGGATGAAATTCAGAAAGAGGAACCAATTATCCCCAAAACACGGCTGCGGCCACAGTCAATACTAGGTAAGTAAATATATTTAAATAAAAATTTTAGGCAACAAATACACATACATATGTAACTATTCTCATCCTATTGGTAACATCTCATTTTTAATAATGTTAAAAAAAAATACCAGTCTCAATAACGACTAAATTCAAGAAATTGATACTAAAAATTCAAATTTTTGATCTGATTTTTGGTATATACATATTTGCATGGTAAAAAATGGGATGTTGTCAATTTTCTTAGACTTCTGCTTTTATTGTAAATGTGATTGATGTATGTGTGTTAAAGCTGCGCCCCACGGTTTAATTTAAACTTATGATAGTTTAATGTACTTAATTTTTTTAAAGGAAATGTTTCTTTCTTGCCTCATGTAGTTTGTTAGGTTTTTTTTTCTCACTGTTGGTTAAACTTTATTTTTATTTTACATTTTAGAGAAAATAAGTATGTTTGAAAAGAATTCTGAAAAAGATTCACCTATTGAAGATAAGTTAACAAACCTATCTATAAAAGACAGTATTAACAACAAAGTAAATGATATAAACACGTCAATTATAAGTAATACTAGCACAACAACTGATGCAGACACCAAATCATGTTCTGTTACTGATGCAGTATCTATTGTATGCACTGATCATAATAGCACAAATATGAATAAGGATCAAGAATTTTTTTCTGATAAAAACATATCAGAAAAAACATATAAAAGCGATCTTCAAAAGTTCAATTTTCTGCAAACTCAATTGTCAGGTTCAGATGTAGATAATGTATTAGGATATACTAAATCAAACAAAGAAGACTGTAGTAGTGATAAATCCGAATATGTTGATACAAATGTAAAAGAAAATACTGATAACATACTCAAAGAAGAGAGTAATATCACAGATGATAATAGAATAGCCCAAGGTAATGTCATAACAAATATAGAAGAAGCTACTACACCAGTATCTGAATCAAATAGACCTGAAGAAATGGGTATATCTGTACCACCTAGGAGAAAAAAGCAAATCACTCCTGAAAAGCCGAAACAGCCTATTGATAAAGTAGATACTAAAACGAAGAAACCTAAAGATAAAAATTATCCTAAAAATTTAAACCCTTTTTCTGATGATGAAGATGAGGTAATTAAAGATTTTATACTTTTAATTATTTACTTTAATCCTAACTAATATTATAAATGCGAAAGTGATTTCGTTTGTTTGTTACCTCTTCACGCTTTATGTAGTGAACCAATCTTCCTGAAATTTCGCATACACATAGTTAGAAGGACGGAGAAGGACATAGGGTAACTTTCATCCCAGGAAAAAGCACTGTTCCCGCAAGACATTCACGCGGGCAAAGCTAGTATTTTTATAACAATGTTTAGTAATAAGTAGGTATGAAGAGAAGGTCAGGATAGACTAAGACTAAATATGGGAACCCATCACTTTATCGCAATTTACTTCAACGATTTTCATGTCCCATAAAACCATTCGCAGATATTTTAATACAATATGTAACAAATCCTTAAATCTGTTTACATCGAAATTTCATTTAAACGATTATTCATTACGTACAAACACACTCTATCGTTATTTCTTTTCATATTTTATGTATTTCATCGAAATAATGAAACATCAAAGTTTTGTTACTCATAATTTTATTTCCACGTAAATTTCAGTTTGCAATATATTTGAAATATCAAATGTTACCCTATATAGATAGATTAATCTGGTAGTATTGTATTGATCAACAGTAAATTTATAGCTAGTCCATTAATTATAAATGGATCACAAATCCGACTCAGAGCACCCCGACTCCACGTGGCTCAACTTTGTCATATACTAGAGTGTTATTCCTTCGCGCGGAACCAGAAGGCTCGCGAAGGAGGTCCTGAGAAAATGAGGGCACGAGGCCGAGGTTAAGTGCCCGAATGAATCGAAGGGCCGACGGAGCGAGTCTTCTGGTGGAGCCACCCAGAAATACTTGCTTGCTGTATGCTTGCATGCTTGCTGCATGCTTGCATGCTTGCTGCATGCCTGCTGCATGCCTGCTCATGCCTGCTGCGTGCTTGCTGTATGCCTGCTGCACGCTTGCTGCATGCTTGTTTGCTTGCTTGCAGTATGCCTTAATCTTGCTATACCTTTTTGCATGTTTTAAGCAACAACAAGCGAATGCAGCGTTCGATGAAACGTTACTGCGATTAAAAGTTATGATGCGCATCGTTACATATTGAAACATGTTATTATAAATGGTTACTTCGATATCTTAATACATGTGTGTAATGTTAGTTTGATATATCGTTTTTTTGGAATAGTAGAAATTTTATAACGTTTTTTTAAGGAAATGTTGTTCGATATTATGAAACTGCGATAATAAGTTTTTCGAGGTTTTAAGAAAAAAATATATTAAAAAACGTGGAATAGTTTTCTGGGACATTATAATCGATGTGATAAAAATCTGTATTTTAATAGACACCCATATATATACTACTCTTCAGGGGGAGCCTCTCAAGCAACCACCTAAAGCGCCACCTATAAAAGTGAGCACAAACCCTTTTGGAAGTTCCGACGAAGAAGAGGACGATGTGCCTCCAATTCCAGCGTCATCGAAATCCCAACAAGAACACACTACGCCTATGTAAGTACTTCACAACGTATTTGTTCTTAGATAACGAAACTGTAACAATAACATGAATAAGAGGGCAATATCCTACGTGCAAATTGCTGTTATTGTATTGTTAATCCTAATCCTAACTAATATTATAAATGCGAAATTGAGTTTGTTTGTTTGTTTGTTACCTCTTCACGCTTTATCTACTGAACCAATCTTCCTGAAATTTCGCATACACATAGCTGGAAGTACGGAGAAGGACATAGGGTACCTTTCATCCCGGGAAAAAGCACTGTTCCCGTGGGAAATTCAGCGGGTGAAGCCGCGGGCGAAAGCTAGAGATTATATAAAAGTTACCTCATAATCGTTCATTTCATACTTATGTAGGTGTCTATTTTACGTCTGATAAAATAAAATATTTTCATTTGAACAATAGATTGTTTAGAATCTTGTGATTAATTAGTACTACTTCTTTACATTTGAATTTCCCAACAATTTATTTGTACTAGGTACCTATCCACTGTCCAGTCATTATAAATACAAAAGAATAATTACAAAAAGTATATTACTAGATTGTTTTCTACAGATATAATATATGCAAAAACTAAATAGACATTGTAAAAAATAAAATAACTAAGAAATTTGTTGTAGATATAACAAGTATATTTTGTCTAAATAGTAGTAGATTATTAATTAATGATCTCATTGAATCATATCAAATCTATTTACAGGAAGCGCCTTATAGCAGTTAATCCATTCTGGTCTGATGGGGAAGAGCCTTCATCGGACGAAGAAGATACCCATAATAAAAGGTAAGAAGCTTTATGTTTTATTTTGCCTAAGCTAAATAGATTTTTAAAGAATGATATTTCATTAAAACTTTTTATTGACAAGGTATCTTTAGAGGGAAACTACTCTTGTAAGGTAGCTTTAAAGTAGTCCGAATTTGTTTATTAAAGACCTGTACCAAAAAGGTTCCAAGAAGGGATCGGTTTGAATGCAAATTTATCATCGAACTGATAGAGTTTTACAAATTAGCGCGTTCAAACAAACTATCGAACACAACTTTACTATATTCCAGTTGCGACTCGCGATTTCGCTCCCATGGGAATTTTGGGATTCTGAAACCGAAATATTTAACTTTAAAGTGATAAATTTTGTTAAGAATCTAGTGTCCCTCCTCTTACAAGAAAATGGTGGTGGCTGCATACATGAAAAAAAATATGATAAGTAACAAATACTTGTAATGAATTTAAAACAAAATTTATCACTGTTACGTAATCTTTACACATTAACGAGTAATAGACGATAAACCTACAAAATCGATTTTAACATGAAAAATATTCGTAAGAACAATTTTCATTGAATATGATGGGATTATAAGTTTAGGGTCATTAGTTATATAGAAATGGGAGTAAATATAAGTTCATATGTCCGCATTTGTACATGGTAGGCATCTTCGGAACCCTACATTGCGCGTGGCTCGACACGCACTTACTTACTTCCAGCGAGGACATTTTCCGCAATTAGGCCTCCAGTTTGGGCCCTTTTTTTGTGCGGAGGAGGATGGACTCGACACGCACTTGGCCAATTATTTTCTTAAAGTACTCTCATATAGAAATAGATATGGTGAAAAAATTTCATGCGAGCAGGACTTGAATCCGCGACCCGGGGCCGATTCTACTAATTACAAACGTAGATGCCGTATCTCAATGTGTCTCAAGAGCCAAAGAAATTGAAATAAAGTGACAAGATCTCAGTAAGACTTCTATGTTTTATTACGATTTCTTTGGCTTTTGAGACACAACTGAGCCACGACATCTACGTTTGTAATTTGTAGAATCAAGGGCCAGGTCTTTATACGACCTTGCTCTTCCAACTGAGCTATCGCATTTCAATTCTGAATCTGGGATGCTCAAAAATCCAAAAATAAATTATTTTCTTGCCAACAGCAGCAATATGTATAAGTCGCCGATAACAACCAGCACGCCGAATCTGCCGGGCAGCGCGGTGCGGCGCAAGAAGGCGCGCGCGCCGCCGCCGCCGCGCATTGTCGCCGCCACCTCGGCCGATGACGTCGCCAGCATCTCCTCTCTCAGCTCGTACAACTCCACCGTGCATTCTGATCAGGTGAGTCGCTGTTCCCAGGCATAAAATAAAATCTCTTTTTATACGACTGACCAAAAAAGGAGTGTAATGTTTTCAGGGTTTATGTATGTTTGAATGTATGTAATTTCTTTATTCCACCATCAGTCAGAACGGCTTAAAAGTACTCTCGGATATAAACCTCGGTCTGATGAGGAGTTGCGCTCCTTTGGCTTGTGTATTGGCTTATATTTTGAAGCATTCGTAAGGAATGTCCATTTTTCTTCGTTGGTTAGAGCTTTCCAGGCAACGCGATCCTGTGACTGGTTTATGGCTTGACGGAGTTTGGTGCATGTCTGTCCATCTAAATAGTCCGTGCTCTGCCTTAATTTCGACACTGTACATTCAGAGGAAAATGTGAGAATCCTAATTAAAAAATATATGAAGAGTATAAAATTGTTACAGAAATCGTTAGGTAAATCCACGCCGTTGCTGAAGAAAAAGAGGCTAGCCCCTACTCCCGCAGACAGCGTCTCCACAGGCTCTGGCTATGGCGGCTCTATGGAGAAGGGCGTGGACACCACAGGCGTCCGGAATACTACTTCAGACAGTGAGTTCTAAACTGTGTAAAGTTTAAATTACATCAATCAAATATCTGCAGTAATTTATACTATTAAGGATGTATAAGATCCTTAATACTTGTCTATTACTAGTTGTCCGCAGTCTGTTAAATTTTTCTCGATAATACATGCCGCAGAACTCTAGTACTAGTATTATGTCGTTTTCGAGTGGTTAATCTTCATCAGCCATTTTAATGTCCCTGCTGCTGGGGTACTTAAGTTCCTTACAGAAAGTAGGATTGGCCATAACCCACCATTTTAACGAAAACATCCGGGACCAACGGCTTAACGTACCTTCCAAAGAACGGAGGAACTATACAGGTCTCGGGGAACTGAGTGAAATGGTCCCGGTATGAGAGGACTGATCACCCGACTGGTGCTTGCGCTGGCATCCCCAATAAGAATGGAGGAGTTCGAAATAATACATTTTGGGTCACCCATCCCGTGACCGACCATTACGAAAGTTGCTTTCGTAATGGTCGGTCACGAAATGACAAAAGACAGCGCTACGGGACTGCGCCTCACAGCATACATATAACCAATAGGGTAGATGACAACAAGTCAAAATAGTTACTTTTTTCTAAATGTCAAAAACAATAATTTATATGGGACTTGTATGACAGTACTCAACGGTGACGTCACTTTTAATGGAGTCAAAAAGCATTCCCAATATACTTTAATTAGAACTAAAAAATAGTAAACCATCTTATAAACAAAATTGATCAATTAAAGTGACATTCAATTAATCATATATTTTTACTCAAAAATGCATGTAATGTGGTCATTATTTTGATAACCTTGTTTGAGCAAAGTCGACTTTGCCGTTCTGTTTTCAAATAGCGGCCGACAAAGTTTTGCTGGCCGCTCTAACAGGCCGGCAAAACATTTGCCGGCCGCTGTTTTGATGTTTCAACATTTAAAAAATCGAATGCAAAAAGATTTTGTTTAATACACAGCTGTTTGTATTTTATAGAGATAGATTATTCCATATTTGGCTGTATAGTTCCAACTACCATTGCCTAAAAAAAACAAAGAAGTAACAAAAGCGCGGTTCAGCAAAAATTTTTGTTTTTATTTAGTGACTTTTTGGCTAAAAATGAGCTCGCAAAGCGAAAATTCTTCCGATTCAATGTGTTTAACATCGCCAGACATTAAAGATGAAGCTAAATTAGTGATTGAAAATTGGATACCGCGAAACTCAAAGGAAAAATATAAGCTTGCATATGAAAAATTTGTGCATCAATCCGGGAAAGTCGGTGTTGAATTTTAGTAACTGTACTTTTCATAATTGTCATTTTAATTAAATTTCTAGTTAATATATTTTTATTTAAATTACTTGCTGGTTTTATTTAGATTTGGTACTTGCATTTTTGAGTAAAGCACTATACAAGCCTTGGCCCACAATGACTGCTTCGCTGGTCACGCTATGATTGCCTCGAGCTAGCCTAGCTACGCTCTAGGCCGGAAGGCCTACGACAACAACGAAGTCCAAGCTGGAAAGCTTGGACATCGTTGCAGCCCTTGCTGTCCTCGCTGTAAAGGCCTCGACCTACGGTCTCGGCCGACATCTCAGCTCGTCCATCAAGTGCTGCACGCTGACCGCGCTGTGTCGGCCTGGAGCTGCGCTACACTGCGCTCTCGGCCATCATCAGCGCGACCAGCAAAGTATTCATTATAGGCCGCGGCAGTAATGTACTATATTTTTTACCCAGTCATCATCCCTATTACATTCGGCAGGTGGTCGCAAGTTGAAGGGTCCAGCGCCCGGACTGCCGCTGCCGGAGCGGCGCGAGGTGAAGCTGCAGATGTCTCCTGAAGACCTGCAGCTGCAGCTCGACATGCTGGAGACGCAGCAGCTGGGCCTGGAGCGCCAGGGCGTGCTCATCGAGCAGATGATACGGGATAAGTGTGAGGGTAATTATATTCACCTGCACTTTTTATACATACTACACTTATATCACCTCTCAGCTGGGTATGGAACGCCAGGGCGTGCTCATCGAGCAGATGATACGGGATAAGTGTGAGGGTAATTATATTCACCTGCACTTTTTATACATACTACACTTATATCACCTCTCAGCTGGGTATGGAACGCCAGGGCGTGCTCATCGAGCAGATGATACGGGATAAGTGTGAGGGTAATTATATTCACCTGCACTTTTTTATACATACTACACTTATATCACCTCTCAGCTGGGTATGGAACGCCAGGGCGTGCTCATCGAGCAGATGATACGGGATAAGTGTGAGGGTAATTATATTCACCTGCACTTTTTATACATACTACACTTATATCACCTCTCAGCTGGGTATGGAACGCCAGGGCGTGCTCATCGAGCAGATGATACGGGATAAGTGTGAGGGTAATTATATCACCTGCACTTTTTATACATACTACACTTATATCACCTCTCAACTGGGTATGAAGCGCCAGGGCGTGCTCATCGAGCAGATGATACGGGATAAGTGTGAGGGTAATTATATTCACCTGCACTTTTTATACATACTACACTTATATCACCTCTCAGCTGGGTATGGAACGCCAGGGCGTGCTCATCGAGCAGATGATACGGGATAAGTGTGAGGGTAATTATATTCACCTGCACTTTTTATACATACTACACTTATATCACCTCTCAGCTGGGTATGGAACGCCAGGGCGTGCTCATCGAGCAGATGATACGGGATAAGTGTGAGGGTAATTATATTCACCTGCACTTTTTATACATACTACACTTATATCACCTCTCAGCTGGGTATGGAACGCCAGGGCGTGCTCATCGAGCAGATGATACGGGATAAGTGTGAGGGTAATTATATCACCTGCACTTTTTATACATACTACACTTATATCACTTCTTTAACGCTTGTAGCTACAGGCACAGCCTACCTAAAGTCCTTTTATTCATAATTGTCCTATTATGTATAAAATCTTACCATGTCCTATGATTTTACAACAATATAAATTAAAATAGACTTTTTAGGAAATTACTTTCGTGGTTAATACATGTTTTACTTTAGAATGTTTAGGTTTGAACTAATATTTGATTTATTTTCAACAAAAAGTACTGTGAAGATTATTAACTTAATAGGACAATTATGAATAAATGGACCATATTATATGGTTCATACAGTCTGTCATCGAAAGCCTCTACGCGGGGCAATTGTGGGGGGTGTGAGGAACGGAGGGGGTCGTACCGCACGGCCATACTAATATCATTTTCAATTTAGTATGGCAGTGCGGTATTATTTAGGGTTGTATGTTTCCGGTCCAACAAAGCTATTTAGATGACATACTCATCTCATCCATATCTTTTTCCACCAGACTCGGAACCGATCCAAGTGGGCCGAAATTTCTTTTTTACTATATGGGTACCTAACGTGTTATAGGTTTTTGGGAATGATAATTACAAAAATAACATCTATTTTTGGATCCAAGATGGCGGATAATTTTTTTAAATTTTGCAATATGGATGTCGTTTTATGGGTTTTCGGAGACGCTTATTACGAAAATAACAGTTATTTTTATTGTACAGTCAGCTGCAGGGAAACCATATCTCACCGAATGCTATCACAGGGAGTCAGGTATCTTTGCAGCTGACAACACTATAGCTACCTAGTTACGCACTTGCTGTCTTTAATTTTCATGTTTATATTCACTTCGGTGTGTTTTGCCTACATCACATGCAATATTCAGCACACTAATTGAGCACTTATCGAAATTAGCACTTAGCAGTAGTTACGACTATTTAGGTGTTTTTGGTGGAAAGGTTACTCGCAAAATAAAGTATGGTTTTAAAGAGTTGTTATAGTAGGTCGGCAAATGTCAAAAAAGTCTTCTAGAAATCGAATTTTGTTCAAGTCATCATGGATCTATGTAAATTTGGTATCGGTGCATTCAGAAAAATGTGCTGAACACATATATAAGATGACAAGCACCAAAGTGAAGGGGGTAGTTGCTGTGACGTCTGTGAAGACCGCCATACAAAAAAATTTTTTTTTTCTTATAAACATGCCGCATTGGGTATCAAATGAAAGGGCTTTGTGATAACAAATATATAACACACTATCAAATTTTCACTGCTTCGTCTTACAAATTATTCGAAAACATAAAAAAAATTCACAATTCAGAGTTCCCACCACCACTTTGGTGCTTGTCATCCTAACTAATATTATAAATGCGAAAGTGAGTTTGTTTGTTTATTTGTTTGTTACCTCTTCACGTTTCATCTACTGAACCAATCTTCCTGAAATTTTGCATATACATAGTTAGAAGTACGGAGAAGAACATAGGGTACCTTTCATCCCGTGAAAAAACACTGTTTCTATTGGAAATTCACGCGGGCAAAGCCGCGGGCAAAAGCAAGTCTTATATATCTGTGGAATATCCATACTAATATTATAAATGCGAAAGTTTGGATGTGAGTTTGTGAGTTTGTGAATTTGTGAGTTTGTGAGGATGTTTGTTACTCAATCACGCAAAATCTACTGGACGGATTTCGATGAAATTTGGTACAGAGGTAGATAATGACCTGGAAGAGCACATAAGCTACTTTTTATCCCGGGAAAAAGCACTGTTCCCGTGGGAAATTCACGCGGGCGAAGCCGCGGGCAAAAGCTAGTAGGTTATAAAATGAATTTTTCCCTATCACGTAAGATTTAGAGAAAAATTGTTTTAAAAATTCAAAATTATTTTTTTCGCTAATATTTTAAGGCCTCATTTAAATTAGTAGTTAGTTCTATAATTTTAGCATGCTTTATTGCTATTTAAATTTTATAATACTGTTCATTATTTTATGATTATAGTCCTTGTATAGAGAAATTACCACAACTTTCAAAAAAAAGTTTTTACGGTAAAGATAAATTGAAATAAATTTAAATTAAATTGCTGTGTCATAATGAACAGTATAATAATATTTATAGCAATAAAGAACTACTAATTTTAATGATGTCTCAAAATATTAGCGAAAAAAATAATTTTGAATTTTTGACACAATTTTTCTCTAAAATCTTACGTTATAGGGAGGAAATTCATTATCCATACTAATATTATAAATGCGAAAGTTTGGATGTGAGTTTGTGAATTTGTGAGTTTGTGAGGATGTTTGTTACTCAATCACGCAAAATCTACTGGACGGATTTCGATGAAATTTGGTACAGAGGTAGATAATGACCTGGAATAGCACATAGGCTACTTTTTATCCCGGGAAAAAGCACTGTTCCCGTGGGAAATTCACGCGGGCGAAGCCGCAGGCAAAAGCTAGTGTAACCTATATATTCCACACAAATAGATCTATCAAAAAAACCTAGTAGCTGGTAGCAAAAAAACTACCAAAATCGTGTAACGCAGTGTAATTTTATAGTGTTTAATACAACTTTTTACACAAAATAAAATGAAAAATAATATTGTAAAAGGTTTACTGTACCCTTCAATACCCGGACGCTTTATGAAGTTCAATGAATTTTTCTAAAATCGAACAGGCAAATTTTATAAATTTTCGTAAAAAACCGATTTCGATGACCCTGGAAGAAATGACTTCGTTTTTCAAAAATACTTTTATACATAGTACACACGTACCTATACTAATTCGAGGCGATTCATACATTAGTCCTAACCAGTTCACCTTGTAACCAATAACGGTCATGAATCTTAGACGCGTATGTTACATCAATAATGCTGATGAATAAATTTGTTTACAACAGGCGACGACTCGGCTCCGGTGCCGCAAGAGGAAGTGGAAGATTTAGTGATCCAGCTGTGCGAACTGGTCAACGAGAAGAATGACCTGTTCAGGAAACAGACGGAACTTATGTATATGTGAGTATTGCATTTCGCGTGTTCTTTGTTTTAAACGGTCGTTAGTTGCCAGTGTTTAGTGATGATGAACATGTATGGCGACATAGGAACATGTACGGAATTGAAATGTTAAAAATGTTATTGTAGAATATTTTTTCTACCTACAAAGATAATCACAATTATGCATTACTATTATTTTGCGCAAGAAACATACATACATACATATTATCACGCCTTTTTCCCGTGGGGGTAGGCAGAGACTAGCGATTTCCACTTGCTACGATCTTTACACATCTCTCTTACTTCCTCTACACTCATCACTCTCTTCATACATGCTCTCCGGTTATATCGTTTTCATTAATATGTCCCTGTTAAAAGCTTTAATCGCTTTATCACAGTTTAATTAAAGTATTTGACAATTTCGTCGATATACTCTCCTTTCGAGCTGCGACCAGCCCTTATTACATTTTAATCATTTCTGTATGAAGTAAATTTTCTGTAGGCCATTTTCTGTATGCTGTGCTGATAAATTTTATACAATACTAACTTTTGTCCGTGGCTTCGCCGGCGTGAATTTCCCACGGAAACAGTTCATTTTCCCGGGATAAAAGGTATGTCCTTCTCAATTATTCTAACAATGTGTATGCTAAATTTCAGGACGCTTAGTTAAGTAGATTAGCGTGAAGATGTAATAAACAAACAAACTCACTTTCGCATTTATAAAACTAGTTAGAATTTCATTCTAATCAGATGAACCATTATGACTTCATCAATAAAAATAAATTGATGAATGAGCAATTAAAGCCTGACCAGAAATATAAAAACCCTGAATTAGAGGCAGCACTTATGCGTTTTATATTGCAACATTATTGAAAGCAGTAGCGGATTTAAAGGGTGGTAGTACGAAGGCACGTTAACCGACTGCTATTTTGTGTACATACTGTGGAGGCAGCTTCCATAACAGTACCTACATATCAAATTAAGATTCGAGTTGTTAAAATAACAGAATTTAGTAGTAATAGTTTCTTACAAGTAAATATTTCCAAAAAATTAATCCACCACCTATTTTAACATTAGTGATGTGAAGTTCTCGAAATTTTCAAAGAACAAGCGGAAACTTTCTTAAAAATTTCTTGGAAATATTCTCGAGAATAGAAAACGGTGCCCTTCCCAGAAAAAAATACCTACTGGATCCGCCCTTGATTGCAAGTCAAACGTTGACAGGAGAAATGACATATGAGTTTTTAAATTAGTTGCCAGTATAAGAAATTAGTTCTATTACTTTTCCGCAACATGGCGAGGGTTTTTATTTGAGGATTTAGTTGAGGGTTATATTCCTGGTCAGGCTATACAAGGAAAATTAAAAAAAAAATCCAGAAGAGATAAAATTAATATGTTTATGATTGAGATTGATATATGATTAATTATGAGTATAATTTCAGCCGGCGACAACAAAGATTAGAGCAAGAACAAGCAGATATCGAGCACGAAATCCGAGTGATACAATCCCGACCGGCAGTTAATCGCATCGACGCCGATAAGGTATCATATTTACCTAATATTGATGTCGTCGTTATGTACATACAATTCTGCGAATACGTGGCATCACCACAAGGGAATTTTATCTTAAGTCCTGATCCTGATAGCCAACAAGCTTTTGTTTATCGTTGAAAACAAAAATTAATTACTACAAGATAATACTAATTGAAGGTGCTTAGTATTATTTATTATACCTATCTTAATCCTAATATAAGTCATAGTCTGTGATTGTTAAAAGCAAAGCTAAGGAAACCAAAGGTTCTTTCAGCATGGGAATGGATTTATTAACCCCTCATACAACCTAGTTATTATAAGCATTTACCGAAATATTCGAAAAAAAACATGTTATTTCCAGACAATATTTTTTCACGAATGTTTCCAATGAAGCATTGAAAAAAAACCTCAGATTGATTTTTTCTCAAAAAAAAAACCAATTTGGTTTTTTTCGGAATTTTCAACGCTAAGTATGACTGAGTGGTACTAATGAATGAGTGAAAATTAATCATATACATACTTTCAGTCTATCATTCGACCTAAGTTTATACCTCGTTTACATGAGCCCGAAGTGAGCATGACGAGTATGTAATCACGATACTTCTCATGCCACTACTATTGCTACTCGCGCGCTCCCCAAAAGAGCGGTTATTTGTGCGAAAGTTAAAGACCCGCACACACATTATACATTCTGATATCGCTCAGTTCTCTAGACTCGCGCATCTCACATGGAGTAACAATATATTTCGAGCTGGTATTGTAAGAAATAGTCATGTCACGAAACGTTATGTCCAGGCTCGTGAGGAACAACTAGTGTCTCGGCTGGTGGAGATGGTGCGGCTGAGAGACGAGCTGGTGCAGCAGCTGGACGCCGAGCGGCGCCGCGAGCGACAGGAAGACCTCGCCATCGCCGCGTCCATCGCCAGTAAACGAGGTTTGTACGTTATGGCCAGGCTCGAGCTACAACTAGTGTCTCGGCTGGAGATGGTGCGGCTGAGAGACGAGCTGGTGCAGCAGCTGGACGCCGAGCGGCGCCGCGAGCGACAGGAAGACCTCGCCATCGCCGCGTCCATCGCCAGTAAACGAGGTTTGTACGTTATGGCCAGGCTCGAGCTACAACTAGTGTCTCGGCTGGAGATGGTGCGGCTGAGAGACGAGCTGGTGCAGCAGCTGGACGCCGAGCGGCGCCGCGAGCGACAGGAAGACCTCGCCATCGCCGCGTCCATCGCCAGTAAACGAGGTTTGTACGTTATGGCCAGGCTCGAGCTACAACTAGTGTCTCGGCTGGAGATGGTGCGGCTGAGAGACGAGCTGGTGCAGCAGCTGGACGCCGAGCGGCGCCGCGAGCGACAGGAAGACCTCGCCATCGCCGCGTCCATCGCCAGTAAACGAGGTTTGTACGTTATGGCCAGGCTCGAGCTACAACTAGTGTCTCGGCTGGAGATGGTGCGGCTGAGAGACGAGCTGGTGCAGCAGCTGGACGCCGAGCGGCGCCGCGAGCGACAGGAAGACCTCGCCATCGCCGCGTCCATCGCCAGTAAACGAGGTTTGTACGTTATGGCCAGGCTCGAGCTACAACTAGTGTCTCGGCTGGAGATGGTGCGGCTGAGAGACGAGCTGGTGCAGCAGCTGGACGCCGAGCGGCGCCGCGAGCGACAGGAAGACCTCGCCATCGCCGCGTCCATCGCCAGTAAACGAGGTTTGTACGTTATGGCCAGGCTCGAGCTACAACTAGTGTCTCGGCTGGAGATGGTGCGGCTGAGAGACGAGCTGGTGCAGCAGCTGGACGCCGAGCGGCGCCGCGAGCGACAGGAAGACCTCGCCATCGCCGCGTCCATCGCCAGTAAACGAGGTTTGTACGTTATGGCCAGGCTCGAGCTACAACTAGTGTCTCGGCTGGAGATGGTGCGGCTGAGAGACGAGCTGGTGCAGCAGCTGGACGCCGAGCGGCGCCGCGAGCGACAGGAAGACCTCGCCATCGCCGCGTCCATCGCCAGTAAACGAGGTTTGTACGTTATGGCCAGGCTCGAGCTACAACTAGTGTCTCGGCTGGAGATGGTGCGGCTGAGAGACGAGCTGGTGCAGCAGCTGGACGCCGAGCGGCGCCGCGAGCGACAGGAAGACCTCGCCATCGCCGCGTCCATCGCCAGTAAACGAGGTTTGTACGTTATGGCCAGGCTCGAGCTACAACTAGTGTCTCGGCTGGAGATGGTGCGGCTGAGAGACGAGCTGGTGCAGCAGCTGGACGCCGAGCGGCGCCGCGAGCGACAGGAAGACCTCGCCATCGCCGCGTCCATCGCCAGTAAACGAGGTTTGTACGTTATGGCCAGGCTCGAGCTACAACTAGTGTCTCGGCTGGAGATGGTGCGGCTGAGAGACGAGCTGGTGCAGCAGCTGGACGCCGAGCGGCGCCGCGAGCGACAGGAAGACCTCGCCATCGCCGCGTCCATCGCCAGTAAACGAGGTTTGTACGTTATGGCCAGGCTCGAGCTACAACTAGTGTCTCGGCTGGAGATGGTGCGGCTGAGAGACGAGCTGGTGCAGCAGCTGGACGCCGAGCGGCGCCGCGAGCGACAGGAAGACCTCGCCATCGCCGCGTCCATCGCCAGTAAACGAGGTTTGTACGTTATGGCCAGGCTCGAGCTACAACTAGTGTCTCGGCTGGAGATGGTGCGGCTGGAGAGACGAGCTGGTGCAGCAGCTGGACGCCGAGCGGCGCCGCGAGCGACAGGAAGACCTCGCCATCGCCGCGTCCATCGCCAGTAAACGAGGTTTGTACGTTATGGCCAGGCTCGAGCTACAACTAGTGTCTCGGCTGGAGATGGTGCGGCTGAGAGACGAGCTGGTGCAGCAGCTGGACGCCGAGCGGCGCCGCGAGCGACAGGAAGACCTCGCCATCGCCGCGTCCATCGCCAGTAAACGAGGTTTGTACGTTATGGCCAGGCTCGAGCTACAACTAGTGTCTCGGCTGGAGATGGTGCGGCTGAGAGACGAGCTGGTGCAGCAGCTGGACGCCGAGCGGCGCCGCGAGCGACAGGAAGACCTCGCCATCGCCGCGTCCATCGCCAGTAAACGAGGTTTGTACGTTATGGCCAGGCTCGAGCTACAACTAGTGTCTCGGCTGGAGATGGTGCGGCTGAGAGACGAGCTGGTGCAGCAGCTGGACGCCGAGCGGCGCCGCGAGCGACAGGAAGACCTCGCCATCGCCGCGTCCATCGCCAGTAAACGAGGTTTGTACGTTATGGCCAGGCTCGAGCTACAACTAGTGTCTCGGCTGGAGATGGTGCGGCTGAGAGACGAGCTGGTGCAGCAGCTGGACGCCGAGCGGCGCCGCGAGCGACAGGAAGACCTCGCCATCGCCGCGTCCATCGCCAGTAAACGAGGTTTGTACGTTATGGCCAGGCTCGAGCTACAACTAGTGTCTCGGCTGGAGATGGTGCGGCTGAGAGACGAGCTGGTGCAGCAGCTGGACGCCGAGCGGCGCCGCGAGCGACAGGAAGACCTCGCCATCGCCGCGTCCATCGCCAGTAAACGAGGTTTGTACGTTATGGCCAGGCTCGAGCTACAACTGGTGTCTCGGCTGGAGATGGTGCGGCTGGAGACGAGCTGGTGCAGCAGCTGGACGCGGACGCCGAGCGGCGCCGCGAGCGACAGGAAGACCTCGCCATCGCCGCGTCCATCGCCAGTAAACGAGGTTTGTACGTTATGGCCAGGCTCGAGCTACAACTAGTGTCTCGGCTGGAGATGGTGCGGCTGAGAGACGAGCTGGTGCAGCAGCTGGACGCCGAGCGGCGCCGCGAGCGACAGGAAGACCTCGCCATCGCCGCGTCCATCGCCAGTAAACGAGGTTTGTACGTTATGGCCAGGCTCGAGCTACAACTAGTGTCTCGGCTGGAGATGGTGCGGCTGAGAGACGAGCTGGTGCAGCAGCTGGACGCCGAGCGGCGCCGCGAGCGACAGGAAGACCTCGCCATCGCCGCGTCCATCGCCAGTAAACGAGGTTTGTACGTTATGGCCAGGCTCGAGCTACAACTAGTGTCTCGGCTGGAGATGGTGCCGCTGAGAGCTTATTAAACCCTTCGTGACATTAAATAATATCTCTCGTTTATACTAACATCCTGTATAAAATGGTGCATTTTAAGACCCTTAATAGTAGTTTAAGTAATGAATTTTTGTTTGTTTGTTTGTAATTACTTTATTGCACAAATAACTTAAATAACTAACTAATTACATGAATCCAGAAAATGGCAACGGCAGACTTATCCCATGAAGGGATCTCTACTAGTCAACCAGAATCTCTACCAGTCAGTCGAACGAAAAATATATATGTATAATGAAACAAAGCGCAGAGGCTGTGCAAACAATTGGACAAGATTTATTTTGTTTTTGTTTCTTTCATTACAGCTCAAAGAAATAGCGAATCCAACAGCTCATCGATGAAATCCGCGGAAGCTGTTGTGTCGCCGAAAAAAAATAAAGTGAAGGACAAGGTAAAGAAACAGTTGAAGAAAGCCAAAAACACGTTGATTTCAAAGAAAAAGGAAGACACCGACCGCAAAGACGGGAAAGAAAAAGAGATCAAATCGAAGTGAGGCGACGTTACTGTAAAAGTAATAAAGATCCCGTCATATTCTTAATATTAAGTTAGAAACTATTTACATTACAGTAAACAGCAGATTTTAATTTCATACAGTGACCAAATTCACATGTGTGGTGATGATAATGTATTATTTTGATATTTTTAAGGCCAGTGAAAACTGGTCTCATTTTTTTTTCGTATTACTTAATTGGCCAAGACTTATCAATTATTGAATTTGGCGTAGACAATATATTAGTTATAGGGTTTGGAGGTCTCTCTGTGTACTCTCCCGTCTAAAAAATATAAATTAAGTCAATCGGCTGCGATTAGTAGTACTCAAAGTACTTAACGAAGACTGAAACATTCCACTAATGAATATTATTTCTTTATGAGTATAGATTTATTATCACAGGTTAATGTTTGTTTGTGTTACTTAAATGCCTTTTAAAAAAGGTGTATCTTAAAAGTATCTATATCGCAGTATCGCTGATTTTAAGGAGTGAAATTGTAAGGAGTAAAGAAACGTGCCAGAAAATTGTAAAGTCCATTTATTCATAATTGTCCTATTATGTTAACAATCTTACCATGTCTTTTTATGATTTTACGACAATATAAATTTTCAGCAAAATTCCATAAAAAGTACTGTGAAGATTGTTCACATAATAAGACAATTAAGAAAATATGGAGTTTAGTAACTTTATGTAAAATGCTCGAATTATTGTGCCACTTGAATCTCACACATGCTGTGTCGCGTTGTTAGTACTTATTGTTAAATGATAGATGCGCAAAGTTACAATATTCGCATAGAAGTCGGAAGGCCTACGCGGCGGCGCGCGCTTTCTACTTTTATGAATATTCGGCAAAAAACTTGAACGGGTAGTATATTTATTCTTTGGTGGGGGTAAGTTCGCGTAAACTAAAGTGCAAAAAAAAAGAACTGAATTAAATTTTAAACTCAGGAAACGTGCACCTGCTCATACCACTAAAACAAATTTTAAATTCCCTTCTGCGCATTTAATGACTTGTTCAAATTCTTTGCCGATTATTGTACGTGTTATGTAAGTAAATTAAAAAGGACTATTTTTAATTAGAAAACAACACCATAAAACTTAATAGATAGTCTAATAAAGTTAGTCTAATAACACCTAGAGGTGTAAATAGACTAACTTGATTTTGTTATACAATTGGCTTTGTCCATTTTTCTAAATCATGTAATTTCAAAACCATTTCAAGGAATATTGGATATAAGTAAAAGACTCCAGGTACAACTATGAGCTATTAAATTTATTATTACTATAACTATTATTTTAGAGTTAGAATATATTATATGAACACAAAGGTAAATAGCTATAATTAAGTGCGACATCATTAGCTTTCGTATCAAAAAAGCACATATTTATTTATCTCCTATGCTTGAACAATATTTTGTTTCATATTTTATAGTCAAAGTCAAATTTTTTTATTGACAATGTTACTGTTTTTTTTGTTTTTTTTTTCGATTTCAATAAGTGTGGCGTTTATAGCAGTTGTTACTTAGTATGTCATTTTATATTAAAAATATTACTTGCATAGAAATTATGAACTGAAGTTGTGGTCTGATTGTATTTAAATCTTCAATATAAGAGCAAAAACATGATAATGCAACAAAAAAAATACAAGGATACAAGTTATATTTTTTGTTTATGTCAATTCATGTAATTTTATTTCCAATGTAAATAAGACAAATCAAAATATCTGTGCACTATTTTGAACTAAAAAAAGTGTTTGAGTTTTTGCTAATGTTTAGTTTTTTATTATTTTTAAGATACAAACATATTTTAATTCAAATTAAAGATACAACCAACTGAAATGTGAAATCAATCAAAAGTCAAATTACAGTTTCCTACTTGTAATTATAGTAAGGCTTTTGGCTGAATTTAATATGTACTTAAATTAAAGCAGTGTTTTTCAATCTGTGGTTCGCGACCCCCAAGGGTTTCCAAGTTATGTCGACCCGCAGGATCGGCAATTCCTTCCACGCATCACCTGTGTATGGCTACGTTTACTAAGCTATTATATAATTATACGCTGTGTGTATACTACTTGGAGCGGTCAAGGTTTTTACACAGTTAAAAATTACATAATGTTCAAATCAAATATTTACCTATGTATAGGACGTTAAATTGAATATGCAGACATTCACGCGTAAGGTCGCCAGAATTTTCCAACTTGTAAAGGGGTCGGGAATACATGAATATTTAAAACACTGCTTTACCGTCCTTTCAACTCAATGACCGACCAGCAAGCATTATGTTTATTATATTATCGATCAAATTATAATAACTATGATGATGATATTGTATTAGATATTTTAACAATATGATAGAATCTATAGACGTATGTTTTTTAAGCACAAGATATATTTATTTCGCTTGTTGGATCGGGAATCGAATACCACACATACCACCATTACCAGACCGGATAACATTCAAGTCTGAATGTAATCCCTAGATGATGATAATGTGAACAAAGAAACTACATTCAATGCTTTATTACAACTTTTATTAAAAAATATTTACCAGATATCTTAATGTAATTATTTCGTAATTAAAATGGTTGTCGGCCTCGGCCCAGTGTCGGCCATACAAAATTAAGTATCAGATGTCGATTTTATTGAAATAATACTCCAGTCTTCCGAATTATATAAATGTTTATTTACACATTTTTCCTATTTTATTTATCTTGTTTTTATTTTATTTTGTTGAATGTATGTATATTTTAATTGCATTAAATTAATTCATGACTAATAAAAAAAACAGCTTGTCATTAAAATGATGTATTCAATCAAGTTATGTATAAAAATAATATGGTCACTTATATTTAAGTGCACTTAACACAAACCAGCACAAATTCATTTCAAATACACAAATTTCTATACACTTTCAATGTTTTATTTCCTACAAAGCATGTCATGTAACTTGATTTTTGTAATCCCCAATACAGTAACCAAGGCAGTACCAGTAACGACCTGAATCTGATTTTGTCCACGATTGCAAATTGCAATAGAAATCGATTAGAATAGCTATTATTAATAAACTTATTTTCAAACAACACATTTTAAAGCCCTTATAATAGTTCTGTGAGTAACAATGGAATATGTTTAAAGGCAAAGTGCAATTGATGACCTTTACAAATAATTAAATTCTGCTATTTTTGATAATTACAGACTACTCCATATGCCAAAAGAAACTAAATTTTTAAAACCCTTTAACCGCCAACGTGTTGTATTTATCTGAGAAAAATTGTCGGGTCCATTTCGCTAACGTCGGATATTTCCGCGTGTTTTTTACCGGGATGACATGTAATTAAAATTGCCTATTTAACTATACGGTAAAAAATGGGTGTGGCCTGGGGCACGACAAAAAAAAAAGCGTGGCGGTGAAAGGGTTAATAAAAGTAAACTGGACATATACCCACACAGTACACACACAATATTGTACAAAAAGTACACATTTTTCGGGTTATTCACTAATAGACCACACGTGGCTGACCACAAGTATCACCATCACTTTTCCTGCTGCAGCTGAAGTTATAGGAAGTGATGGCGATAGTCGTGATCAGCCAAGTGTGGTCTATTGGCAAATAACCACATTTTCAAGGCTACAAATAGGGTCTCATTGTACATTTTGTATATAAACAAATAACTGTGAAATTGATTACCAATTTTTCTAATTAAAAATAAAACTAAAGAGTAAATAAATTGCTATTAACTGTTATAAGTATTGTCTATCTCGATTCTAAGGTTTAAGTGTTTTGATTTTTCAAGTCGACCTCGTAAATCATCAGATGTCTTTTGCTTTCTTGATTTTAAAATCTGTCTCAAATCACTCCGGGAACTACCATTATTCTGTTTAGTCTCTAATCGTGACCACACACTGTCACTTTGTGTTTTGCTATTTACTTTTTGAACTCTGCTCATGATATTGTGTTCAGTGCTGTCCGATGATGACCCATCACTGCAGTTGTCATCTTCTGTACTAATAGGCACCTTTACTCCTAACCTAGATTGTACACTCTCTTTTAAAGCCCGTCTATTACCATCTGATTGAAACCGAAATTTATCAGATAAGATTGTTGATTCTCGTGGCACATAATTAGTGCTAGAATTTACAACTTCAATTGATAAGGGGGCAAATGTCTCCCTGTCTTCTGAAGATTCTCTAGAAACCTGTGCACTTTGCTTCTTTTTTATCTTCGATTCTTCATCATCTGCATGCATTCTCATTCTGGGTGTTTTTGATTTTCTCTGCCACTCTGATTCAGAATCACTACTTTCACTCTCTTCAACTCTATGTGTCCGTTTCCCAAGTCGCATAGCCAGCTTCCTATTTTTTATTTGTACTGTCCCAATACGTTCCTCTATGTTATCTTCATAATCATGTTTAGGTAGCTTCCTTTGAAAAACTTCTTGATGGTCATATACACCCCATGATTTACAAAGATCACCCCAAGGATTCTTGCTAACAGAATCCATAGATTGGTCATAGTAAGAATCTGGCTGTTTTGTGCGTTTTTGTTTTGGCATTTTTTTATCACCATTTGTTGCAAATCTAATTAATATTAGATCCTGTTTTGGATGTGGCACTCCTTCCCTCCAATGATGAGGAGATTTCTTCGCAAGTGTTTCTTTCAATTCTTCATTTTTTATTTCTCTTGAATGAACCAGTATTGCCAATGCTGCTGTTATATGATCCTGACATACAATATTACCTGTAATGTTAAGGTAAAGTATTTACATTGGAATAAGATTTGGTTCACATACCTACATCTTTTAAATAAATAAGTTCATTTTCACAATTAAGTGAAACTTAAATTATTAATTGAAAATATTATTTCCACCACCACTATTCAGCTAAGCATGGCCTACGAGTCTCACGACTCTTGGCTGTCTACCCCATAAGGGATAAAGACGTGATTCTATGTATGTATGTAAAAATATTATCAAAAACTTGTTTCATTGGAAGAAACCACCTTGACTTTGCCCATGTGAATTTTGTTTTCATACATTTTACCCCCAGAGATGAAATAGGTAAGTATCCAAAATTTCTTTCTTAGTGCTAAAGAACCTCTGCAAAATTTCAAGTTTCTACATTCAGTGGTTTACTCTCTGCATGTAAAAGTTTGTGTTGTAGAAGTAAGAATTTGGTAGAAATATTCACGGTCAGAGGTAACAGATGTAAGTCAAACATATAACCAAAACGTAGTTAACAAAATTCTTTTTTACATTCATTTGTGTATTCCCAAAGATAATATTGTATTAATATAATGAATGTTTGTAATATATTGGGTAAAACTAAACGCAGGCGTTTCCTGTTATCGCCGCCAGGCGTTTTGGGGTTCTCACACTGCTAGCGTGGATGGCGTCGCGTGTGGTCCGCCATTGCATTGTCCAGGGCGATATCGGTTTGATTTTAATACGCGGAGCGGTCTCGCGTCTTTTGCTTGTTGTTTAGTTTGAGTGATAATTGTGAATTTCCTGTTTGTTAAATAACTATTGAATTTGTGTTTGTGAAAAACTCTGTTATTGTGACTTTTTCTTGTGAGAGGTGAAACGTGGCTGGCTGTTCACATCTGGCTGTTCCCGAGTGAAACTACGGGAAGAAATCTATTTAGTTGTTCTGGGGAATTGAGATCTCAAGGGTTAGGTAGGGTGATTAGGAATTCCCCCTTCCCGAAGACACTCAAGTTTGGATCCGAAGAGAAAGAAGATTTAGTTTGGTAAGTGTTCAATTGTAGTTAATTTATAGGTTAGGTTATCATATAGGGCCCTGTAGCTCCCTTCATAAGCTACGGTGGTAGCAGACTGCGTTAAGTTAGTTAGGTTTTAGTCGGGCAGACGTGGTGCCGCGTGGAGATTTTTTCCCGGTACTTATTTTTACCGGTGGTTTTTTCCCGGTGAAGTTCCGGTACAGAATTCTTCCCGCCGCTTCGTTTGTCCGGATTCTCTCTGCCACATTTTCTGGCAGCAGAGCGTAGTTGCTCTGCACATTTACTGGTAGCAGAGCGTAGTTTATCTACCCTCTATTTGTTCGTTTGTAAAAAATAATTAATTGTTTGTAAAAATTATTAGATTTTTCTTAGTTTGTTTGTATAAGAATATTTGTAACCTTTTTGTATTTGTTTGCGGTTTGTACCGTGCGTTCCGGGTTTGTGCCATTCTCATACCTACCGCGGTTCTTCGTGTAGTTGCTTGATTTTGTTGTTTTTTATTTACCTTTTGTTATTTTTTGTTTGTGACTTGACGCGATGGCGAAGGCCTCCAATGCTAGGGCGACACTCGCCAACGAATTGAGATGGTTTGTGACGGCCGGAGGACTCCTGTCCCGGAAGGACAGGGAGGGCGCCCTACTGCTAAGAGCGGATCACCTCCACTCACGATTGATTAGCGCGGAAGCGGCCATGGCGGCGCTTACCGAAGCCGATCTTACCCCGGAGGTCTACGCAGGTCACATGGCGGACATGGACCAGATCCTGAGTCTGCACGATGATATCGCGGAGGCGGTGACCGCAATAAGGGCGAGACAGGCTGGCGGACCAGCCCCTCGCACACCTGTTAGACAGGAAGGACCAGCGGTTACTGGTCGGCTCCCCACCCTTCAGCTGTCCCACTTTGGGGGTAGGATGGAGGAGTGGGTAGCATATAAAAATATGTTTGAGTCCCTGGTCGTAGCACGACAGGATTTGTCGAAGGCCCAGAAGATGGCCTACCTCCTCTCCACTCTTGAGGATGAAGCGCGGTCGCTCATCCAGCACCTCCGGGTGGAGGACGACCAGTACGATACGGCTTGGGAGTTATTGAACTCCCGCTACCAAAACTTACGTTTGTTAGCGGATGCGCACGCCGCACAGTTGATGGCCCTGCCCAAGGTGGCCAACAGGGCACAGTTGCGCCTGCAGTTGCTCACGCCCGTTACAGTGGCCTGTAACGCGCTCCGCACACTGGGGCTGCCGGTGGACCAATGGTCCTTTTTGCTGGTGCACATTGTATTGGGCAAATTACCCAATGACATCCGCTCGCGATTTGAGCGCGAGAATGCGGAGCGGGATAGCACCACCCTACCAACATTCACTGACTTGGTGAAGTTTTTGGAGTTTGAGGCACGGGCGGCTGAGAATACCATGACGGACTCAGCGCCATCCAGAGCGCCTGAACGTAGGCCTCAACAGGGACGGCAACCGCCACCGCGTGGAGCTGGTGTGCGGGTTGCGCACACGGCAGCAGTCGCGAGGGACGCGGACTGCCTGCAATGTGGCCGGATGGGCCACAGCCTGCTACAATGCAGGGACTGGCAGAGACTGCCAGTACAAGATAGGCGCCGCATGGCAAAGCGGCATGAACTTTGCTTTTATTGTTTGGGCGGTCACTATGCACGTGACTGTCCCAGTGCCATACCATGCAGTGCATGCCGTGGGCGGCACCACGCGATGCTTTGCATGAACCGCAACGGGGATGGCACCCGGATGTTGAGGCAGGGGTCCCCTATGGGCGGGGGCGCTCCTGCGCGAAGCCCTCCACCACCGGACGGAGGACGCGGCTTCGCTCGTCGCACCCCCCTCGGGAGGGGGTCGCGTACCTGCGCGGGTCTTGGCGGACCGGGACCACGCGCCCCAAGGTCGTGGCCAGTATGTGGCTGGCCAGGCCCCGGATAAGGCCCCCATGGGCGGGGGCCCTAGACCGGACGTGAGAGTGGGGACACCCCCCTCCACGCGGGTTACCAATACCCAACACATGCAGCCGCAGCGGTTTTCTCCGCCGCTGCACGAGTACCCACGGCTGGAGTACCACCCGCCGTACCATATGTATGGCCGGGCCGCGGGTTATGCCCCCCTCAGATGGGGATGTGCACTCGCCCGCCATATTATCCGGGTCAGTGGCGCGCCCCTGGTTTGGAGAGAGTGGGGAGCCCGTAACTAGCTTGCTCCCTTGCTGGGACAGAGCCGCGGACGGTTCTGCTCCCTACCGCGGTGGTCCGCGTATGGGGTCGTGGGGGGGAAGCCATGAATTTGAGAGCTCTGTTGGACTCAGGGGCTCAAAGCAGTTTGGTTACCACTCGAGTGGCACACCAGTTAGGTTTAGTCGTGGAAGACTCGCCCGTGCCACTTCTTGGAGTTGGTGGCATACAAGTGAAGTGTCTGACGGGCCAGACACTTGTCACCTTTTCTTCGCTGAAGTCCTCCACAATGAGGATCACGACTTCGGCTATGGTAATGGATACCATTGCGGGTTGGCACCCCTCGACAGACATACCGCCGGGTGTGTTGTCTTTGGTTTCGGGTCTGGATTTGGCCGACCCCTTTGTCTTTCATCCCGGCCCAATGGACTTGCTCCTGGGCTCGGACGTATTGGGTTGGATTTTGTTGGGTACGCAGAAGGCTCTGGGTTCGTCTTCACTGATGGCAGTGTCTACGATTTTTGGTTTTGCCCTGATGGGCCCTGTGTTTGATAATGGCACCGCGGAGGAGCCACCGGTTGTCGCATCTGCGTCCTTGGCCAAGACCATGCAAAGGTTTTGGGAGGTGGAGGAGCCACCTATGAGTTCCAGGATGGATCCGGAACACGCTGAGTGCGAAGCCCTTTTTCGATCGACCACGGAGAGGTTGCCCTCCGGTCGGTTTGTAACTAGGTTACCTTTTGTTGCCTCTCGTCCTAGCCTAGGGCACAGTAGGGCGCTTGCGGAGAAACGACTGCTGTCCATGGAGCGACGCATGCAGCGTGACCACGTACTTCGCGATAAATATATTGAATTTATGCGCGAGTACGAGGATTTGGGTCACATGTCTCCGGCTCGAGTTGATTGGAGCTCAACTGAGCATTATTTTTTGCCCCACCACGCGGTGGTGAAGGCCTCAACAGGCAAATTGAGGACCGTCTTCGATGGGTCCGCACCCACTTCGAACGGGGTTTCGTTGAATCTATGTTTGCATTCAGGTCCCAAATTGCATAGGGACATAATTGACATCATCTTGAACTTTAGAAGACATCAAGTGGTTTTTGGTGCGGACATCCGGATGATGTTCCGCCAGACAGTCATACATCCTGAGGACAGGCGATTCCAGTTGATACTCTGGCGTGAGCGCCCTGAGGATCCTGTGACGGTGTATGAACTCAACACAAACACGTATGGTTTGAAATCTAGTCCCTATATCGCCATCAGATCATTGCTTGAATTGGCAGAGCGGGAACGGATCCGCTTTCCCCGTGGGGCTTCCGTGCTGTCACGTGACTTGTATGTTGATGACGTGTGCACCGGAGCCCAAAGTATTGAGGAGGCCCTCCTACTGCGGGATGAATTGATTGAAATATTGAAGACAGGTGGCTACGAGCTACGTAAGTGGTTGTCCAATGAGCCTAGAGTTCTAGAAGGGATCCCGGAGGATCACCAACAGAACCCTCACCTGTTTGAGGATGTGGATGATCCCAACAGGATAGCGGTGCTGGGCATGCAGTACCAGCCGCTAACCGATATTTTCACATTCCAAGTGGACTTGGAAATACCAAAAGTCTGGACTAAGAGAACGGTGTTGTCCGTAATAGCCCGTATGTTTGATCCAAGCGGTTGGATCAGTCCAGTGATATTCTCTGCGAAGTGTCTTCTTCAGAGACTTTGGACTTTGGGCGTCTCGTGGGACGAGACGCTGTTTGGTCCTCCATTGGATGATTGGCTCGAGTTGTTTTCATCGATTAAGGAAGTCAATCGGATTGCCTTGCCTCGTCGAATATTGCCCCCCGGGAAATATCGAGCCAGCCTGCATGGCTTTTGTGACGCGTCGGAGCGAGGCTACGCCGCGTCAGTCTATATGCGGACAGTTGACGCCGATGGCCGGGTCAATGTCTCGCTTTTGTTAGGGAAGAGCAAGGTCGCCCCCATCAGGACTAGGCTGACTATTCCCAAGCTTGAGTTGAGTGGAGCTCACCTTCTCTCTAAATTGTTGCATCACGTTGCCAGTGAACTGGCGGCCACGGTCGAAATACGGGACATCTTCGCCTGGTCGGATAGCCAGGTCGCGCTTGCATGGTTGCGCGCGGCCCCACATACCTTGGAGGTTTTTGTGGGAAATCGGGTTTCCCAAATCCAGAATATCGGAATTGATATAACATGGAGACATGTGCCGGGAGAGCTTAACCCAGCGGACTGTGCCTCCCGAGGTTGTACGGCACCAGAATTGGTGTCACACCCGCTCTGGTGGGGTCCAGAGTGGCTGATGGGATCAGAAACTTCTTGGCCTGTCTGTCAGACAGACGTTACTTCTTTGAGTTTGACTGGGCTCCGTGTACATGCTGTAGTCGCTGAGACGACGTCGGAGCCGGATTGGCTACTTGCTCGGTATAGCAGCTTGGATAAGCTTCTGGGTGTTACCAGTTGGATTAAGCGTTTCATACATAATTGTAGAAACCCACAGGCAAAGCGGTTGGAGCCGATTGCAGGTGCAGAAGAGCGCCGGAGCGCATTGTTGCATTGGGTCCGTGTCGTGCAGACCGGACGGTTTGAGTCAGAGCTTCGTATCTTGCGCGACGCACGCGCTAAGTTGAAGGGCGCGGTCGCTCGTTTGAACCCGTACATCGACTCGGATGGGCTTCTTCGGGTTGGAGGCAGGCTCCGGAAGGCGGATCTTCCATATGAGACTCGCCATCCTCTGTTGTTGCCCAAGGGCGGACCCTTGGTGCAGCTTTTGGTGTCTGATCGACACATTCGTAACGCCCATGCTGGGTGCAATGCTTTGTTGGCTATTTTGCAACGCGAGTTTTGGATTTTGTCTGCCCGAAGAGCAATCCGTAGCGTTCTGTTTCAATGTATTGCATGTTATAGGTTGAAGGCATCCACGATGCAACCACAGATGGGTGATTTGCCCGCTGATCGAATCCGACCTTCGAGACCGTTTGACGGCGTTGGAACCGATTTTGCCGGTCCCTTTTCGATCAAGGCTTCTCCCTTTCGTAATGCCCGTATTGTGAAGGGCTATTTGTGTGTATTTGTTTGTTTGGCCACCAAGGCTGTCCATTTGGAGGTGGTATCGGCTCTGACTACGGAGGCCTTCGTCGCCGCGTTGGATCGCTTTGTTTCGCGTCGAGGTCTACCTTCCCTTATTAGGTCTGACAATGGCACAAACTATAAAGGAACTGTAAATTATCTTAAGGATGTTTCTGTGTTTATTGATAAAAATTGTACTAGTTTAAGTCAAATTGCTGCCCAAAGGGGAATAACCTGGAAGTTTAGTCCCCCAAGTTGCCCCCATTGGGGAGGGATTTTTGAAGCGGCTGTGAAATCCGCAAAGACCCACCTCCGCCGCATTATCGGAGAAACGGCTCTAACTTTTGAAGAGTTGGCCACAGTGTTTTGTAAAGTTGAGGCGGTCCTCAACTCTCGTCCTCTCTGTCCGCTATCTCCAGATCCAAATGACTTGGAAGCTCTCACCCCTGGTCATTTTTTGGTGGGAGGGCCGTTGAATGCCCTGCCCGAATACCCGTGGAAGGATGAACGCGTATATCGGTTGTCGCGTTTTCAAATGTTGCAGCAAATGAGCCAGGACTTTTGGCGTCGCTGGTCGCTTGAATATTTGCATTTGCTGCAGCAAAGAGTGAAGTGGACAGACAGGACTGAGCCTCCCAGGGAGGGTGATTTAGTATTGTTAAAAGAGGCAAATTTGCCCTCATTGCTTTGGCGACGAGCTCGCATATTACGTTTGATTCTTGGCGGAGATGGCACTCCGCGTGTGGCTGAGGTGTTGGTCGACGGTTCGATTTTAAGGAGAGGTGTGACCTCTCTCGCCCGCCTTCCCGTAGAGTAAGCTAGCGGTCTGCTTCTCAGACCGGGACGGGGGGATGTTTGTAATATATTGGGTAAAACTAAACGCAGGCGTTTCCTGTTATCGCCGCCAGGCGTTTTGGGGTTCTCACACTGCTAGCGTGGATGGCGTCGCGTGTGGTCCGCCATTGCATTGTCCAGGGCGATATCGGTTTGATTTTAATACGCGGAGCGGTCTCGCGTCTTTTGCTTGTTGTTTAGTTTGAGTGATAATTGTGAATTTCCTGTTTGTTAAATAACTATTGAATTTGTGTTTGTGAAAAACTCTGTTATTGTGACTTTTTCTTGTGAGAGGTGAAACGTGGCTGGCTGTTCACATCTGGCTGTTCCCGAGTGAAACTACGGGAAGAAATCTATTTAGTTGTTCTGGGGAATTGAGATCTCAAGGGTTAGGTAGGGTGATTAGGAATTCCCCCTTCCCGAAGACACTCAAGTTTGGATCCGAAGAGAAAGAAGATTTAGTTTGGTAAATGTTCAATTGTAGTTAATTTATAGGTTAGGTTATCATATAGGGCCCTGTAGCTCCCTTCATAAGCTACGGTGGTAGCAGACTGCGTTAAGTTAGTTAGGTTTTAGTCGGGCAGACGTGGTGCCGCGTGGAGATTTTTTCCCGGTACTTATTTTTACCGGTGGTTTTTTCCCGGTGAAGTTCCGGTACAGAATTCTTCCCGCCGCTTCGTTTGTCCGGATTCTCGCTGCCACATTTTCTGGCAGCAGAGCGTAGTTGCTCTGCACAATGAAGATATTTATTAACTTACATGAAGATTCATCCAATTTCTCTAAAGATACTGGTTTGTAATCCTCAAGATATTCAAATATATCCCTTGTAGATAGTCCATTCACACCACTTAAATGTATGGTATCAAAACGAAAATGTCTTTCATTGCCACTTTCAATTCCACAATTAGCATAAAGTTCATCAATTTGGCTCTGAGTTACCACTCTGTTACCAGTCAAATTGAGACCAAATCTTTTAGCTCTTTCTTCAATTTTAGAAGCATCTATCTTCTCCAATTTTTGTACTACCAAACCATTTTTTTCTGCTTTATATATCTGTAAATAAAATATTAATCTGTATTGATTGACAATATTAGCTTTAGGGAAATCCAAAATTAATACCACAATATAGCCATGACATTGCATTGCGAATGAACATTTTATTCCATAAATGTGGACGAATTTAGCGTAAAAAGCGTTTCATATTTATGTGGTAGATTGTAATAAAAAGAAAACTAACCACGGCACAATCAACATTTGTTTCAGACACAGGGATATCAATGTTGTCGACAAACATTTCATTGTCGTCGCTCATTTCACCTTCTTCTCGCTCCATTTTCTTGTTTTAGGAATTAAATAAACCAAATGAATATGTAGTCACAATAAATAATTCAGGATTTTCATTAAAATGAGAAAGCGTAAAAATAGTGATAGAGATTGATAAAGATCACAATAACTTTGAGAGAGAAAACTAGAAAAGATGGAAAAGAATAGTGACTTTTTTGTCTTTGGAAATGGCGCAGCAAGCAGCACAAACTAAATAGAGAGCGATTATGTAGTGTTCCAGCAATAGTGTTGCCTATCGATAGTATTGTCAATAGTATTGTGACCTTGAAAAATAGTCACACTATCGATAGTATCGATAGCCAATAGTTTGCAATACTATTGATGATACTCAAAACTATCGATAGTATTGCTTTTCAATACTACGATACTATTGATGTTTACTAATCAATACTTTCGATAGTATTGACACAAAGTAGTTAAAAGGGTACAGAGGGTAAGCTTCATACAAGCGCTTCAAATAAGTACACTACTACAAGCTTGATACCGCGAGGTGCTTACGCACACACGCGCTGTCACGTACAGAGCCAAACCGGTTTAAACTGGTTTCGCGCCACTCGCCGGGTGCGATATGTCAGGGTTCGCGCGCTAACTCGCGCTGTCGATGTCGTGTTCGCGCAGCGTTACTGACTTGTTTCTTTTTCGGCCGTGTCGTTTTGTGTTTTAAAATAGTGAACAAACATAGAAAAACATATTTTTAAAATTAATAGGTATCTTTTCCCGCGGATTGACATAGGTAGGTATGTAATCATAATACCTAGCATATCCTAACTAATATTGCGAAAGTGAGTTTAATTGTTGGTTACCTCTTCACGCTTTATCTACTGAACCAATCTTACTGAAATTTCTCAATCGCATATATAGGTACATATGGTATTGAGCAGGACATAGGGATACCTTTCATTCCGAGAAAAAGCACTGTTCCCGTGGTAAATTCACGCGGGTGAAGCCGCGGGCTAAAGCTTGTTTTATATACTTAATACGAGATTTATGTCCTAGATGATTGACTTATATACATAGGTACCTATATAGGTAACTAATTACCCTATTTGTGATTGAATTATCCTAATACATATTATAAATGCGAACACATACTATGTTGGAGTAGGTATACCTAGCTACCTATGTTCCGTTTTTTGTGCCTGAACGGCAAAAAGGATTTCAATGAAAGGTATAGATATAGATTAAACCTTTTCGTGATTTTTCAAAAACTACTAATCCAATTTGCATGGAGTTTTCGCTATTCGACTCGAAATACTCCGTAAGTACAACTTAAGTAGATTAAGTACACTTTCAATGTTAAACTGTTTTTCTTTCAATATACCAAAAATAAAAATAATATGTTTTTTTTTCAATAACCAAGTGATAGCCCTATAAGAATAGGTATGAATTTTGTCGTCTCTTAGGAAGCTTTCCATCTGTATAGTTTTAAGTAATCTGTGGTATTGATAAGAAAACAGCGATACTATCGATGGTATTGAAAAGCGATAGTTTTGGGTGGAAGCGGTGGTGGTCGAGTGGTAGGGCGCCCGCCTGTTGATGCAAAATACCAGGTTCGAATACTGCCCGGGCTACATGAGTTTGTATACCAATCTGACTCATGTTAGTTTTCATCGACCACCACTTGCTTCCGGTGAAGGAAAACATCGTGAGGAAACCTGCACTCTGGTTGATGACTATCAGTTAGTGTGTGAAATGGGGAAGGCAATGGCAAACCACTCCATTAAAATTGCCAAGAGAGTCGTTGTGTGTGTTTCATTCCATATAATGACCACCACCCTCAGTCATGAGGAAATACGACTAGAGAGAGTTTTGGGTATCATCAATAGTATTGCAAACTATTGTCTATCGATAGTATTGATACGTGTCAATACTATCGATAATGTTTAAAAGCGATAGTTTTGAGTATCATCGATAGTATTGCAAACTATTGGCTATCGATAGTATTGACACGTGTCAATACTAATATCCGTACTATTACACGTGTTACACAATACTAGTACAAGTGTTAATACACGTGTCAATAATAGTAGCCTATCGATAGTATGACTATTTTTTAAGGTCAACTATCGATAGTCAAACTATCGATAGTCCTGCAACGCTAATAGAGATGTGGCGCAGCCATGGAAGTACAATAATCATTGAATTTCGAATTACATACTACTAGAGTGATAGTAGACAAAATCCTATTGATTTCTAAACCGACGCGTTCGCCGGCGAAAGCGAATCGCTGCGAAACGCTGGCGATAGCGAATCGCCTGCGGAACGTTAGTACACTGTAGGTTTTTATATGGCATGACGCGTTGCGAAGCGAAATATGATATTTGCGAATCGCCAGCGTCGGTGTAACGCCATTTCGCGTCGGTGGACTAACGCCTTTAGTCCACCGACGCGTTCGTAGGCGGCGACGAAACTTCAAAAAACTTGTCAGTTGTATGAGAGCGTTTTGCTTATGCTGTGTCTCGCTCAAACTAAGCGAGATTTGTATAGGTGCATCCTTATCGGCTACTGTTTCGCTTGTAGCTGCGAAATGGCTGTTACACCGACGCTGGCGATTCGCAAATGTCATATTTCGCTTCGCAACGCGTCATGCCATATAAAAAACTGCAGTACTAACGTTCCGCAGGCGATTCGCTATCGCCAGCGTTTCGCAGCGATTCGCTTTCGCCGGCGAACGCGTCGGTGGACTAACACGGTAAAGGCGTGTGCAAAGAGCATATAATCACTACGTTGTGAGCAGAAAATTCATAAACAAGATAAAAACAAATGACAAGATAGATGTATAAAAAATTTACTTCTGTGAGATGTATTAGTGATTGGCACAGCCGACACTCGCACATAAATATATCATACTGTTAGCGGACTCGCATTTTCAAATCTATATAAGCGAGCGCAACCCATGGAAGTAGTAAGTACTTTGTACAAAGTACTTACTACTTCCATGGCGCAACCGTAGTACGGCCCTTATTTGCTGCGCGTTCGGCGAGCTGTCAACACGTCATTTTGGTGATATTCTTCCTTCACATAACTTTTCCGTATTTTCGTTCCTGTTTATTTTGATTATTTAAGTTTTGATAATAAATCTTGTCGAAGTATATTTTATTTTTAATTTAAATTTAAATTCCGCTTCTGAGCTAAAATCAGAAGTGGGATAGGCCTTCAGCCCACAGCTATTATTTTCTCTAGTTTTTATAAATAACAGGAACGAAAATTCAATTTGTATTTATGTATTTTTGTTGCGTCGTTTTATTACTGAGTGTGTGTTTGGTGTGAAATTATTTTGAAGTGATATTTTTTGAACGGTAACGGTTATAAAGTGCAACAGTGCAATCTTAATGCTGGCGCTTCACATCGCTATTCGGTGTTCGCGTTTTTGTTCGGCTTTGTTCGCTATATTTCGTGTCGAAGTCCGAATATAGCGAATACACCGTCTACACATCGTACATGAATAGCGAATATGCCGAACATATACGAATATTTTTGCTATAGTAAAAACTCATCGAACGCAAAGATGGACGTATTGACTGCAGCAGCGGCTTATTATTTCCATCGGGCCAATTACCAGTATATCAGTATATGTTATGCGAACATAAAAACAAAATCGTCAAAAGACCACGGAGAAGGCGCTGTGGATGTTAACAATTCATTTATATTAAATATGCAGCCATCAAAGAATCTCGCTTTTTTTTAAGCTCTTTTATAGTGCCTGTATATTCCAGGCTCTTCTTAATACTATTCCATGCGTCAATAACTTTGCTTCTGTTTTTATGAGATGCATGTTGCGGGTCCCATATGCAGGGATGCATTTGATAATATTCTTAAAATCTCATGACCATGTCATTTGACCAATCCATCTTGGCGCGATCGTGCTGTAAATAAATCTATGAAATAAACTAAGTAAACAAACACGTCCGTCGTTGTCGCGCACCGCTTACTACTGGGCGAGCGATGTGTGGACGGCAAACGAACATATTCGGCATATTCGCAATCCTTTGATATGTGGCAAAAAACCGACAAGCGGCGGATCGGGGTGTTCGTGTATTCGCGTATTCGTCTTGTTCGTGAAGAATAGGCAAATATAGACGAATAGAGCCTCCTCACATCGTCGTATTTGGGCGAATAAGACGAATACGCGAACACGAATAGCGATGTGTGGTGCCAGCATAACGTTTTAGTGTCATCTAGTCATAAAAAGTGTAACCATAATGGGCCGTTCCAAACACAAGCGTTCGAAAAGTAGGTCGCGTCGTCGGCATGAGTCACGTTCTCGAAGTAGGTCACGTCGGTTGCGCCGGAGTATTTCTTTTTGCAATACACCCTCGCCAGTGACAATTAATAGTGACGGGATCATTGCGATACAACAAAGTTTAAATGTTATAACGTCGCGTTTGGATGCATTAGAAAATAAAAATATGCCTCGAACTACCCTCGTTTGTAATGACGCCGCCGTTGTTAATTCGCAACAAATTGAGTCGTGTCGCGAAAGTTGCGATGGTGTTAACTCGTGCAGTGCTCCCGTAAATACACAGCTCCGAGGCGTGTGCCGCAGAGCACACAGCTCCGTGGCGTGTGCCGCAGAGCACACAGCTCCGTGGCGTGTGCCGCAGAGCACACAGCTCCGTGGCGTGTGCCGCAGAGCACACAGCTCCGTGGCGTGTGCCGCAGAGCACACAGCTCCGTGGCGTGTGCCGCAGAGCACACAGCTCCGTGGCGTGTGCCGCAGAGCACACAGCCCGTGGCATGTGCCGCAGAGCACACAGCTCCGTGGCGTGTGCCGCAGAGCACACAGCTCCGTGGCGTGTGCCGCAGAGCACACAGCTCCGTGGCGTGTGCCGCAGAGCACACAGCTCCGTGGCGTGTGCCGCAGAGCACACAGCTCCGTGGCGTGTGCCGCAGAGCACACAGCTCCGTGGCGTGTGCCGCAGAGCACACAGCTCCGTGGCGTGTGCCGCAGAGCACACAGCTCCGTGGCGTGTGCCGCAGAGCACACAGCTCCGTGGCGTGTGCCGCAGAGCACACAGCTCCGTGGCGTGGGCTGCAGAGCACACAGCTCCGTGGCGTGTGCTGCAGAGCACACAGCTCCGTGGCGTGTGCCGCAGAGCACACAGCTCCGTGGCGTGTGCCGCAGAGCACACAGATCCGTGGCGTGTGCCGCAGAGCACACAGCTCCGTGGCGTGGGCTGCAGAGCACACAGCTCCGTGGCGTGCATATAGCCCGTGGCGTGGGCTGCACAGTACATGGCTCCGTGACGCGGCGAGTGGTTCCCTGACTCTTGTGCTGCTTTCTTTGTCAGTAAGTCTTACTCCTGTGTCCTACAAAGCAATCATAACCGTTTTTGTCATGTTAGGAATTTTTGGGGGTCCCTCATTTCCCATCACTATTTCTCCCGTTAGGTAATTTAATTTTGCAAGTCATGACATTTCTCCTTTTCTCTTCGATAACTTTCTCTTGACCGACCTACATACCGACCATACAAATACTATGACGAACAACGTTATGATTGTGGGAACCAAGCAGGTTAAGCCTTGACAGACGTAGAGCTACGTGGTCATCAGGCTGTGGACAGACGTAGAGCTACGTGGTCCTTTACCATTGACATGCGTAGAGTTACGTAGTCAATATTATTTGATACTGGCTTACAGACGTAGAGCTACGTGGTTTGCCAGAGTAGTTGTTTATGGACAGACGTAGAGCTACGTGGTCCTTAAACATTGACATGCATAGAGCTATGTAGTCATTTTATTTGATTTTTGGTTCTGGACAGACGTAGAGCTACGTGGTCCTTTACCATTGACATGCGTAGAGTTACGTAGTCAAATTTATTTGATTCTGGCTTACAGACGTAGAGCTACGTGGTTTGCCAGAGTAGTTGTTTATGGACAGACGTAGAGCTACGTGGTCCTTAAACATTGACATGCATAGAGCTATGTAGTCATTTTATTTGATTTTTGGTTCTGGACAGACGTAGAGCTACGTGGTCCTTTACCATTGACATGCGTAGAGTTACGTAGTCAAATTTATTTGATTCTGGCTTACAGACGTAGAGCTACGTGGTTTGCCAGAATAATTGGTTATGTCGACAGACGTAGAGCTACGTGGTCTTCATAACTACACATACTGGTTGTGTGAACAGACGTAGAGCTACGTGGTTCACAGAACTTATTTTTTTTTTTTAGACTTGCGTGGTGCTGCATGCCATGTGATTTGTGGTTGCGTGAACAGACGTAGAGCTATGTGGTTCACGTACCTACTTGTTGTTGGTTATGTAGCGCTACGATAGTCTTTTAAACTGCTTATTTATTTTCATCATTACTATGCCTATTTTGTTACACGAGTGTTTTAAGGGTCTAAATCCTTTTCGTTGTCTTTCAGATAATAATGAGGACTCAATATAGACCACCTAGCCGAGCTTTCCCGACTGGATACCGGTCCCTTATGCAGTCAAGGACAAGAGGTCGAGGACGACCTTAGTCAGGAGAGGCCGTGTTAGCGGACTCGCATTTTCAAATCTATATAAGCGAGCGCAACCGTAGTACGGCCCCATGGCCGAGGTTCGTTTCCCAACTGGGAGCCCCTTGCGCTTTTGCCGAAAAGGCTGTTGGAGTGGCGACAAGCCCTCGCCTCAAAACGTCCCGGTGTAGTAGTAAATGCTTTTTAGAGCAAACTATGTTTTAGTCCTGTCAAAAAAAAAAAAAAAAATAGTACGGCCCTTATTTGCTGCCAAGGAAGTTATATCCCATGGAAGCGAAATAACGTTCAAGTTTGCGTGGCAATTCCCCCACTCTTTCGGCGCTTAAAATGGCTGCCGCTAGTGACGGACGGGCACTGTCGATAAACTTTATTATCGTTGAAAACTTTCGGGCAACTTATTGCATAAAAAAAATCGTTCATTGACCCCGACTCCAAAAACACGTAACACTGTATATTGATGCTAGTTATTTATTTTTTAAGCAACAATAGGTAACAATAGGTTCTTTATACATAAATTTAGTATTACAATTTCAATATCACACTAATATTGTAAAGAGAAAGTGTTTGTATTTTTTTTTTGTTGGGGGTAATTCGGAACTACTAAACCTACTACCTAAATAAGAGAGTAGTTCGTATTCGTAGTAGTTCTTATTCTTTATAGTTGAGTAAACTACTCGCCTTGTACATACTGGTATCTGTGGTTGGTAAAGTTTGGGGTAATCTTCGGAACGACTAAATCTACTACCTAAATAAGCGAGTAGTTCGTATTTGTAGTAGTTCTTATTCTTTATATATATATATATATACACGGTTACTTGTAAAACATCAATAACCTCTCTAGGGGTGAAAGTACTCATGAATATGAGCAACTTTTTGTATGGGACCGACTCTGAAATCTCAAAAAAAAAATCAGCTGTTCCATACATTTTGGCCGAGTAGGTATTGTAAAATGTATGGAACAGCTGATTTTTTTTTTGTTTAGGTTATTGATGTTTTACAAGTAACCCTGTATATACTCCAAAGATTTAAATATATTCTCTAATTTCGGAATAAACAATATCCTATATGCTATTCCCTTTATATTGGTATTCCTATATTATTGGTATTTTTCTACCCGTGTACCAAATTTCAGTCCAAAACCGTCCAGTAGATTTTGCGTGTTTGAGTAACAAACTCTTCTTCTTCTTCTCTCAGCCGAAAGACGTCCACTGCTGGACAAAGGCCTCCCCCAATGGGGGGTTTTGCCGTAATCGCCACGCTTGGCAGGCGGGTTGGCGATCGCAGTGTGATGGCATAGTACGCGGAAAGATGCTGCTGCCCATCCTCCGGTATTTTAAATCCCTTAGTCGCCTCTTACGACACCCACGGGAAGAGATGGGTTGGTGCTATTCTAGGGCCACACCACAGGCCGTAACAAACTCACAAACATACAAACGTCGTAAATTTCGCATTTATATATCTACAACCGAATGTTTATCGATATAAGAAAATACACATCACTATAACGAAAATGACTTGGGTGAAATAATGAAAAATACAACAAACTAAGCTACCATGATACAAAAAGTTCGTTTTATTATTTCAGAAGCATCAATTTACGTTGTGACAATCGTTAATTTCGAAGTAAAAACCGTGTAAAAACTAAAAATTGTTTGCTAACCTAAAAATGGTTACTTGAGGCTGATTTTGAGCACGACATTGCATTATTGAGCATCTAGGCATTTTGTAACGTAATTGCCCTATCACACTATATAAAAAAGGTATTTATCAGTCTTTATCTTCAATAAACTCAATATAAATAAGAAAAATAATTCAAATCACAAAAACACTTGACAGGTTATGTACTACTGTATTTACGTTCGCTGGCTCTAACAATGGCGATTTTCTTCCACGCGTCCTAGAAACGGTGACGTCATCGCGAAATGTTGCCAAAAATAAGAAAAGTTAAACATCCCACTATCCTTTTTTACTTATGGCGTGATACTGAGGTTAAAAAGAGACAAACCTATTTTTTTTGATTTGGCGTCGAAAAGCTTCATATTTGTATAATGAACAGTTTATATATGTTGAATGGACCACTTCCATAGATATAACTTCCTTGTTTGCTGCGCGTTCGTCGAGCTGTCAACACGTCATTTTGGTGATATTCTTCCTTCACATAACTTTTCCGTATTTTCGTTCCTGTTTATTTTGGTTATTTAAGTTTTGATAATAAATCTTGTCGAAGTATATTTTATTTTTAATTTAAATTCCGCTTCTGAGCTAAAAATACATAATCAATAGATTCATTTAAATATGGAGTTCATTTGTTACATTACTTACATGTAAATAGTTTAAAATAATGTATAAAGTTCATAACAGATAATAAAAATGCAAACAGGCCTCAAATATTTTATTTATCGTCCATTTTATTATAATCGAAATTAAATACTTAAAAAAAAAATCATAGACTTGGTCTATACTAGGGAACGATTCATAGGATATTAATCGACTAAAATCATAGAGCAACACGGACTCGGGCCGCGCGCGGAAGTCCTTGTTGCTCGACGACTAAAATACTTAGCAGCAGATAGCCATAGACAAAGATCTTCATAGAGGCAAAAAAATCACTCCATAGAGCACATCAGCACAAAAAAAAAACAGAACAGAAACACCAAAGAGAATGGAAAAAAGGATTCTACACCAAGGCTCCAGTACACATTGGGCCAACGCGTTGGGCGCACAGAAATATATATTTTTTTAATATGGTTGGGCGAGCGTGTAGAGGGCTGTTTCGTGTTGGTTTGCCGTTGGCGTCAAGCGTTCGCACAGACATATAATAATAGTAAGCAGACTGAACATGTCATTTGAAATTGCATGGCAAAATCACACACTAAGATTATTATTCACACAACGACAGAATACAGGGTCGGATCTAAGATAATTAATTATATTCGGTACAGTGTAGCAAAACCAAAACTTTTGAGACGCTGAATCTGGATAGTCCTGGCTGTATGCGGACGGATCTGCATCAGCTTTTTACGATGGGAAATTCTATCCCTTTTGGGAAAAAATACTAGTCATTAAATCAATAAAATTTATTTTAAATTATTAAAAATCACGTGCAATGAAACATTGCAATGATGTTAATGGTTGCTGGCGTCCATTCACTGTCCTGGTACTCGTAGTACGTAAGAGAAATACTCCCCATAACAGTTCTCTTTCTTGAGGTATTATTTTCTGGCATATTTTCCTTGTCCTGAAATAAAATTCACTGTCAGTATTTTTATAAAATGTGCATTTTAATCTTCAAGAAAGAATTCCTGAGATTTTTATAGAATAGGTACTAAATTCGTATATTTGCCTTGATTCGGCCCAGCCATAGTAAACAAAACTGGATCTGTCAAATGATCTATGCTATTTACGCAATGCTTTTTTTGCAATGCTAAGGAAGGAAAGGGACAGAGTTATGTGACAGTCCTTAAGCATGAACCACACGGATGGAATCACGCCTTCCATCAAAGGTGACCTTGGAGGGAGCTTTGTTGCCATCCGCAAATTGTGTTTGGGCTACACGGATGCCATCCGACGCGCCATCACGCTAGAGAATCAGTCGCGAGTCGTCTTCTGGTCTGGCGAGAAATCATGTATTCACGTATCCTAACTAATATTATAAATGCGAAAGTGAGTTTGTTTGTTTGTTGCCTCTTCACGCTTTTTCTACTGAACCAATATTCCTGAAATTTCGCATATGGAAGTACGGAGAAGGACATAGGGTACCTTTCATCCCGGGAAAAAGCACTGTTCCCGTGGGAAATTCACGCGGGCAAAGCCGCGGGCAAAAGCTAGCAGTGTTATAAATATGGCTTCAAATTTGGTAAATCTCTGTAGAGATCTATTAATTCTGATTTAGTTGCGCATTCGTGGCTTTTATTTGCGGACGACATTTTGCATACGTGCGCACCTACTGCCTGTCATTGCGCAACTGTCTATGGTGGGATGTCCATCGGCCGGCTAGACGGATGCCATCCGCGCGCTCCATCATCGGATGGCATCACGCGCCCACAATCAAAGGTCGATGAAAGTCAAATCAAAATTTGATGGACATCATTCGTCTAGACGGATGGCATCAAGCAAGGTCACCTTTGATGGAGGGCGTGATTCCATCCGTGTGGCTCATGCTTTATCATGAACAGGATGCAAATATTGTCAAATATCATCAGTGTCTGTGTGAAAAGATGCAATTCGTAGTCGCCCGGCGCTTTGGAACCAAAAACATAGAAAATACCAACATAGATATTTTGTTGCCAAATACAAACATTATGTCGTATGTTCAGTAATAACACCAATAGTTAACTATTGTAAATTGCTATTGATCGGTCGCCCGTAATCGCTGGTCGCTAGTCGCCCGCACGCTGCACTGTTTTTAGTAGCTGAAAGTCGCCGCGAGTCGCTGCGACCGAGGTCGCGCGAAGTCGCCGGCACGCTGCACGAGCCCTTAGGGCCTAGATTATTGAATCGCTTCAAGCCTCTGAGAGCAACTGAGTAGTGTCCTTGAAGTTTATACCTACGGCTAGGCGGAGCGCTAGGGTTGGCGCCTACAAAACGTAAAGCAGGCGTGTAGTTTGTATAGTATGTGTGTAGGTAGTTTGTTTAGGAAAATTCAATAAAATAATGTTCATAGAGTATTGTTTATGTATTAATAAAGTACATTACAAATTCGTTACAGAAAAATATTTTCGTCTGTTGCGGGAAGTTTTAAATGATTTGTTGTTGGATTAAATTATGTAAAATATTCTCATTCTGATAAACAGTTTCATTAAATATTTTTTAACATTTTGTCTAAATCTTTTCAGTGGTGATGTACCTACCTAAGTACTCACTCGATCAGCTATAGATATTTTTTTACAATTGCCGTTTGATAGAACCTGCCTTTATATAAGTTACATGTGGTAGGTACCTACTTATTTTATGTATGGCAAACAGCACATCCCACTAAACACTTGCAGTTCCATAACAACGCTTAAGTATGCCCCTGACATAAGGAAGGCGGTAAAAAGTCCAAACTGTATAGTGTTTTCCATTTTATATGCTTATTAGGCAAACTACTCATAAAAAAAGTAACAAACTACTAAAAAGTGATTGAGGTATTATTTTACCTTTAAGCATCAGCAGGAAGTTTAAAAAATGACATAGTTGATGTAATAACAGTTGAATTATGTAAGGCATCCGTAAACACAGCAATACATGCGTGATCGTGAATCGTGACGCGTCTATTATAATAATTAACTGTAAGTAATATGTAATAATACAGAGCGCTATTTAACTACGTCACGAATGAAACGTGTCCGATCAACGAAGCTTTTGAAACCCGAATAATTCTTCTGTCTATGAAACTTGGCACATGGTGAAAATAAGTAATACAGATTACAGATATATAATAATCTAATAATTTTTATTACGAGAAGTTAGGTATTTTTACCTAAACATGAAAATCCTTTATAGCTCTCTGTGAAAAATTCCTCCGGCTGAAATTCTTTCTGTATACGTACCTATGTACTACTTAGAATATGTATATAGAAGAATCTAATTTTTTTTCCACTCCAAAGATACCCCAAATTTAACTTTTAACATTTTGCACTATAACTTCTACTGAAAAATTGCTCTGCTCATTTTTATTTTTTAATATGCTTTTATATGTTCAAATGCATAGCTTTTCTCAGTTATCTGAAAGTTTTTCATTTTGTAACATATTTTTTTATATTTTTGCTTAATTACGTCATGTGAAAAATTTCTCCGTCCATTCTTATACATCTATTGGTCATTTGATTATATATTAAAACAGATTCATCAATAATCTAACAAATTTTCGAATGGTAACATACTTTTAAGGAAATACTAAACGGCAGACGAGATGCAGTTCGCGGGCTAAAGTCAGCGATACGTTCTTAATACAACTACCGTAAGGTTGAAATTGTAATAAAGTTGGTGCATGCCCGTAGCTGGTAAATAACTTCTACCGAAAAATTGCTCTGATAATTATATATAATTTTTAATATGCTTTTGTTTACTAAAACTAAAGCTTTTATAAGCTATGTAAAAGATTTTCCTTTACAATATTATAATAACGTCGTGGTAATAATTGCTCAGGTAAATTAACTACGTTTCTTAGTTAGGGGTAGCTCTATTAAGTATAATAGATTTTTCAATAATCCAATTAAAATTCAACTAAATACCAAGGTTTTAAAATATCAATTAACAAATTATATATAAATCATTAATTTAAACAAAAATAAATGTCAAGTCAACAAAAGAATTAAATAAAAATTGTTAAGCTGAGTATTGCCGCGCGCGTGGCCGCTTAGCAGCCCGGGCGCGCGTGATTGCAGAGGGGTGCGGGGCGCTCGCGCTGTAGAGCGCGGTGCCTGCTGGTGCCCAGGGAGGCAATTCTGGGGTCTGCGATATAATATCAATTTCGACATTTATCGAAAAAACATGGCGGATATCGATAAATATCGAAATTGCGTATTCTCGTGATTTCAAATGTGACATTTATCCAGCGTCAGCCCTCGATACGCATCGAGTGGTCGAGCGTGGCCGAAAACCATATCGTGTGTGATATTTGTTGCTTCAAAGCTATTGAATAACATAATATTCGTACTTTACAAGACGCTTTGTATTTTTCTTCAGCTACGGTTTAGTAAAATATGAATGCTGACGATTTTGTATTCAATTTTATTGGAAATCGTTGTTTATTTACATAAAATTATTTTATTGAAGCCTAATATAGAGGTTTGGATAGATACATACTTTGCTTTTTTCTGCCTCGAGTACCATACCTTATTTGTTTCTCGATTCAATTTCGTAAAGAAACAATATCATACATAAGAATATAATTGATACTCCGATAACAAATATCACATAACCTCACACACACAATAAACAAACAATGACAAGTATCCTCGCGTTCCGTTCTCTCCATCAACTCTAAAATATTTCATTTTCTTTGCATTTTATAAATTTGCATTGGAGCTTATTAAGTTACATAAAATAAAGTATTATAACTATTTTTACATAAATTCACTATTAAAACATTGGTTTTATATAAAATATATAATGAAACAAGTAAAACATAAATTTCTCGATTGTAGTTAAGTATAATCGAGAAAAAGGAACGTGTTTCCAATTAGAGAAGCCCTAGTTTTCGATATAATATCGAGTTTTATGTCGATTTTGTGATAATTTTGTTCGATAAAAGAAGTTTGATATATTATCAAATTCGATAAAATATCGCAAACGCGAGAATTGGCCTCGTCGTGCTAGAGGTACAGACCGGCCGCGCAGGCGGCGTCTCGCTCGAAATACTGACGTCTTCGTGGTTTAATGGTCATCACGCCCCGCCGCCGCCGGACTGCCACACCACACCGGAGGTCCCGACTTCGATCCCCGGTTGGGTCAAGATAGACCTGGATGTTTATCTATACCTATATATATATATGTATTTGTTATAAAATATAGTATCGTTGAGTTATCCCATAACACAATGAAAATGAAAATGCGTTTATTTCTTTCACTACAAAGTGTTCAAAGATACATTGTTAGGACTTTCTAGTAAGCAAAGTATGCCTGTATCAGAAAATCCTACTCTTTCTTAACATACATTAATTGCAAAACACTTTTAATAAAAATAATTCAAACGAATTAATTAATAAACAAACTAAAAATAATAATGTGTGCATGTTTATGTTTATATGTGTGTGTATATATATGTGTAAGTCTTGTGTATAAATAATATTATTTAACTAGCGCTTCTGTTTCGTCGTAGTTGAGCGTTTTCAACCAATTGTCTACTTTTTTCTTAACGTCGCAAAGTCTCAAAGGATATATTTCAACACAAGTCTCAAACTTACTTTGGAGCTAACTCAATCTGTGTAATTTGTCCTTAAATATTTATTATTATCATTTTATTTATTAGATACAAAACGAAGCAGTTGTGTGTGTGTGCGTGTACTGTGTACCGACTTGTACGAGACGGGACAGAGATAATTGCTGCGGAAAGATTGGGTTTAATCCTGGGCAAAAACCCAATTTTCCCGAAACTTTCCATTTCTTCCCAAAATCTGGGAGGAAACGATTTTTTTAGCTATCAGCTAAATATTTTCAGTTTCAGATTTATTCCTGTACAAGTACTGTAAGACCATTGCGATTTCAGGCAGTAATCAAAACCTATGGGATACTTCCCGTTGCCTTTAAGGCATTATGAAATTTGAAAGAAAAGAAAAAGCAAGGTCTAACAGTACTTATACATGAATAAGTCTGAAAATTGTAAATATTATGTTGTTAAAAGTCTAAAAAAAGTGCTACAAATTTATTTTTGTGCTGGATTTAGTATGAATCTTAGGGATCGAACTGCAAAGTTAAGTATGTTTTTGGTTTTTTAGTTAGAGCTATAACGTGAGATGCTTTGCGGGTACGGAATCCTCCTCGGTGCGCGAGTTTGCCTCGCACTTGGCCGGTTTTTTTTTTAAATCTTACGACATTGAATGATTTTGTAATAATAATTTTCTTAATTTAATTAAATAACCTACCGTACTTGAATTTTTTGAATTCGATAACGGCGTTATTACTTTTAATTAACTAAGAACGGTTAAATCTAAAATTTAACCCTTTTTACTCCTTTAGGGTTGAATTTCCAAAAATCTTTTCTTAGTGTATCAGCTACAACACGATTTTAGCGCTACCTAGTGAGCGCTGACGTCAACGCTTGCCCCACGCGGCGGCGGCGGCGAGGCGTGGTGAACGAAACGACCGAAAAAGACTGCACTTTGTTACGAGCAGCGGAACGTGACGGTCACAAGGAATAAGCTTACTCATGCGCAGCCCCAGATATTTCTGTGGTTTCATAGCTAATATCAAATTAATTGGGTAATTGAATTTAGATAAATGTTTAAATACTAATTATAATTTATTTATTTCACCTGTAGTTTACAAGTGCCCGCTCACTTACGTTATTTGGGGAATATTTGTGCTTTTGCAAAATGCTTTTTGTCCTATCGGTTTTGGCTGTGCATTGTCTGTCAGTACGAACTTTTATCCCCATTTTCAGCTCTTTATGGGGTGAAATTTTCAAATTCGGTAATGGTATTATATGACCAAAGTTTCATACAAACTTTATACCCCTTAAGGATTTGAATCTCCAAAAATCCTTTCTAAGTGCTCACTTGCCACGTCATTTGAGGAATCTTTGTACAAAATGTCATGCTTCATGGCTTAGCGGTTTTGGCTGTACGTTTGTTTGTCAGTACAAACTATCATCCCCATTTTATCCTTTGTGGGTTAAAATATTTGAATTTGATAATGTCATTATTACTTTTTACTAACCAAGAACGTAAATCTAAAATTTCATGAGTCTCGTTTAAAAAATTAAGATTTTATACAAATATTATACCCTCATTTTACCCCTTTAGGGATTGAATTTCCAAAAGTTCGTTCTTAGTACTCTCTTACGTTACTTGAGGAATATTTGTGCAAAATGTCATGCTTCTTGCCTTAGCGGTTTTGGCTGTGCGTTGTCTGTTATTACAAACTATCATCCCCACTTTATCCTTTGTGGGTTAAAATATTTGAATTTGGTAATGTCATATTTACTTTTTACTAACCAAGAACGTAAATCTAAAATTTCATGAGTCTCGCTTGAAAAATTAAGAAGTTTTATACAAATATTATACCTCCTTTAGGGGTTGGATTTCCAAAAGTTCTTTCTTAGTAGTCACTTACGCTACTTGAGGAATATTTGTGCATAATGTCATGCTTCTTGCCTTAGCGGTTTGGCAGTGCGTTGTCTGTCAGTAAAACTTTCATCTCAATTTTTAGCCCTTTAGGGGTGAAAATCTTTGAATTTGATAATGACATTATAAACTTTATCTAAGTTTATTTTATAACATAATATTATAAAAATTTTAGGTCACACTGTAATAATTAGGTATATCTTAAAAATTAATGAATTAAATACTACTATACTAATACTACCTATAAATAAATACTATATATTAAAAATCTAACTCTAAATTTGGTGTCGTTGGCAAGGTGCCCATCACACAGGCAGCATTCCCGCGCTGAATAGCAATAGCTAATCGCTGGGCGAGAAAGCTGCCCGCACGAGGGTCACCTGTTGCCTCCCTCAGGCGTTTACTGAGCTCCCTGTGGAGCCCCCGTGCGCCACTGCCCCATGAGCCTAGAGTCTCGACGCCAAAAGCCACAAACTGGTATTGTGCGCCGAGACAACTATATTTGTTGGTCTTTAAGCGTTCACGGGCATCTGCCGCCGCCCCGGCTTGTCTGCTTGTTGCGGGGAGGTAGGACGCAGCCAGGGTATCTGCGCAAGTGGCATCCCAGACTAGCGCTCTACCCATATTCCATGGGATTAAAGACATCCCATCGGGGCGCTTACCATCGTCCCGTGCAATCCGGGGCTCGAGAGCTACGGGAACTTTGGCACTGACGAGTGCCCTTCTGAGGATGTCATTCAGAGCAGCATGACGGGACTGACGGCCGGCGCCCGAGGTACAGGCGAGTCCGTGGTGACCAAGACCATCAACGGCAGCACCACAGGAATTACAGTTGTGACTTACGCATACATCAGTTCCGAGTCGGAGACATACAGCTATGCGGAGTGTTAATGGGTCTATGAAGGTTCCGAGTGCAGGCGAGGGGTAGGCATGGAGCCAATGACCAGACTCTGGCCTGGATACAGCCAAAAGTCTTGCCCGCTCCCTCCCTGAGGTAGAATTTAGAATTGATTGAAACAAATTAGTTGATGAAATGGTGTCCCAGGCTCTTTGTTTATACAATTTGGATGGTAAATTTTGACCCGGTCCAGCTAACCATGCATTCGAGGCCTCATCCAAGCATGCAATCTCGCAGTTTGTTACCGAAGTGGTATTAAGTATTTTACCTGCGAGATTGGAAGTGCTATGAATTGAGGACAGGAATGCTGGTAAAGCAACACTTGAAATTTTGCGGGTTCCCAAGCCGCCAAGCCTTATAGGCAAAGAAGCTTGAGCCCATGCCTGCTCGCTTAAGTGAATGTTTAAAATAGCTTCAATTTGGGATTTCAAAAGTAAGTCAATAGGTTGCAACAGATCAGGGAATTTCCAGATAGGACAGCAGCGAAGCAGGTAGGTGAATTTTGGCATTATTAAACAAAATTTTAAAATAAATAAAGCTGAATGACTACTAATTTTAACAAGGCGGTCCGAATAGTCGCTAAATTTTGAAAATGAATTTCTTAGGAGGGAAGGTATGGCATCTTCAAAGATTGGTGAACCCAGTAGATGAAAATTCTCTTTTGTTATAATTTTTAAATTTGGGGCGATGATGTTAAAATTCTGAATAATTTTTGATGCCAAAGTATTATCATTTATGTTAATGAATAATTCACATTTATTTAAATTTAAATCTAAACCAATTTCTTGAAATTTGTTTATTATTTGTGTTAAATCGTTCAGAACGGTTTGTGAGTCTCCACCTAGTGTTCCATCGTCGAGATACCATACATTTAATTTGGAATTTAGACTATGAATTATGGAATTGATAGCCAAACTAAAAATTGCTGGACCGAGGGGATCACCCTGCTGACAACCTACTGCCGAAAGAATTTCATTATTTTTATGCATCAATTTCGATGGACTATGATAACACTGAATCATAAAATTGTAAATTTCGGGTATGTGATACTTTATTTCATTCAGCAGGGTGTCTCTGTTGACCGAATTAAAAGCATTTTTAACGTCTAATTTTAAAATAACTTCGCACAGGTTGCTCTGGGCAAACGTGCGCACGGCGTGTACTGCTGCCTCACACCCGCCACGTGTGCCAAAACCAACCTGTACGGGTTCAAACAGGTCTTGAAGTTTTTGACGGGTAATACGCACGCAAATTTTGGCTGCTAAACGTCGAAATGTTGTGCCTACAGCAATAGGACGCACGCCACCGTCCTTCTTTGTCAGAGCTATGAGGTTCGCCCCATAGAGAATCGGCGTCACGTCCTGGCAGACATCTCCACGCAGCATCAGGTTAACCAGCTTAGTTATACAAGAAATTAATTTTTGACCAGCCACTCCTGTGCCGTGACTGGTGAGATCTACCAGATGCTGCGGTGAAATCCCGTCCAAGCCGGACGCCGACCCTTTTGGGAAGGATGCGATGGCGGCTATGATGTCCTTGTCAGAGGCTTGTAGGCACGAGGAATTTTCTAATGGGGGATCTACAAAAAAGGGGGTAGAAGGGCCTGGGGGATGTTTGGATTGTAATGCAGCTGCAGTCTCCGGTGTGTCGGGGGCGAGGGAGTCATTGGAGAAAAGGAGTCGGGTCGCTCCTTTGAGGTCACCGTCATGAATTTTCTCCTCGACCTTCCCAAGCAAATCGAAATGTTTTCTCTGAGTTGAATTTTTCCAAAAATTGCTACAATTTTGATCGAATGTTGGTGTTAAAATATTATTTTTGATTTTTTGTGTGAGCGAAACATTATTTTTTATTTGGTCTGATACGTGTAAAATTTTGAAAGCGAAAGTTAAGACATTACGCCATGAGTCAATGCTGTTGGCACTCACGCAATTTGAAATTACTTCTGTGAGTGCCTCAGCCACGGCAGTTCTGGCCCCACGTGGGATGCGTTTAATAATTTGGTTTGATTGCTTGAGTTGCCCGAGGAGAGACTGTAATGGGATGGAATGATTACATGGTGGTGATACAGAACTTGTGCTGATGGAAGGGGAAGAATGAATTCGTACCTGATGTGCACGGGAAGAACATTAATATAAATATTCAGAAGTATAGCTTCAAAAATGACGAAGTTTTATACAAACTCTGAACCCCCTTTTTCGAATTCAAATTTCCAAAATTCCTTTCTTAGTACCTACTCACTTAGTGTTGCCAGGGGAACTGGTCTGCTCGATTTTGATTCGACATTTATTTTTTGTTCTTAACCATTTCATTGTGGTTACTCGATCACAAACATAACATGTTTTATTATATTTATAATTGTTTCTTATATTTTATTTTTGACTGTACACAATCTAGTGTATGTACCTATAAAGTTAATAAATAGCCCCTCTGGCATGTTGGGCGACCAAGACTGTTTCATGAGTTTCTTTCGGCATTTCTTCTCAGCAGTGGTCGTTCCGAAATGCTAGTAGTTGGTAGCTTTGAGACATAATATATTATGATTAAATAATTAGTTTTCGACGTGAAAAAGAGCCTTCTTTGAAGGCCAAGTTTCAATAAAAAAAATTGACTTTGACTTTGCCTTATGGCATATGAGGATTCTTTTTGCAAATTTTAATAAAATAGTATAGTCATTTAACAATATACAATAACGGTTTAGTCGGGAGGGGATGAAGTCGCCTAAATTCTATCCGTAACTGCACTAGGATAATTAAATTATACATTTTAATGATTTTAATAACATTTTTATAGTATTTTATATATTAATTTTCTGAAATAGAGTTCGAAAAAGCAAATTCAGAATTTTTATCTTTCCAGTTTTTCGGGAAGAAATGGAAAGTTTCAATCCTCCCGGGTTTAAACCGGGAAGAAACCATCTCTGAGGTGGGACGTTCGCGACGTTTGTCTTGTTTGTATTTAAATTTAATAATGACGGAAGAATAAAGTTATCTAAATTCACCGCGTGACTTGTAGTAATAATTTAAAATTATTAGGTATACAAAAACATGTACCTACCTACACATGCTTTTGTATACCTAATAAAAAAGAAAGTTATCTTACCTAAACCACAGAGTACTATATACCCTAAACTAATAGAAATAATAAATTATTTCGAAATATACCTACCTACTTTCTTGTTAAGGCATAAACATTAAAGGTAATGAAAAACTCGCTACGGATATGCGCCTAACTTTTGTTACAATTTCAACCTTACGGAAGTAGTATTAAGAACTTATCGCTGACTTTAGCCCGCAAACTGCATCTCGTCTGCCGTTTAGTATTTCCTTAAAAGTATATTACCGTTCGAAAAATTGTTAGATTATTGATGAATCTGTTTTAATATATAATCAAATGACCAATAGATGTATAAGAATGGACGGAGAAATTTTTCATATAACGTAATTAAGCAAAAATTAAAAAAATATGTTTTAAAATGAAAAACTTTTAGATAACTGAGAAAAGCTATACATTTGAACATATAAAAGCATATTAAAAAATAAAAATGAGCAGAGCAATTTTTCAGTAGAAGTTATAGTGCAAAATGTTAAAAGTTAAATTTGGGGTATCTTTGAAGTAGAAAAAAAATTAGATTCTTCTATATACATATTCTAAGTAGTACATAGGTACGTATACAGAAAGAATTTCAGCCGGAGGAATTTTTCACAGAGAGCTATAAAGGATTTTCATGTTTAGGTAAAAATACCTAACTTCTCGTAATAAAAGTTATTAGATTATTGTATATCTATAATCAGTTTTACCTATTTTCACCATGTGCCAAGTTTCATAGACAGATGAATTATTCGGAAGTCTCCATACAACGAAACTCCTCGTTGATCGGGTAGTACTTATATTAATTCTGTGACAGCGCGAGAGGCGTCTCGATCTGCGTCCGCGACCAGACTGAGCGGCGCACATCGTGTCGTGACGTGACGCTCCTGCGTCTTAGGTACCGATGACCACTTAGCGGCCGTGTAAACGCGCTTGTCTGTGTGCGTGCGTCAAATCGGGCCATTTGTATGGAGTTGCTCTACTGCTTTATCTATCTATTGTCTTCAAGCCTTTGATTCGCAAATCGTGACACGTCGGTGCATCGCGTGGTGCAGACATGTAAACTTTTTAATCATTAATCATACTGTTTTTTTGAAGTATATAATTTCGATTATAATAAAATAGAAGATAAAAAAAATATTTAAGGCCTGTTTGCATTTTTATTTTGTAATATGAACTTTATACATTACTTTAGATTATTTACATGTAACTAGAGATGGGCATTTACCCGATAAATTTCCGAGACTCGGAAATTTATCCATTTATACCCATATTTTCCCAGGAATTTTTAATTTATACCGGGTAAAAATTAAAATCAATTAAAATGTTTGTAATTACGATAATTTACAATATATCGTTAAGATTTATTATGAAATAAGCACATATTTAGTTTTTAAATTAAGTACTGTGTATAAAAGTACTTATAAAGTGTACAATTTACGTTTTGGTTACAAAACGACCTGACAAGATATAGGTATCTTTATTCTGACTCATTCGCAGCCAACTGGTTTTAGACGATAAATGTTATGCCGGGGCGACGAACAAGTTTGCCAAATGCCGGAATTCTATTGAACGGCTAGGCGATCATCGAATCGTAAGGCCCGCCTTACACGAATGTCAGCCAACTTAATTACACTCTCTCTCTCTCTGTCAGAGGAAAGACGTCCACTGCTGGACAAAGGCCTCCCCCAAGGATTTCCATAACGACCGGATGCGGGCAGCGCAGGACCGGTCGTTATGGAACTTAATTACTAACTCTCTCAAAAACACGCTTGCATAAAATTTTCTCGATAGAAAAATATTGCGAAGTTACCTCCAAATCCTAACTAATATTATAAATGTGAAAGTGAGTTTGTTTGTTACCTCTTCACGCTTTATCTACTCAACCAATCTTCCTATTTCACATACACATAGTTAGAAGTACTGAGAAGGACATAGGATACTTTTCATCCCGGGAAAAAGCACTGTTCCCGAAGGAAATTCACGCGGGCGAAGCTGCGGGCAAAAGTTAGTCTATAATACAACTGAAGATGTTTTGATTTTTTTGTTAATTCTACTTTAAACAGCCATATACTAAAAATGCATCATTATTTTCAAAATATTATTTGAATACATATTTTTAGCTACTCAAAGTTATTTGAATTTTAAAAATAAAAGTGCAACGGCGATAAGAACAATTATAATTATTTTTAAATCAAAACAATTAACAATTACTAGCAAATAGCGAAAATAAATTGATTGGCAAAAATAAACTCGGAAAAATGGGAGCACGAAACGACACGTCCGCACGCTTCAAATTCAACCGCCAGAGAGCGCTGTCATCGCTTTCCCGTCAATCCACACTCGGGGCAGCTAACAATATGATTTTAAATCTGTTGTTTATGTTTTTTTAATATTTGAACCGAAAACAACTAGTTATTTTTATCTTCCTTATAATCAAAACACACCTAATATTTATACTTTAATTATTATTTTATCAGTATTAAAGAAAATAAGGATAATTTACTTTCATTTTAATTTCTTCCCGGTATAAATAACAAATATCGGGTATAAATGGGTATAAATTAATTTTTACCAATTCTACCCATTCTTTCCCATTTTTACCTTCCGGAAATTTATCCAAGCGCCCATCTCTACATGTAACTGATGAACTCCATATTTAAATGAATCTATTGATTATGATATATTTATGTGCGGGTGTCGGCTGTGCCAATCACTAATACTTGTTATTTGTTTCTATCTTGTTTATGTATTGTCTGCTCACGCAGAAAGCAATAGGACTTGGCCGATAATAGTCCTCTAGTAGTAAGGGAAAATCTTTGAAGCTCTATGATCAAGGGCGAATCCAGTATTTTTATTTCTATGGGAAGGGCACCATTTTCCGTTCTCGAGAATATTTCCGATTTTAAGAAAGTTTCAGTTTGTTCTTTGAAAATTTCGAGAACGGAACATCACTAATGGTGGCGGATTATTTTTTTTGGAAATAAAATTACGATTTCTTTGGCTTTTGAGACACAACAGAGGCACGACATCTACGTTTGTAATTTGTAGAATCGAGGGCCTTATGGTAAGCGATCACCGCTGCCCATGGACTACTATCGATAGGCCTATCGATAGTGTGACTATTTTTGACGGTCACAATACTATCGATAGTCAACACTATTGCTGCAAAGCAACACTAATCTGTGCTCCATCTGTCAGTCATCTCTTCTCTCACTCATCCATTCTTGAGTTCGAATTGAATTTGATGCAATTTGTGGGGCTTTCTTTTAAAAAATCATTTGAAATACAGAGTTTTCGTTTTAATAGTCAACCTAGTTTAATGTATACATTGATTTTAGTCTAGTCTATCAGGAAATCAAAAGAATTACGGCGTTGCAATTGTTTAAAAATGTCTTCTTACGTTGACATGAGTTTGGAAGATATTATCCAGAAGAAGAAAAAAGAAAAGCCGAGGTAATAAAATATTTTTTATATTTTTAACTCCCAGCTTTTATTAAATTAAAATCGATAAAAATATAGTTTTTTGGCTTTCACAATAACTGCAGGGGATAATAATTCACTGAAGTTAACCATAATTACAACAAGTGGAAATTTGGAACAGAAATGGATTTACGCCGGAAAGAAATGGTTTCTGCCCGTTTATTCCCGGGCGTAAGCCCATAGATGGGTTTACGTCGGGCGAAAACCTTTTCTTCCTGTTTATTCCCGTGCATAAACCCATCTCTGGTTTGGAATGGCAAGGTAAGTTATGTACCTACCTTCCAAGTAAGTAGGCAAACCATAGGGTCTGCCTACTTACTTGGATTATATGATATCCCAAGATTTCTGTAGTTTTAACAATTTCAATAACCCTTATATGAGATAGTCCTGGATTTCAACATTTTTTGAATTGCTGTCTGGTCAAGTTAAATTTGTGCCTGATAATGTGTAACACCATCAACACAAGATTAAACATTTGTCATTTTAATTTTATTATTTTATAAAAATGAGAAAGTAATCAAGTCTATGTTTAGTTCAGATAACACATTTTAGTAGTCATACAACATAAAACATTGCACTTTAAGAAATTTCTAAGATATAAGGTTCATAATATTATGGTTATGTTTGTAAGGTTTATCCTGAAATGGGGATTTTTTTTTAAATCTTTTCATCATTCTCTGATGTCAGAGTACTGTCTACTTTTCTAATGCTCTTGAATTAGTCCTTTACCAAAATCTTTTATAACTAGGTATATTAAACACATAAATCACCTTAAAACATAAAAAGTTATGTGCTTATTAATAGAAGTCTGTTATACCTACAATTATTTTTTTTTAAATATTGATATGTACCTACTTTAATACATGTGCATGCCATCTACTTTTTTTTTACTGTGCATACCTTGTTCAGTCATTTGATAGTATGCCTGTACCGCCTGCACAAGGCTCTCTTGGGCTTTGGAGGCGGTGGTAACCTTAGCTTTAAGTAATTTTCTGACGTCAACTAACTAAAAAACAAGAATGTGACGATTTATAAATGCTATTTTTAAGCCTATATAAATAAAAACAATTGACTTTGAATTAAATGAAAATAGCAGTTATTTATTTTGCGAATGTAGTAGATCTGTCAGTAGTTATGGGTTACGTTAATTAATTTCAGAATTAAAAGACCTGTAAATAAGGGTTTACCAAAAGCAAATCCCACAAGTAAGAAAATGCAGAATCAGAAGCTTGCAATTACTGATGCCAGGAATAAAATAATATCTAAAAAAAGGACTCAGATTGTAGATGCCAGAGAAAAGCTGGAGGAATTGGCTAAACAGAGGGATGCTCGATTCAAATTGGAACAATTGAGAAAAATGAGGGTTTGTATTTATTGGCATAATCATCAATACGTATAATATAAATAAAGTTAAAGTAAATAGTTCTGTGTAAAGTTCTCGAGTGGCGACCACAAACCGGAAGACGTAGTGTTGGCAGGCCTCCCACTCGGTGGAATGACGACCTGGTGAAGGTCGCGGGAGGCGTATGGATGCGGGCAGCGCAGGACCGTCAAATATGTTCGCTATATTTATCATCATATACAATAAAGCTGAAGAGTTTGTTTGAATATGCTTATCTCAAAAACTACCACTTGGATGTCAAAACTCTTTTGTGTATGATAACTATATTAATGAGGAAGGAAGGAAGATTTCTCATAGGAGTGAAACATGGTATTGATTAACATATAGGACATTCATGAAAGCCCCGCATGCACAGTTATAACTTGGTAATTTTATAAAAATGCCTGTCATTATTTCAATATGTTTGTTTTAAACAATAATATTTGTCTCACTTGTGGTGCCTGTAAATGCAGCATTCTATAGTTAAAAATAAATAACACCAATTTAACATATTGTATATTGCAGGGAATTACTCAAATTCAAGGTCGCAACACATTTCAAAAGCAGGGCAAATTTAACAATCAGGGTAAATTCAATAGGCCTGTAGTAAGCAGAGATCGGCCTGTAATAAGCCGAGATCGGCCTATAGTAAGCAGAGATCGACCTGTAGGAAACAGAGATCGTGGTAAGAAATATTTTATGAAAATTATTCCTTTAAAAAAATCATATCAATTTTGAAGCTCCATTGTGCTCTTTTATAATTTTTGCTATCATGCACGTGACATGTTCTAGAAATCCAAATATCCTGTACTACCATCACATCTCTTGAATCCAACCATGTCCTCGTGCTGGCGAGTACCTTACCTCTTGCGTGGCGACACGTATTCATCCATTGCAACTTGTTTGCGTTTGGAAAATATATTTACTTTGATCTATTTACACATAAACCTTACATACCTATGGGATAAACTGAAATTGAAGATTAAGAAAAAACATGGATTTAAATTCATTGTCTCTAAATTAGACATTGACTCTAAATTGGACATTACATTAAATACTTCTTTATTATGACTGAAATTAACTTATGAGTACTTAATGAAATAAAGCAGATTCAGCAGTAAATTGGTTTGAGAAAGGAGATGACAAGTAACCTCTCCACCCTCTAAAAGCATCTTGTTGCGATAGGGGGCTCAGTAAGCGTAAGGAACCAAGAGGAATCTAGGGCCCAGGGGGGGGTGGTATCCTTTGACCAGACTAAAGGTTATCTCCAGGACCGTCTAGCAGTTGTGACGAGGTCCGATGCATTGCTAACAGGCTTGCAGGTGTAAATTTGTTACATATACGTTTTAATGGCATAGAACTTACAAATTCGTCACACCTTCATACATTTTTTGATGACGATTAACTTTTATGACCGATCACACGTCTGGTGCTTGCACTGGCGTAATAATAATAAACTGTTATGACGGCATCCGGCAAACGCTTTTATTAATAAACTTTTATAAAATCATGATTGTTATTTTGTTTTAGTTTTTGTGGACCCATCTAGACAAGTCGTATCACAGCCACTAAACACATCCAAAGTTGGCATGAGAAGGCAATTAAGCACTAAGAGATTCTTGGAAAATCGATCCATTGGTTCAAAGTACACTGGTAACTATGCTATTTGACTAAAAAATTATGCAGTTGGTTCGATTGACGGTGTGTGAAATTCATGTGTATGTGCAATACTAAATACATGTATATGTGCCTAAGAAAAGCTGTACTTTGGGTAATTTGATTACCCAAAGTATGGATTTTCTATATTGTTATAGTCCTCCTCCAGACTTCTACATTCTGGTCTCTCTCTCTCTCTACTGCCTACCTTTAATAAACTTCACTTCCAGGCTCACTTCCTAAGTTGATGACCTTTAATTATAAAACTTTCTTCATATTTCAGATAGAATGCCAAGACTCAAACCAATACTTAGGACTGTTGAAAATGATATAGAAATCATTGATGATCCAATGGGTGACGAATTTGAGACAATGCGCATCTCTTCTGATAGAAAAGCTAGCCTTCAACTTAAAATAATTGCCCATAATAGTGATGGAAGAGCGAGTCGGAGCTCCATAATTCACAGGTAGACTTTAGGGTCTAATCAACCCTAGTAATGTAACTAATATTTATACTAATAAATATATATTCCAAATAATACTATGTATATTACTAATATTATTTATGCGAAAGTGAGTTTATTTGTTTGTTTACTTATTGGTTTATTTGTTACCTCTTCACACTTTATCTACTGAACCAATCTTTCTGAAATTAGAAGTACCTACTGAGAAGGATATAGGGTACCTTTCATCCCTGGAAAAGGCCCTGTTCCTGTGGGAAATTCACAAGGGCGAAGCAGCAGGCAAAAGCAAGCCTACAATATAACAAATAGATTTATCCTTCAATCAGGGCGTTTAAGACTAGCGTTGCAGGACTATCGATAGTTGACTATTTTTCAAGGTCACAATACTATTGACAATACTATCGATAGTCAACACTATTGCTGAAACACTATTTTAGATAACAATTGTTTAACAATAGACGCAATGCCTCATGCATGCGGTATCTTCATCGTTAAAGTTTGTAAATTTTTGCAGGTCGGCAGAAAAGGAGAAAAGTCCTCCGCGGCCTCCTTCTATACTCAAAAAACGTCCAATGGCAGCATTGAGGAGTGAGAAAAGAGAGGAAAAACCGCAAACACCTCCTTTGGAATTCAGAATTATTGTCAGCAACTTGGGAAGCACTGTTACTGGTGGAGACATTGAGGTATACCAATGTATACCTCAATGTATAATACAATTATTATTAACATCATTTCATACATTAAGAATATTCTAAATACTCCAATCATAGTCATTGTAGTAATTGTCAACATGCGACGTGCTCAGCTGACATCTGAAGTTTATTTTAAGTTTATTTTTGGATTTTTGAGCATCTCAGATGCAATATTAGTACTAAGGTACTCTCATATAGAATTAAGATATGGTGAAAAAATTCCATGCGAGCTGGTCGCGGGTTCAAGTCCTGCTCGCATGGAATTTTTTCACCATATCTTAATTCTATATGAGAGTACCTTAGTACTAATATTGCATCTGAGATGCTCAAAAATCCAAAAATAAATATTGATGGCTTCCTACACTTTAATTGATTTTCAACTTCATCGAATATGGGTTAAATCAAATACCTTACTCGTATAGTGGGTATTGGTGTTAGGTTACGCATGCCTAATGCGTTTCAATAGAAATTGGATATGGTGAAGATTTTCGATGTGCAGGATTGAAATGCGATAGCTTAGTTGGAAGAGCAAGGTCGTATAAAGACCTGGTCGCGGGTTCAAGTCCTGCTCGCATGGAATTTTTTCACCATATCTTAATTCTATATGAGAGTACTTTATTTTAAGTCTTCTCTATCCAGGCTTCCTCATAAAGATGACTATCATTCATAGAAATAATATTTAAAACAGATTAGCGCGTTCTAACAAACAAGTATACAAACTCTTATTATATTAGTATTGATATACTAAAGATAAAAAAATATCACCTATTTCAGGAGCTATTTGGAGATGTTGGGGGTATGATAGAGTCTCGTTTGGTTCGCCCTGGTACTGCTGAGGTCATCTATAAGACGCAAGAGGACGCCCAGAGAGCTGTAGACCTGTATCACAACCGTCAACTAGATGGGCAGCCAATGAATTGTCTCCTTGTCACTCCACGCACACCTACAGCGGTGATACCCAGGTAACACTGTTTTAAGCCTTTGTAAGGCGTAGCGTTTTAAGCTGTTTTAAGCGTTTGTAGGCGGTTTGTAGCTATATCCCATCAAATATTATCTTATTTGTAATTTAACTTTAAACGACTGTGAGCATATCAATGTGCATGCTGTGTTCGCTCCTAGAAGGCTGGCAACTTGATTGATCTTAATGTATCTCTAGGAATATGTTTGTTGCACAGCCAGTTGGCGAACCTAATAAATAAAAAAAATATATATTGAACCCACACCAGTTCGAAGTTTGCGCACACAAACGCGCGGTACGCACTCACTAATCTGGCTGTATCACTTCTCAACGCCCTGGTTCAATGTAGATATTTTCAACATTAATTTAAGACTCTCTGTATACATGATCTATTTATTTTAATGTTATTTTAGCTCACTGCACGCCTTGGGCAACTATCAGTGCAGTGAGTTGCTAATTTTAAAGAAATAAAAAAAACCTTTATTTCACGCAAATAAAAATGAACTTTATGTCTTGTCTATTTACAATTACGACTGAAACAATCTGCGCGGATTGCAATGACAGGTTACGCTAAACCCGGCGAAAAGGCGGGCGACACATTCAAGCGCCGTGCAGTGCAGGTGCGCTTTTTTATGACGTTTAATGCTCCCCTGGACGCTTACCCTACTAATATTATAAATGCGATAGTTTGGATGTGAGCTTGTGAGGATGTTTGTTACTCAATCACGCAAAATATACAAGACGGATTTCGATTAATTTTGGTACACGGGTAGAAAAATACCGGAAATAGGACATAAGGTACCTTTTATCCCGAAATTCACACGGGAGCGAAGCCCTGGGGCGCGGCTATTTCTTGTATATGTGCGTCTCGCTCCTTAGATCAACTCGTAAGTCTCTCTCGCTCTAATTTTGAAATTCATAGGTTTGACCAGAGCTTAATATATAACCAATTGTATTTCAGGAGCAGCAGTGGCAGTAAACCGGCGTTATACAGCACCAACTCCAACGTCGAACCTGACATTTCGACTTTTCATAAAGTACTGTTTAGTAACTTGTAACATGGTAATTTGCTGACAAGAACTGTTCTTTGAATGGATAGAAATATAAGTTCATAAATAATGATAAATAAATTCCAATCAAGTGTCGATCGTGCATGTTTTGGACATGTTTAGTACGTGGTCCATAATGTCCCTTTCTCAAAATGTTCCTTTCCCTAAATGTCCCTTCCGTAATCCTATTGTGTTATGTTGTTGTTCACTTTAGTTCTTTTTTTTTTCTTTTTTCTGAGCACACATTATATTATGTATATTCGTACGTACGTGAGTAAACATATTCTGTAAATCATCGATGAATCACCTACATAAGAGCCACATTTTAATACCAAATGACAGTTACTTGTCCGACCATATTGTACACTATCTGCATAACAATTGATATAAATTCAGTTTAAATTTAATTTCGTTACTTGTTACAAAATATCTAAACTTACACGTGATTGCGTGTTCTGGGAATTCAAGGGAATTCTTAAGTTATAAAGGAAGGACATACTGTTATTTATACAGTAGGTATATATATAACGTGAAAATGCAAGGAACGTTTGTATCCCCAGCCGTAAGATTTAATTTTTAATACAGACTTGAACAAATTATTGAGTGTTTATTTACCCCTTACCTCATTGCAACTCATTATAATAGACAATATATGTTATTATCATGTAAGTAATAAGTACTTACGTACACTTCTAACTTCCATGGTTATTATGTATAATTTATCGTCCAAAATACCAATAGAAATAAGTCTCGTACAAACGACAAAACGTGTGGTGTAGTCGCAGAAATATTTTTTTTTGTAGGTGCAATGCACTGGGGTCTAGATTTTTTCATGGAAAAAATCTCTATACCCGAGTCTCCTGGAGGAGAGGCCATTACAGCCCGGTATGCCGAATTTCATGACTGGCCCTTGTCAACCCTTGATTCTGCAAGTTACAAACGAACTAATCGTGCCTCAGTTGTGTCTCAAAAGCCAAAGAAATCGTAATAAAGCATAGAAATCTTCCAGAGATCTTGTCGCTTTATCTACAAACTAGCTTTTGCCCGCGGCTTCGCTTGCGTTAATTCTTTCTTAGCGGATGCATACGTCAACATCTACCTGCATGCCAAATTTCAGCCCGCTCCGTCCCTATGTCAGTCACCTTTGAGTTATATATAATACAGGGTGTTTGGTAGTTCGATACAAAGCCCTAAAGCGAAGCTAGTATAGACCACAGACATATAATAATAGTAAGCAGACTGAACATGTCATTTGAAATTGCATGGCAAAAACACACACTAAGATTATTATTCACACAACGACAGAATACAGGGTCGGATCTAAGATAATTAATTATATTCGGTACAGTGTAGCAAAACCAAAAATTTTGAGACGCTGAATCTTAAGCCGTGCGCGGTATGCGGACGGATCTGCATCAGCTTTTTACGATGGGAAATTCTATCCCTTTTGGGAAAAAATACTAGTCATTAAATCAATAAAATTTATTTTAAATTATTAAAAATCACGTGCAATGAAACATTGCAATGATGTTAATGGTGGCGTCCATTCACTGTCCTGGTAGTCGTAGTACGTAAGAGAAATACTCCCCATAACAGTTCTCTTTCTTGAGGTATTATTTTCTGGCATATTTTCCTTGTCCTGAAATAAAATTCACTGTCAGTATTTTTATAAAATGTGCATTTTAATCTTCAAGAAAGAATTCCTGAGATTTTTATAGAATAGGTACTAAATTCGTATATTTGCCTTGATTCGGCCCAGCCATAGTAAACAAAACTGGATCTGTCAAATGATCTATGCTATTTACGAAATTATTAAATTACTTGTAGTATTTCTTATGAAATGGTTATAATTAATACACTACTTTATAAAATAAATAATGATATTGCTGATAAATAGCATTCAAAAGTCTAATAATGGTTATTGTTTCAAAAATAACACGAAATTGTATATTATCATTGGGCACGTCAAAAAAACATGTATTGCTTACCGAAGGAACGATATTCCACGAATATTTTTTTATGAAACACTTTTAAATATTTATGACAACTGTGACAACACAACAAATATGACAGCTAAGGATCATTTCGCATGAAAAATCCGGCTTGGATGATAAATCTTTCAGTGTAGTGGTTCGTGTTGCAATACATTGCAATGCAAGGAAGGAAAGGGACAGAGTTATGTGACAGTCCTTATCATGAACAGGATGCAAATATTGTCAAATATCATCAGTGTGTGTGTGAAATTTGTGTTCCTTCTGCTTATATTTAAAAAAAAATTTTACTTCTGTGGTATAGACCATTTAGAGTCATTTTAAGAAAAAAAAATTTTTTTTTTAGGAACTTTTTTAATTTTTTTACGAAATATCCAAAATTTTACACTTAATTGCTAGCAGTGGCGGAATTAACACAAAACATAATTCTTTTTATTTCTATTTTATTAGCGCAATGTGAACATTCTAAAAAAAACATGTTTTATGTATCTGTGTCATTAGAATCTATTTTTAAATTATTTTAAAGTTACCAATAAATAAAATAAAATTAGGGAATCCATTTTTACAGAGATTATAAAAAAACAACGGAAGGAGCTTTTTTTAAAAAAACCTTTAAAACATTTTTACTTACGTGGATACCTTGCAAAGTTTTGAATTTAGGATCTAAAAACCAAAGTAAGGGAGAAAATTTATTTTTTTTTAGCTGAAAAATTAAACTACCTACATTTTTTGTTAAAAAGAAAAATTAAATTACATTTTTTGTTAAAAAAATTATTTTTCTCATAGGGAACGAGTGCAAAATATAAGAATTACTCTACACGTGCAATAGAAAGCAATGATATGTATACAAAGTGCTACCTAAAAATCAATTTTTAGGTAAATTACTCCAGTCTTTTAGGGAACTTCTACGTACAAAGGCAACGTTTTCAAATCAAGAATCCACAGATCTTTTTCTACGATCTTGACATTTCCAGGCTTTGACTTTTCACAACTGACATTTCCCGACTTTGACAATCCACGACTTTGAAATTTCAAGACTTTGTGATTACTTGATAGAAAACATTTTTATTTTTTAGAATACACTTTGTATACACATCATTGCTTTCTATTGCACGTGTAAAGTAATTCTTAACTTTTGCACCCTATGAGAAAAGTAAATTTTTTAACAAAAAATGTAGTTAAATTTTTCAGTTAAAAAAATTTTTTTTTCTCCCTTACTTTGGTTTTTAGATCCTAAATTCAAAACTTTACCAGGTATCCACGTAAGTAATAAATACCTCTTATAAAAGCCCAATTTCCAAGGATGTTTTTAACAAGGTTTTTAAAAAAAAGCTCCTTCCGTTATTTTTTTTATAATCTCTTTAAAAATGGATTCCCTAATTTTAATTTTTTTTTGGTAACTTTAAAATAATTTAAAAATAAATTCTGATGGCACAGATGCACAAAACATGTTTTTTTAGAATGTTCATACATTATTGCTCTAATAAAATAGAAATAAAAATTATGTTTTGCATTAATTTCGCCACTGCTAGCAATTAAGTGTATTTTGGGATTTTCGTAATAAACATATAAAAAATCCTAAAAAAAAATTGGTAACACTGCTTGAGAATTTTTTCTCTTAAATGACTCTAAATGGTCTATACTAGCTTCGCTTTAAGGCTTTGTATCGAACTACCAAACATCCTGTATATATATAGATAGATGTAATTAATAGAATCGCCCCCCTACTTATACTGTTTATTGCATTGCGTTAGTGAGCAAGTTTCCCTCCCTGAAAGTGGCAGACTTTTAGCGCTCGCAAATCTTACGGCGCCGACAAAGATTTGGCACAAAGATGGCGGACTGCCTGCGCAACCTAATAATAGTGAGTGACAAAACATGGCGACAGGCCGCTTATCTACTGTTTGTACACCTATAGATTGTTATGCCGGGTCTATTCTTTTTACACGACTGACCAAAAAAGGAGTGTCATGTTTTCAGGGCTCATGTATGTATGTAGGTGTGTATGTATGTTTGTAAGTTTCTTTATTCCACCATAAGTCCTGAACGGCTGGACAGATTTTGATGTGAGAGGTATTTTAAGATTCTTTGCATTCCTCTCCGAGTGACATAGGCTATGTGAGTAGTCAGTCGTGTTTTTTATTTTTTAATAATTAGTTTGTTTACTAAGTCTATGGTGCCACTCTATTAAAGGAAGGATCTTTAAAGCTCTATGGTGCGCCCGCCCGCGAGCGTAGTCCGGATGTAGTTTGGTTGGTGGTAGTTTTGTGCCTTTTATGTTGGCATCATTAGCTTATGGCTTGGCATTTTGGATTTGATTGACACATCAACTTCCTTTCTTTTTCCGCCATTACAGGATAGCGTGCGTGCGTGACAAAACCTGGATTTAATTTTGATATAAGTGTATTTAAATAGATAATGGGCGATCGTAAGTTTGAGTTTCTCTCAGAATCTTTACTTTTTGCTTTCGTGCACTTGCTAAATATCATTTATTTTTTATAGCTTACGCCTCTGGCGATTATGCCAGCACCGGCTACTCCCAACAACAATATTCTATGCCACCTCCGCAGTTGGCATCTGGAGACAATAATTATGGGTCTACTCAAGCAAGCTACGGCCAAAGCAATTATGCTGGTCAAAATAATAGTACACAGGAATGGAATCAGCAGAGTACAGGTTAGCTTTACAAATTTATCTGTACTATCATAGATCTACGTACCTACGATTGTGTCTGTATCATGTCATGGTAATAATAGTAGGTAATTCATTCAAATGCTAGAGTCTACGTTTTGCTGTGGGGTAGCTAATCAGTTTTACTATTATTTTGTCTTTTTGGCATGTTATTTTTCACTATGCCAGGGCTCAACTAAAAATAATATTAATAGATTCGAGATAAAAAAAAAACTATTCTTTGTTTGTGTCATAGGTTTTATTATTCTAACAGTGTGCCAAATTTTATTGATTCAGTAACAAATGTCCATGTTTGCATTAATAATATTTGCTGTCTATAACCACCTTGTTCACACCAAGGTATGCTACATGTATTATGCTACTGCCTGGTAAAGTTTGTGCCTTGTATGTATGTAATACCATCGATCCAGGTACAAACTTAACTCTAATGGGCATGAGCATGAAATATGTTATAAACCTTAGTGTGCTCGAAAGTTCTTTAGTAGACTGGCAAAGTCGCGCTATGTAACTGAAGCCTTGTTAAAAATTAGATTTAAAAGAAAAGCCTTGATGTGAATGAGTGGTTACAGACAGCAAATATTATAAAAAAGGAAGAACACATAATTTTTATTTTAATAAAGCTATAGTCAAGTTATCAAATTCCTGTTAAACTTATTTCAGTCATAGTAACAATATATGTGTTCTTGTCGGTGAAGTTTTTTACCATCTCTCCCTATCCATAGTTTTGATTTCCTTGTACGACACAACTTTTGCCTTCTCCTTTATTTGGTCTATATAATAGACCGAGAGGTCACGGGAATTTTCGTAACGATCAGGGAAACGGATAGACTTGCTTTTATGGGTTGTAGAGTAGTCCCCTAATGTGAATGATGTCGGTCTGCCGGCTCTCAGTGGTAGCTTCTTCGAGCTATAGGGCCTGAAAGGTGCTTCATTGTTGCGAAAAAAAAACGATCTGAGAAATGGTTAGTTTTAGTACATATTCAAAGTATGGCATCTCCGCATGTGAAACAAGTTGGTCTGCCGGCTGTCAGTGGTTGCATTTCAGAGCTATGAGGCGCGCAAGTCACTGCATAGTTACAAAAAAAAAACGATAAGAGAAATGGTTAGTTTTAGTACCAATTGGAAGAATGGTGTATCCACAGATGAAACGAGTTGGTCTGCCGGCTGTCAGTGGTTGTATTTCAGAGCTATCATCGTTCACGTAAGTCGCTTATTTGAGGAAAAAGTAAAAAAAAACATTGAAAAGCGGGAAAATAGGCGAATTTTTCTAGTTCATGCCAGCCGCTGTCGTATCTGCGTATGTTTGACCCAACCTCAAACTTGCGCCGCGCACCACCGCACTGTGGGGAAAAAAATCGCCTCTAGAGTAAAAAAGGTTTTCTTCAGAAAATCTACGTCGATTTTGGTAAAAACTGATTATGTATTTCATTTTTGATCTTAATAAGAAGACTTTTTATTAATACTATTTTTGCTAACATTGCATTCTTTTAATAGGTACCAAAACTGACCATTTCTCTTACCGTTTTTTTTTCGTAACTAAGCAGTGACTTTCGCGCCTCATAGCTCTGAAATCCAACCACTGACAGCCGGCAGACCAACTTGTTTCACATGCGGAGATGCCATACTTTGAATATGTACTAAAACTAACCATTCCTCAGATCGTTTTCTATTTTTTGCAACAATGAAGCTCCTTCTAGCCTTAATAGCTCAAAGTATCAACCACTGATAGCCGGCAGACCAACTTGTTTCACATGAGGAGATGCCATATTTTGAATATGTACTAAAACTAACCACTTCTCTGATATTTTTTTTTTTCAACAATGAAGCCCAGGCTCTAGGTATAGCTCGAAGTGGCAACCACTGAAGGCCGGCAGACCAACTTGTTTCACCTGTGGAGACACCATTCTTTCAATAAGAACTAAAACTGACCATTTCTTTTACCGTTTTATTTCGTAACTATGCAGTGACTTTCGCGCCTCATAGCTCTGAAATGCAACCACCGACAGCCGGCAGACCAACTTGTTTCACATGCGGAGAAACCATACTTTGAATATGTACTAAAACTTACCATTCCTCAGATCGTTTTCTATTTTTTGCAACAATGAAGCTCCTTCTAGCCTTTATAGCTCAAAGTGGCAACCGCTGACAGCCGGCAGACCAACTTGTTTCACATACGGAGATGCCATACTTTGAATATATACTAAAACTAACCATTCCTCGGATCGTTTTCTATTTTTTGCAACAATGAAGCTCCTTCTAGCCTTTATAGCTCAAAGTGGCAACCACTGACAGCCGGCAGACCAACTTGTTTCACATACGGAGATGCCATACTTTGAATATGTACTAAAACTAACCATTCCTCAGATCGATTTCTATTTTTTGCAACAATGAAGCTCCTTCTAGCCTTAATAGCTCAAAGTATCAACTACTGATAGCCGGCAGACCAACTTGTTTCACATGAGGAGATGCCATATTTTGAATATGTACTAAAACTAACCATTTCTCTGATAATTTTTTTTTTCAACAATGAAGCCCCTTCCAGGCTCTAGGTATAGCTCGAAGTGGCAACCACTGAAGGCCGGCAGACCAACTTGTTTCACCTGTGGAGACACCATTCTTTCAATAAGAACTAAAACTGACCATTTCTTTTACCGTTTTATTTCGTAACTATGCAGTGACTTTCGCGCCTCATAGCTCTGAAATGCAACCACCGACAGCCGGCAGACCAACTTGTTTCACATGCGGAGAAACCATACTTTGAATATGTACTAAAACTTACCATTCCTCAGATCGTTTTCTATTTTTTGCAACAATGAAGCTCCTTCTAGCCTTTATAGCTCAAAGTGGCAACCGCTGACAGCCGGCAGACCAACTTGTTTCACATACGGAGATGCCATACTTTGAATATATACTAAAACTAACCATTCCTCGGATCGTTTTCTATTTTTTGCAACAATGAAGCTCCTTCTAGCCTTTATAGCTCAAAGTGGCAACCACTGACAGCCGGCAGACCAACTTGTTTCACATACGGAGATGCCATACTTTGAATATGTACTAAAACTAACCATTCCTCAGATCGATTTCTATTTTTTGCAACAATGAAGCTCCTTCTAGCCTTAATAGCTCAAAGTATCAACTACTGATAGCCGGCAGACCAACTTGTTTCACATGAGGAGATGCCATATTTTGAATATGTACTAAAACTAACCATTTCTCTGATATATTTTTTTTCAACAATGAAGCCCCTTCCAGGCTCTAGGTATAGCTCGAAGTGGCAACCACTGAAGGCCGGCAGACCAACTTGTTTCACCTGTGGAGACACCATTCTTTCAATAAGAACTAAAACTGACCATTTCTTTTACCGTTTTATTTCGTAACTATGCAGTGACTTTCGCGCCTCATAGCTCTGAAATGCAACCACCGACAGCCGGCAGACCAACTTGTTTCACATGCGGAGAAACCATACTTTGAATATGTACTAAAACTTACCATTCCTCAGATCGTTTTCTATTTTTTGCAACAATGAAGCTCCTTCTAGCCTTTATAGCTCAAAGTGGCAACCGCTGACAGCCGGCAGACCAACTTGTTTCACATACGGAGATGCCATACTTTGAATATATACTAAAACTAACCATTCCTCGGATCGTTTTCTATTTTTTGCAACAATGAAGTTCCTTCTAGCCTTTATAGCTCAAAGTGGCAACCACTGACAGCCGGCAGACCAACTTGTTTCACATACGGAGATGCCATACTTTGAATATGTACTAAAACTAACCATTTCTCTAAGCATTTTTTTTCGCAACAATGAAGCCCCTTCCAGGCCCTAGGTATAGCTCGAAGTGGCAACCACTTGTTTCACCTGTGGAGACACCATTCTTTCAATAAGTACTAAAACTGACCATTTCTTTTACCGTTTTTATTCGTAACTATGCAGTGACTTTCGCGCCTCATAGCTCTGAAATGCAACCACTGACAGCCGGCAGACCAACTTGTTTCACATGCGGAGATACCATACTTTGAATATGTACTAAAACTAACCATTCCTCAGATCGATTTCTATTTTTTGCAACAATGAAGCTCCTTCCAGGCCCTAGGTATAGCTCAAAGTGGCAACCACTGACAGCCGGCAGACCAACTTGTTTCACATGCGGAGATACCATACTTTGAATATGTACTAAAACTAACCATTCCACGGTGGTTTCCCCCATACGTCATAAATAAAAAAAACAATTATAAAAATACCCACATTGAGTGTTTGATCAAGTAACTACAATGTCCAAACAAGATAAAAATGCAAAAATAATTAGATTTTTATTTACCCTCATTTCAATATTTTCATCGAAAGTATCAGTTGTTCGACGCATGAATCCGTGCTATTTGAAAGCGACGCACTTTTTACTCGATATTAGATTTAATTACGCTGAAAGTTGTTACAGTTGTGATTTGATTTATAATGGTAAATCAAGGTCAAGGTATGTACTTTTTTCTGTGATATTTACATTATTAAAATATTATTATATTGTAGCGTAAGGTGAGTGCTACGCGAACGATTATAAACCAAGAGAAAAAAAATATTGTTGGCATTTCTCATTGAGTTTTACTATATTGCACTCGACTTGCCATCATGGAAACTTACATGATTATTTAACTTATGCTTTTCTGTTTAGGAAATAATAAATTTTACCAGTCAATTCTCACAACTTTTTGAAATATATGGGTGCTACGCCAAGATTCACTTGTCGTAGCAAATTTCTACGAACCCGAGATTACGAAATATATGCATATTTACCATTTTTAATATTTTTTTTGTTACTATTTAGGTCCAAGCTGCTAGTGCGTATTCAGGCACATGATTATATTTGATATTTGGGGTAATTATAATAATCAGGGGCTGGCCTATATATGGACCGTGTGAAGCGTGTTCAGAAAGAAGTAAGGCCAACTTACCAGTTGAAAACAAGGATATTTTGAACTTAGGCATGCTTAATAGACGTGTTTTACTTTTATGTCAAAGGATAAAGTTAGTTTAGAAGAATATACCTAAATTTATATAACCTATAACCTAAATTTCTAGAAAGTCAAAATCAAATAGCTTAATGTTGCACTCTTGGATTCGATTTTTCGAATTTTTTATTCATTTCTCTTACCGGCTCGATATAAAAATGAGGCAGGTAAGGGGACAAGCTGATAAAGACTTTGTCGCTAATAAAAAACGATAGTTCAGTCTCAATTCAGAGAAAAATAGGGTCTTATTGTTGTTAAAATAAATAAGGAGGAAGTAGCACTTCTAATGATGGAAACACGGGCAATTTTTTTGAAAATCCTACGATGACTTCTGAAATGACAGAAATAGATAAAAAATTGATATCACTTTGTGCTGTAGTTTAATGTAAGTTTTTAGTTTACATTTATAACGTTATAATTGTGATATAAAAATATTACATGCTAGCGCCTCGCTTCGGCTTTGCTCGGGAGGTACATACTTGAATTGTAGCCAATGTTATTTAGGTATAAGATAGCTTTCTATTGGTGAAAGATTTTTTTAAATCGGTTCAGTAGTTCCGAAGATTATCCCTAAAACAAAGTCACAAACATACAATCACTTCCTCTTTATTATAAAGGTGTTATTAGTGTGATGACTAAATAAATATTCAAAATGCTTACATATGTTTATTAGTAAGATGTATTACATTGTTTAATTTTGTTTTAAATAAAATTTTATGTTGTTACAATATTTTTATTTACCTACGTAGATTTGTTCAACTTGTCATTGAGAAAAGGTACTTAAACAATGATAATTTCTATTGTGTTTCAATTTATTTTATGCATTCATTATCTTAAAATAAATATTAAATGTATTCTAAACAAAATACATTCGAGTTTAGTCTTTAAAACCCGTAGAATGTGTTTTAAGTATTTTTGACGCACCTTAGTATGGACGGGGAACCAGTGTGCATTCCTCAGATCGTTTTCTATTTTTTGCAACAATGAAGCTCCTTCCAGGCCCTAGTATAGCTCAAAGTGGCAACCACTGACAGCCGGCAGACCAACTTTTTTCACATACGGAGATGCCATACTTTGAATATATACTAAAACTAACCATTTCTCTGATCGTTTTTTTTTTCGCTACAATGAAGTCCCTTTCAGCCCCTATAGCTCAAAGTGGCAACCACTAACAGCCGGCAGACCAACTCGTTTCACATGCGGAGATGCCATACTTTGAATAAGTAAAGGTGAAACGAGTTGGTCTGCCGGCTCTCAGTGGTTGCCACTTCGAGCTTGTTGCGAAAAAAAAAATATCAGAAAAATTGTTAGATTTATTACATGTTCAAAGTATGGCATCTCCGCATGTGAAACAATTTGGTCTGCCGCCTGTCAGTGGTCGTATTTCAGAGCGATGATGCGCGAAAATCACTGCATAGTTACGAAATAAAACGGTAAAAGAAATGGTCAGTTTTAGTACCTATTGAAAGAATGGTGTCTCCACAGGTGAAACAAGTTGGTCTGTCGGCCTTCAGTGTTTGCCACTTCGAGCTATACCTAGGGCCTAGAAAATTGCCTTGAGAAAATTGCCTTTATTGTTGCAAAAAAAAAAAATATCAGAGAAATGGTTAGTTTTAGTACATATTCAAACTATGGCATCTCCGCATGTGAAACAAGTTGGTCTGCCGGCTGTCAGTGGTTGCATTTCAGAGCGATGATGCGCGAAAGTCACTGCATATTTACGAAAAAAAACGGTTAGAGAAATGGTCAGTTTTAGTATCTATTGAAAGAATGGTGTCTCCACAGGTGAAACAAGTTGGTCTGCCGGCCTTCAGTGTTTGCCACTTCGAGCTATACCTAGGGCCTGGAAAATTGCCTTGAGGAAAATGGCCTTCATTGTTGCAAAAAAAAATTATCAGAGAAATGGTTAGGTTTAATACATATATTCAAAATATGGCATCTCCGCATGTGAAACAAGTTGGTCTGCCGGCTGTCAGTGGTTGCCACTTTGAGCTATAGGGGCTGAAAGGGGCTTCATTGTAGCGAAAAAAACGATCAGAGAAATGGTTAGTTTTAGTATATATTCAAAGTATGGCATCTCCGTATGTGAAAAAAGTTGGTCTGCCGGCTGTCAGTGGTTGCCACTTTGAGCTATAAAGGCTAGAAGGAGCTTCATTGTTGCAAAAAATAGAAAACGATCCGAGGAATGGTTAGTTTTAGTATATATTCAAAGTATGGCATCTCCGTATGTGAAACAAGTTGGTCTGCCGGCTGTCAGCGGTTGCCACTTTGAGCTATAAAGGCTAGAAGAAGCTTCATTGTTGCAAAAAATAGAAAACGATCTGAGGAATGGTTAGTTTTAGTACATATTCAAAGTATGGTATCTCCGCATGTGAAATGAGTTGGTCTGCCGGCTGTCAGTGGTTGCATTTCAGAGCTATGAGGCGCGAAAGTCACTGCATAGTTACGAAATAAAACGGTAAAAGAAATGGTCAGTTTTAGTTCTTATTGAAAGAATGGTGTCTCCACAGGTGAAACAAGTTGGTCTGCCGGCCTTCAGTGGTTGCCACTTCGAGCTATACCTAGAGCCTGGAAGGGGCTTCATTGTTGAAAAAAAAAATTATCAGAGAAATGGTTAGTTTTAGTACATATTCAAAATATGGCATCTCCTCATGTGAAACAAGTTGGTCTGCCGGCTATCAGTGGTTGCCACTTTGAGCTATTAAGGCTAGAAGGAGCTTCATTGTTGCAAAAAATAGAAAACGATCTGAGGAATGGTTAGTTTTAGTGCATATTCAAAGTATGGCATCTCCGCATGTGAAACAAGTTGGTCTGCCGGCTGTCAGTGGTTGCATTTCAGAGCTATGAGGCGCGAAAGTCACTGCTTAGTTACGAAAAAAAAACGGTAAGAGAAATGGTCAGTTTTGGTACCTATTAAAAAAATGCAATGTTAGCAAAAATAGTATTAATAAAAAGTCTTCTTATTAAGATCAAAAATGAAATACATAATCAGTTTTTACCAAAATCGACGTAGATTTTCTGAAGAAAACCTTTTTTTCTCTAGAGGCGATTTTTTTCCCCACAGTGCGGTGGTGCGCGGCGCAAGTTTGAGGTTGGGTCAAACATACGCAGATACGACAGCGGCTGGCATGAACTAGAAAAATTCGCCTATTTTCCCGCTTTTCAATGTTTTTTTAGACTTTTTCCTTAAATAAGCGACTTACGTGAACGATGATAGCTCTGAAATACAACCACTGACAGCCGGCAGACCAACTCGTTTCATCTGTGGATACACCATTCTTCCAATTGGTACTAAAACTAACCATTTCTCTTATCGTTTTTTTTTTGTAACTATGCAGTGACTTGCGCGCCTCATAGCTCTGAAATGCAACCACTGACAGCCGGCAGACCAACTTGTTTCACATGCGGAGATGCCATACTTTGAATATGTACTAAAACTAACCATTTCTAAGATCGTTTTTTTTTCGCAACAATGAAGCACCTTCCAGGCCCTATAGCTCGAAGAAGCTACCACTGAGAGCCGGCAGACCGACATCATTCACATTAGGGGACTACTCTACAACCCATAAAAGCAAGTCTATCCGTTTCCCTGATCGTTACGAAAATTCCCGTGACCGCTTAGACTATAAGCACTTCTTGGCTTTCCTCCTCTTCTTCTAGCTTCTATTTTCCTTTCTTCTACTGACAAGAACTGAAAAATAATAAACTAATACTGTTCTTAAATGAAAACAATATGTGTGTACCTCTTCTTTTATTATTTGACATTGAAAGACCACATTTTAACTATTTTCATCATGGTTTGTAATTTTTTATGAATAACTAGGTTTCTAAGTGTTTTCTTTGTTACTACAGGAAATGGTTCCTATGGAAGTTCTCAACCATCAGGAAATAATTATAGTCAGAGCTATGGCTCCAGTTTTGGAAGTTCAGGAGGATATGACAGAAATGACAGCAGTAGCAATTATAATGTGAGTGGGGGGGAACGAGGAAGCAGCAACTATGGAGGCAGTAACCGTGGGGGTTCTGACTATGGAGGGGATCGCGGGGGCTCCAACTATGGAAGCGATAGAGGAGGATCCAACTATGGCAGTGACCGAAGTGGCTCGAACTATGGTGGTGACCGCGGTGGCTCCTATGGGGGAGATCGAGGTGGCTACAATAGAGATGGGGGGAATAGAGATGGAGGATTCAGGTGAGATTACTATGATTCTTATACATTTTATTATACAGTATATTATTTAACACTTTCATATTTCCGATGACGATATTAAAGTCATACAAATATAACGAAAATGGAATGAGAAAGTGTCAGCCTAAATTCGATGTCACTCAAGGTACTATGGAGTAATGTTATAACCATAACCTTATGTAAAAAACAACAACATTGTTTTCCGTCATTTTGTTTTCTTTGCTGGTTAATTAATTCATAATATATACCATGTGTATGGTTCTTTTCATGTTGTAAATATTGATCGTGATTTGAAACTCTTGACGTTATATAGTTTTCTAGTAAGAAAACAATTTCTTCCTGTGGTACAACTAAAACATTCAAAAATCAAATAAACAACATGTTGAGGTTTCATATACACATGATATTCTAGAAGACTACAGGATTAACTCCATTGACAACCATTTAAATTAGTTGATAGGTAAACCAACACTGAAGCAAAGTACATAATTAGGGCATGGGTACCAAGAGATCAAAAATAAAATCACATTCATTGAATGATCAATGCAAGTAAACATAAAAATAGCAACAAAAATATAATTAAACAGCATGGTTGTGCTGCAGCAAGGTGTTTAAAAAGTGAATTGAAACACAATAGCAGTAGCTAAGTACTGCTTTAAAGCTCTTGGTGCACAGGTAATATTCTACTGTTTTGCATCATGACAACGGTAAATAATTTTCTAGTTTTATAGCCGCACAATAACTTGTATTTTGCTTATGTCAATTTGTATTGACTGATGTCTTTTGAGTTTTGTGTATTTTCTTCAATGGAATAACTATAAAAGAATAGATCCTTCACATTATTACCCAATGGTTATGTGGTGGTATTAAAAGGAAACTTTTTCAGCCAAAATATATCGAATAGTTTTTTTTTTAATTTAGGGCGAGGTCTCGAGGGAATTTAGTGTAAGATGGAGAAAATTTGACACAAATCCGAGGTTAGTGGGCAGCGCGACATGCCGTCGAAATGCTAGGACTTTCTGAATAAATATAGGAATCTAGTTATAGGCAAGATTTGACAGGTTCCTTGTGAGGTGTGTGAAGTTATAAGTTACATTAATAGTAATACATTTGCTCCTTTTTAAATACCTAAACTATTTGATTCAGCAAAATATTTTCCTCTGTTTCTGCACTGATACCTCGCCTAAGTATAATGTCAAAATCATAAATTGACCACTTATATTTTCCTACTAGCTGCGCCCCGGGGCTTCGCTCCCGTGGGAATTTCGGGATAAAAAGTACCCTATGTGCTATTCCCGGTATTTTTCTACCCGTATACCAAATTTCATCGAAATCCGTCCAGTAGATTTTGCGTGATTGAGTAACAAACATCCTTACAAATTCACAAACTCACATCCAAACCTTTGCATTTATAATATCACTAGCTTTTGCCCGCGGCTTCGCCCGCGTGAATTTCCCACGGGAACAGTGCTTTTTCCCGGGATAAAAAGTAGCCTATGTGCTATTCCAGGTCATTATCTACCTCTGTACCAAATTTCATCGAAATCTGTCCAGTAGATTTTGCGTGATTGAGTAACAAACATCCTCACAAACTCACAAATTCACAAACTCACATCCAAACATTCGCATTTATAATATTAGTATGGATTTATAATATTAGTAGGATAGTAGGAAGTAGGATGAACATCTAGTACACATTAATAAGCTAGTTGAAATATTTTTGTTTTAATATTTATTTCAAAGACCTCGCATAGAAACGACCTCCGAATAATCATGACAAAATAAAAATCATATTTTTGACCTGTACTAAACATTCTATACTAAAAGTCAACATTGTGACATGACATCACAACATGTTTTTAGGTATGTTGGCAGAGGGAGAGAACTATGTTTCATCAAAAGCTACTTTACGCTGTATGTATGTTCTGCACAAACCTAAGCCTAGTCGCTTCGGAATTTGGCTAGGTATGTGCAGTTTAATGCCGGCGGCCTATGTGTAAATACAGCGTTAAATATTGCGTTCACGGAAATGATTCTTCATAACGAAAAATTGTTGCATAATTCTACGGGTCTTACGACTGATGATTTCTTTTTTAGTTTGAAGTGTTGCATGTGTTTAATTCAACATGAACATGAGCAGGTCTTAAATGGGAAAAGTTTAGCCTGAGAGATGTTTGGAAGCAAGTCTTGTTTTGACATAAACATGATTGGTTTGACAATGATCAGTAGGGTTATTAATTTGTACGGTTTCAATTCGATTAACATTATATTAACTAGGTCATCACGGAATACTTGTAAAAGTGTAATATGTAGCTTATTAACTAGTGTATGATGTAAACAAAATCTGTAAAAGGTTTGTCATAATTCTGTCCTATGATAAATTAAGACTTAGGAAATTTTACATCATCATAAATGTAGATGAAGTACAGAATACAACAAGTAGAGAATTTCTGCTTGAGAGTAACATTGCTTGAGAAAGAAAAACGTGTCGAATTTGTAATAGCTTGATTTGCGTTGAAGGTATACAAGATTTTATTTGCACATGATCTTCCACTACTTTTTAGGAGTAAAGCATCTACTATTTATTTATTTATTTTATTACTTCTTAAAAATATCTTAATCATCTAGCCTCATTAATATTGACATAGATATTTTTAATATTATGATGTCTCTTTGTAATATAATTTCACTGACGTGCATGTGTACATTTTATGTAAAAATGTGAAATAATAATTGTCAACCAATATTGTTCTAAGATTTTCAAGGTATCAAGGTATAAACATATGGTAAAGAAAAGGATCTGCATTGGAATAAGGTCACTTAAGTCCACCTAGGTGTGAAACAATCTTCGAGCTGCATACAATGTCGTGTCCCCAGCCTGCCGACTGTACTAAACGCTGTTCTTATTGTTTTAGTGGCGGCGGCAGGGGGGGTGGTTTTAATAAAGGTAAAGCTCCTCGCAATAGCGAGTGGTGCTATCATATTTTTAATTTGTACTTACTTCAGGGCTGCCAAAGTCTTCTGGTGTAGTCAGTTCGTTACACATTATATCACTTCTTGGCTGTTGACAAAAGGTTATAACTTTTAGTTCTAAATATCCCGAATACAGAAGATGATCCGGTCCATGGAAGAAGGTTCATATTATTCTCGATTGTGCTTATACGATTCGTAAGGATGAACTGGACAATTTTATTTTACCACAAGAGGATTAAAATGAAGACAACGCGGGAGAACACATTAATGTTGGGAAAACACATGTAGAAGATTTAATTATATCATAATCCTGGTTAATGTAGTCAATAAGACGTACGGTGGTTAAAAAAGGGTTCACGGTTTAGATTTAAGGTTTCTAACGTGAAATTTATGATTGTCAGCAGTCTCGTCAAGTGTTTATAGGTGCAGGATCGTCAATTGATAGAAAAGACAATTTATTAGTATACAGAGTGACTGGTATTTAGCCTCCTTCTCAAGTGGAATGTACTCATGAAGTTTGTAAAGTTGTCTTTTTGAAGAAGCTTTGCTGTTAGGAAAATAATTGGCGTGTTCTTAAGACCACATGACAGAAGTGAAAACTACATCAAAGCGCGGCCTCTTCGTCGACTTGAGCCGACTTCACCCATGCTCAGCGCGCCTGAAGTAGTTTTCATTTAATTTTTTTTTGTAAATTAGTCACTTCATGAATATAAGCTTCTTGACGAAAGACTCCAAATATACCAGAAACACTGTATAGCGATTTGGCAGCCCTATGGTTTGAGTTTAAATGTCATGGAAAACTGTATTTTTTGAAAAATTGCAACTACGCCGTTTATGTGCTAATTGAGTATATTGTATTATACGATCATACTTGCGTATTCCGCCGCGATTGGAGGTACTTTTAATAAATTGTATCAAGAGTTGTCGTCCTAATAGGTGTAATATTTTCTGCAGAAGGTACTTATTTTCATAAATACAGTATAGGCACAAATTGTCACGTGGTACAATTGTAATTGATGCAAGTTATTTGTTACAACATGTGTAAATACGGTGTCATAATCTGAAGTTGTAATTTATTTCAAAGATAACAAAAGAGTGATGGTTACTAAAAGTGTAAAAAGGTTTTTTCGTGATATAAAATGGTAAACGTTTACAATATCAGCTTTGTCATCATGAGCGTTGGTGATTTAGCTACTTATAAGGTTTCGGAATACTCTCTGATGGTCTGAATAATTGGACAATTTAGATTTGTGGGTTTGTCCAGTGTCAGTTGCATGTAATATATGGACAGTCGTTATACATATTTAACTCTGGTTTAGATTTTAAACATACCTGCTTTCCGGCGATAAAAAAATGTATCTAATTCCCCAAAAAGACTCGCGTTAATCTTTGAAAGAGTTGAGGTTAAAATTTGTATCATAATAGTTTTTGTTTCGCACGCGGAATATTTTACAGCGCCCATAAATTATGACATTAATCATTCCCGTAAAATTACTTGTGTAATTACAACAATGAATGCGTGCGACGCGAAAACCCAATCTTTAAAATTCAACTGCACATTTGCTTATTATTAGTTTCCCTTATTTTATTTTATTAATCTTGATTCTGAATGATGTAATATGTTTAGGTGGCGGTGGCGGATTTGGAGGAGATCGTGGTGGGGGCGGGGGTGGGGGTGACATGGTAACACAAGAGGACACTATTTTCATACAAGGCATGAACCCAAGTACCTCGGAAGATGAGTTGTGCCAACACTTTGGATCCATTGGCATTATAAAGGTATAGTCCAACTTTTCCAATTATAATATTTGCTATGTGCGCGAATTGGACCAATTGCGCCTAAAGGAGAGAACATTATTTCATTTACCATCCTCTTAATTAACAACTTTTGACTTTGATTTAAGCCAACAAGTTGCCATTGGCCAATGCTTTCTGTTCAACTAAAATATACTATTTCATTGTAGACTGACAAGAAGACGCAAAGACCAAAAGTTTGGATGTACAAAGACAAAGCTACCGGGCAACCCAAAGGCGAGGCTACTGTAACTTACGAAGATTCCAACGCCGCTAGCTCGGCTATTCAATGGTTCGACGGAAAGGACTTTAATGGGTCAACTATTAAAGTGTCTCTCGCTCAGCGGCAAAATACATGGGCAGGTGGCAAAGGAGGCGGCGGCGGCGGAGGTAAAAAAAATAGAATAATGTTAGGGAATGATTATATATTTTACGTGATCTGTCTCCGTTCAGAATTCTTAACTCAGTTTTTTTATGTGTTGGTCGACATTGATAATGACTGATCCAATGAGTAAAATGAACAATCTAATGGCTATCGATACTTATGAGTCGCCCGCCCTTTGTTTGTTATATCTAAATATTTTTACATTTAGTTTTTTATTGGATAAAAAAGCATAGAGAAACTGCTTATAAAAAAAAATTGTAGGATTCCGCGGTGGTCGCGGCGGTTATATCTAAATATTTTTACATTTAGTTTTTTATCGGAAAAAAAAAACAGAAACTGCTAATAAAAAAAAATTGTAGGATTCCGCGGTGGTCGCGGCGGCGGAGGTGGCGGCCGGGGCGGAGGCGGGGGTCGCGGGGGCGGCGGCGGGGGAGGAGGCCCGCCCTCCGGCAATCGCGATGGGGATTGGCGCTGCCCAAACCCTAGCTGCGGAAACACCAACTTCTCATGGAGAAAATCTTGTAACAGATGCAATGAAGACAGGCCCGAAGGCGTCGGTGGTGGTGAGTGACTTTCATATTAGGAAAGCAGACATTTATTTTCAAAAAGTACTTTACGGTTTATACTTAATATGATTTTTATACTTACATTATTAAATATTTTTGTAAATATTGCAATAATGATAGGATTCTTTGAGCTTGAAAGTTATTTTTAATTAATATCAGTTCATGTAATAGAAAGCTAAATAAATCACGTGTAAAAGAAATGTAAGGATCACATTGTTTAGGCGGTGGTGGTCCGCCTGAGCGTGGCGGTCGAGGCGGCGGTGGCGGGCGCGGCGGCGGGCGCGGTGGCGGCGGCGGTCGCGGCGGCGGCGGCTGGGGCGGGCGCGGGGACCGCGGTGGAGATCGCGGCGGCGACCGCGGCGGTGAGCGGCGCAGCTTCGGCGGCGGTGGCGGTGACCGCAGTGGCGGCGGTGCCATGCGCAGCGACGGGTGAGAACTTCGTATTTAAACAAGCTATGATCGCCTAAGCCTAATATTTTGCAATAGCATAAATAAATAAATATAAATATATACGGACAAATCACACAGATTGAGTTAGCCCCAAAGTAAGTTCGAGACTTGTGTTATGGGATACTAACTCAACGATTCTATATTTTATAACAAATACATATATAGATAAACATCCAAGACCCGGGTCAATCTGAAAAAGATCATTTTCCATCTTGACCCGACCGGGGATCGAACCCGGGACCTCCGGTGTGGCAGTCCGGCGTGATGACCGTTGGGCCAAGGAGGTCGTCAGCATGGTCATAGCAATGCCACAATAGACAGAGATAAAGCAGTAAAGCAACTGAGTCGTGTCCTTGAAGTTTATACCTACGGCTAGGCGGAGCGCTAGGGTTGGCGCCTACAAAACGTAAAGCAGGCGTGTAGTTTGTATAGTATGTGTGTAGGCGTATTTCGTTGGCGTTATATATTTTACGTGAGCGAAGTTGCGGGCAAACTATAGCATATGTCCATTCTCGGTAGGTACTTAAATTATCTCCAAACAACATTTTGTCTAAATCGTTTCAGTGGTTGATGTACCTACCTAAGTACTCACTCGATCAGCTAGAGATATTTTTTTACAATTGCCGTTTGATAGAACCTGCCTTTATATAGGTTACATGTGGTAGGTACCTACTTATTTTATGTATGGCAAACAGCACATCCCACTAAACACTTGCAGTTCCATAACAACGCTTATGCCCCTGACATAAGGAAGCGGTAAAAAATCCAAACGTATAGTGTTTTCCATTTTATATGCTTATTAGGCAAACTACTCATAAAAAAGTAACAAACTACTAAAAAGTGATTGTGGTATTATTTTACCTTTCAGCATCAGCAGGAAGTTTAAAAAATGACATAGTTGGTGTAAACTCTATTTTTTCTTACCAGTCCTATCATGTAAACGATCTTTACAGTACTTTTTGTTGAATTTTGTTGAAAGTAAATCAAATATTAGTTCAAACCTAAACATTCTAAAGTAAAACATTTATTAACCACGAAAGTAATTTCCTAAAAAGTCTATTTTAATTTATATTGTTTTAAAATCATAAAAAGACATGGTAAGATTGTTTACATGATAGGACTGGAAAGAATAAATGAAGTTTAATAACAGTTGAATTAAGGCATCCGTAAACACAGCAATACATGCGTGATCGTGACGCGTCCATTATAATAATTAACTGTAAGTAATATGCTTAATAATACAGAGCGCTATTTAACTACGTCACGAATGAAACGTAGGTACACAACGAGCAGACACAGCGCGAGATGCGTCCCGATCCGCGTCCGCGATCGACTGAGCGGCGCACATCGTGTCGTGACGCTCCTGCGTCTTGGGTACCGATGACCACTTAGCGGCCGTGTAAATGCGCTTGTCTGTGTGCGTGCGTCAAATCGAGCCATTTGTATGGAGTTGCTCTACTGCTTTATCTGTCTATTGTGGCAATGCAGTATAAGACGACATAAATGGTAATAAAAAAAAGGAACAGAAATGACGATAAATCCAGCATAGATAACCTCAGAAGGCGATTTTGATTAATTCTATGTATTGATGATAATCGTAACAATATTATTTTTAGGAGATACCTTAAAAACATTTTTTGTTTCAGGGGCCGAGATAGACAGAGACCATATTGAATAAGTTAGCTTAATCATGTAATAATGTGACTGACTTAGGGTTTACCATTGAGTCAGATTCCTTCAAGTACGGTATGATAATATCTGACTTCCCTATAATGTAAGGTAGTAATAATGTCAATAAAATAAAGCTGTCTAGCTCTAGCAAATATTCATTATTGATCAATACGAAATACTATTCACGAAGTTTTATTGTTCATTGTATGTAATTAAGCTAGGCATTTTAGATTAAAGTGTCTTAAGTTAATAAATGTCTGAGTCAAATAAACTTTTTTTAATTATCCATCAGACTTCTAATACATCGAGATGTCTATACCTATGGACTGAAAATACCTACTCGCACTAGAATAGATCGTATAATGCGTTACTTTGCTAAGATCCCTGGGCAAATGTCATTTCGACAAGCTTGTATTAACTTTTTGTACGGTGCGTGGAAAAAAATATTCCGAAAAAATTAGAAATAATAATAAAATTTCAGTTTCTTTTCAGAATTTTACTAAACATTACATTAATTAAATAGAGTTATAGCGTGGATTTACTAACTAAATAACTTGATTCTTCAATCAATTGTTATGTTATTGCCACTAACCATCGCGCCAGAGCGGTCAAGGTTGAGTAATTTAGTCTATTTTAAAATCTGAAATTAATTAATTTGTATTTTTACTATTTAATTCTCTTGTTGAAGATTACAAAATAAATAATATTTTGTGTGACGAAAATTTTTCTGCAAACAGTACTTGCTGAGGGCTGCTGTTACGTATGGTCCATATATCGCCCCCTTACGGCATAAACCAACTAAAGTCACTTTTTATCAAAAATGAGTTAAGGATACCTTTAGAATTTCCTTTTCAAGATCTACATACCTACTGGTAAAACCCGTTTTTCGATATTACGCTTCGTTCCTGATTTAGCTTTTAGCTAAGGTAACTTACGGTGTCATAATGGATAGGAAAATATCAATATACAGGGTGTTTTTGACGTGAAACGTCTTTAAAATCAGCGCCATACGGGTACCATGCCAGGATTTCAGACCGTAACGAAATGGGATATATCGTTTCATCTTAATAACTACAAAACTATTATTCTTAGAAACATGAATCTAGTATCATTATTTAGCTTATATAGTCAGTTTGGTGATAAGACCTTGAGATAAGGTTGGAGCCCTACGGGAGGGGCGGGGGGTGCCGCCGCGTGAAATTACGAAAAACGCCGTTTTGAATTTTTCAATTTAGTATTACTCACGACTCGTTAGTGATAGAGCGATGATTCTTTTATGAATTTATAGTTATTATTGAGAACTATTGATTTAATTAAAAATAAAAGTAATTTTAACAATATTAGTACCTAAAAATAACCAGAAAATGTGAAAAAATAAAAAAATAATTACGTTTTTAGCCACAGCTCAAGCAAAGGCCAGGATGAAATATAAATCACACCTATCATCGGAAAGAGGGGGTTCTAGGCTACACATAGGTACACTAATATCCAATATCGGTCGAGCGAATCAGTTTTGGCAGCGTCGTTAACCGACCAAGACAAAACGGAATTTACGTCACTTTCAGGGAAAGTAACCTTAACATTAAAGATATCAAAGTTTACTTAAAAGGAACATTCTTTTAATTTTAAAAGAACCAAATCTGCATTCAGTGATTTTTGAAAACTCGCTTACCACGCCCGGGAATCGAACTGGCTAAAATCCGAAAATATAGAATCAATCGATAGAGTAAATCAAAAGGATCATACCTACTTTGTAATAAACATGGTAAATTTAAGTGAAATGAAAATTACGAAAACTAAACGTAACCCCTCAGACAGAGCCAATAAGCAGATTTTCGTAATGGCGCGAAAAATTACCATCAATCTCGATTTTCACAAAATAGTTTATTATATTCTATAACCAAACCATATTTTATCATTCTGTAAAAGGCAATTCCCTTATGCATCAAAACAAATGTAATTTTTGAATTTCTTAACCCCTAATAGCATTTTTGGTAGGCATTTGGTAGGCCAGGACTTATCTCCCTAGTAGCATATATGATATGCTATTAGGGAGATAAGTCCTGGATGTCTTATCAGATATTGACGTGTAAAGATTATTTTAGATTCCTCGCATGATGACATAGGATGTGACTATTCTAAAATTGCGAACTCCTTGGAACTTTTTAAACAGACCCCATTTTTTTTTAAATATCACATTTTCATAGATGTAAACTTCGATCAACTATAAAGTTCATCGAAGGATGTACAAAGTCAAAGTCAAATTTTTTTATTGAAACTTGGCCTTCAAAGAAGGCTCTTTTTCACGTCGATAACTAATTATTTAATCATAATACTTTATGTCTCAAAGCTACAAACTACTAGCTACTAGCATTTCGGAACGACCACTGCTGAGAAGAAATGCCGAAAGAAACTCATGAAACAGTCTTGGTCGCCTAGCATGCCAGAGGGGCTATTCATTAACTTTATACATACACTAGATTGTGTACAGTCAAAAATAAAATAAAATAAAAGTAAAAAAATAATAATCTATACATATAATAAAACAGTAAAAATATTTTGTCTGTACATTTAATATTTTTGACTGAAATGGATAGAGGGAGACCTAAAAAGAACAATAGAAAGCAAAAAAAAATTTTTGGAATTTCTTGTCTGTCTGTCTGTCTGTCTGTATGTATGTACGCGTTTCACGCAAAAACTACTGGACGGATTTGAATAAAACTTTTTTTGTTGTATAGCTATTAAGCCTGGGCAACATATAGGCTATAATTGATTTTGATAACTGGAACACCTGATGAAGAACCATAACGGAACAGCTAAACTATAAGTAATATGGAAATGGTGCCTTAACAAAAATCGTTCAACCTGATGAGCATTTTCTGCCGACGTATAAAAATTGAAGATCTGGAACATCTGATGAAAAGCTCCAAGAGACCAGCTACACTATAACATATATGGAAATGGCGCCTTAGCAAAAATCGTTCAACCTGATGAGCATTTTCTGCTGACGTATAAAAATTGAAGATCTGGAACATCTGATGAAAAGCTCCAAGAGAGATTTTTCATCTAAGCGAAACTCACGCGGGCGAAGCCGCGGGCGACAGCTAGTAATATAATAAAACATGTTATGTTTGTGATCAAGTAACCACAATGAATTGGTTAAGAACAAAAAATAAAAATAAAATTCGAAGCAGGATCCCCTGGCAACACCCGTTCACAAGTTTGAACATTTTAGAAAAATAAATACTTTCAGTCACTTGAAGATCACAATACACGTACATGTTTAACAATTAAATGTCAATGTAATTAAATTTAAAAAAGAAAGGTAAGGTTATTTTTTCACAATATCAAAAGAATGTAATCAAGTGTGGAGTGGCGAAGTTGTAGGGAGAGACCAAACTATCGTTCAAATAATCACTTATTGTGTAATACGCTTTATTCATCAAAGTATTTTTAAGATATGTTTTAAATTTTTGCATCGGTAAATTTATAGCCTCGTCAGGGAGCTTGTTAAACATTTTTACACTTTGACCCACGAAAGACCGCCGAACCTTTTTAAGCCTAAAGCAGGGCGTATAAAGTTTATTCTTATTACGGGTGTTTATACTATGTACATCGCAGATTTTTTTAAAGAGGGTTAAATTGGATTTAACAAAAATAAGTACATTGAAGATGTATTGAGATGCAACAGTAAGAATTTTTATTGATTTAAAGAGCTCTCATAGAGAATCGCGTCGTTTTAGCCCGTACATAAAACGAATTGCTCTTTTCTGTAATACAAATATTTTCCCTATCTCGGCTGCATTTCCCCATATCAATAATCCGTATGACATTATGCTATGAAAGTAGCTGAAATACACGAGTCTAGCTGTTTCAATGTTTGTGCACTGTCTTATCCTTCTCACTGCATAAGCCGCCGAGCTAAGTTTTTTGGCCGTGAGTTCAATGTGTTTATCCCACTTTAACTTACAGTCAACGGTAACGCCTAAGAATTTAACACTGTGTACCCACTCTAATACTTTGCCATTAACTATTAAACATTATGAGGTGCGTTCGAGAGAGAAAACTTTATACACTTGGTCTTGTCCGTGTTTAAAGCCAGGTTATTGGTTGTAAACCAGTCAAGCACAAGTGTCATAGTATTACTTACATCGTCATAATTTTGACTATTTCTGTTGACTTTAAATAGTAATGATGTGTCGTCCGCAAATAAAACAACTTCACACAATTGTTGGGCAAGACATGGAAGGTCATTTATGTAAACAAGGAATAGAAAAGGACCGATTATGGAGCCTTGTAAAGGCTAGGAAGGCTGGAAGCTGTGGTGGTGGCCGAGTGTTAGGGTGCCAGCCAGCCTGTGGCTGCAAAGGTCCCGGATTTAAATTCTGCCCGTGCTATATGACTTTGTTTACCAATCTGACTCGTGTATGGTAATACTCATCGACCACCACTTGCTCCCGGTAAAGGAAAACCTCGTGAGGAAACCTGCACTATGGTTGATGATTATCAGCTAGTGTGTGAAATGAAGAAGGCATGGCGAACGACTCCATTAATATTGCCAAGATAGTCGATGTGTGTATTTCATTCCATATAATGACCACAATCCTGTCATGTGGAATACGACTAAAGGAGGAAAGTTATAGGTACCTACTTGTATAAATTTGAATAGAAATAAAATATTTACTTACTTAATAATAGAAATAACATAGTCCAGCGACTCGCTGACATAGACGTTTCACGTTAAAACCAACGGCCGTGTCCACCGACACAGCCCCACCCATTTTTTTTTAAATCATTGGCATCCTTTCTACTGGTGAAAGTACTCATGAACATGAGCAACTTTTTGTATGGGACCGACTCAATCCGATGGAAAAAAAATCAGCTGTTTCATACATTTCGGGTGAGTAGGTATTGGAAAATAGTATGGAACAGCAGATTTTTTTTTTCCATCGGATTGAGTCGGTCCCATACAAAAAGTTGCTCATGTTCATGAGTACTTTCAGCAGTAAAAAGGATGCCAATGATTTAAAAAACACCCTGTATATCGGTTATAGAAAATATTTGAACAATATTTACAGAGAAAATCAGTTATACTTTTCTTATTGGTTTTGGCTTGGTAAACTTTGAAGAAAAATCCCAATTTGGCAACTGCAAAAAGAGACTTCACAGCTATTACTGGTTTCTTGCAGTTGCCTATTAGATAAAATTATTGATTTTTCATACTTCGAAAATATTCAATCTTTGTTTAATCTGTTTTTATTGTTTCACAACCTCTAACACAGAACCAAATTCCACAACCAAAACAAAATAATGTAGCTTTGTTGGTTTTATTTTTACGATTTGAAACTTGGATTACATCTAGCTCGTCAGCAAAAACCGTGTAAGCGCACATTATACCTTCGCGCGGAGGCGTCCCGCTGCGCGGTCCCTCCGCTTAGTCGAGTTTTGGCCGGCACTTTTCTTTGCGTCTGGTTTAAATTTGATGTTATAGGGAGTATACTTTTGATAGGGTCTGACGCAAAATCTGCCCAGAACCACTTAAATTTTCTTGACATTTTGCCTACCCACCGGTCTGCAAGCGGTTCTTTTCCCTATCGAAATCGATTGAGTCTAATTTCTGCCGTCCCTCTCACTGCCTTCCATGCAAAAGCCAGATGGTTCATTGGCTCACTCCGCAACTGAAAAACTAATTTATTTGCAACTCAATTTGCGAACAATCCGCATCTTGACTCTGGCTCTAAGCAGCCACCTCACCTCCCATACCTCATTTTGATTCTTCAATGCCGGAGATGTCAATCAATAATAAAGAGGTTCATAAAGCTTTACTTAATCTTGATGTCAATAAGGCTAGTGGTTCTGACGATATACCTAAAGGAGTAATGAGATGTTGTGCGCCTGAGATGTCTCCTGTATGACGCGTTCTTTCTTCTAATGCCCCACCAAAATCTTGGAAGCTTGCCAATGTACAACCAATGCCCAAAAGGAAATCGCGCCTACCCCCTTTAATTATCGACCCATCGCCATTACCTTCATACTATGCAAAGTTATGGAAAGTTTTCTCAATAAAAGTTGCTTGCGTACCTATAATGATCTTCTCAGTGTGCATCAATATGGTTTCCGTCAGGCTATCGAAAAACATATTGTTTTTCTTGACATCTTGAAGGCTTTTGACAGTGTTTGACATACAAGTCTGCTGAGCAAGCTTCCACCTTGCAGCATTCCCGCTGGCGTTTGTAGCTGGATAGCTGACTTCCTGAGTGAACGATCGATCAAAGTGCGGTCATTGATGACTGCTCGTCTGATCCAATGACTATTGACTCCGGTGTTCCTCAGGGGTCTGTCCTCTCTGCGACCAGTATGCAGATGACAGTATTGTTGTGGAGAGGTATAGTCAGGGGCAGACAAAACTGACCCCCTTCCTCACTGAATCCTAATCTCAGGGGGTCAGATTTATCTGCTCCCGGCTGTATTTGTGCAGTGCGGGGAGTGACGGGGATCAATTAAAACTAGAGGAAAAGACCATGGTTGAGCGAACTGACCAGACGTTAGACTACTTATCGGAGAGAGTAATATGGTCAGTTTTAATGCATGTCTATTCATCGAAAAAAGGAGCCCTTTCATCTCCTGCTCCTACTTTTCGGGGTACATCAGTTCCTATAACCGACAAGCTTAAACTCCTTGGCATGGCACTGACCAAAAATCTCAACTTCGGCACCAACATCGATTCCAAAGCCCAATCAGCTGCCAAAAAATTGGGCATTCTTAACAGGATTAAGCGCTACTTCACACCTGGACAGCTTCTTATGCTCTTTATAAAGCTCGGCTCGGCGAAGTACCAACTAGCCACATTGGATTAGGTGGATAGCAGAGCTAAGAGAATAATCGGCGCTGAAAAATTGACGAACGCTAAACTTCGCAACCTAGCTCTTCGTCGAAAAGTTTCCTGTCTATCGGTTCTCTACAGATTGTACTTTGGGGAGTGTACCATGAGCTGCATGGGCTCATACCACCGTACAACCTTTTTTCCACCGGACATCCAGATTCCAGACGCACTGCGGGCTATGATACCTTCTTGGTTGATATTCCCCACGCAAGCACCAAGCGCTTTTCTTGAGCATAGCGAAGGAATAGAACTTCCATGCCTGACTGCGTCTGTGTTCCCGAGCACATACAATCTAGCACTTTTATAAACTAAAGTAAATAGGCTGCATCTGGGTAAGCTCGATACACTGGGCCCCATCCCTGCCCTCGGGCAAAATTGTGGTCAAGAGCAAACCCATCCTGCTAATATTATAAATGCGAAAGTTTGGATGTGAGTTAGGGCATGCAGTTTCATAGATTTTCAGTTTCGAAATTGGCTTATGAAATTAGGTTCATTAGTTTCGAAATTTCGAAACTATATACTTAATTTTTAGGGTTCTGTACCTCAAAAGGCATAAACGGAACCCTTATAAGATCACTTTGTTATCCGGTTTCTTTTAGCAAAAAAATAATCAAAATTAAGTATGCGTCAACTCTGAACCCTGGGTGCGCGAGCTTGACTTGCACGCACGTGGCCGGTTTTTTTTGGTGTCGACGTGATGGTCAAAAATAATGTTGTATTACAGTATTATTTTATGTCTCCCCACCAGTAAAATCAAATTAAAGCCATCATCGTGTCATTCCCGGTTGCAAATTTCAAATCTAGGATTTGGCGAGTCTGGTATTTATGTCATAGCCAAAGGTCGATATGAAGTCTCTTCGTGGAATGACTGGTTTATCCTAGGTTTGACCAAAGCCTTTGGGCTAACTATAATACTAGATAAAACAGGGTAGGGACGAATCACGGAACGATAAACACACTTTTTTCGAGGAATCAAATAAAAGAATGCAAAGAGAATTCCTTAATTTCAAGGATGTGCCCAACCGAAAGATGTCTCTAAGAGAAATAAGTGCATAGGATTCATATTTGGGGGCCAAGGCTTTATAAAATGTCATTGTAACAATAAATGCTCTTCAAAATTATGTGAATGTAATTGACTGACCAAATTAGTTTCTCCTAGGTTTGACGAAAATTCTTTAGTCAGAGGCCGAAAAACTTCTTTTGTTTGGGCTGAGGATCGACTAGTCAAACCTAAGAGCGCCGGAGCTTCGAGGATTGACTATAACATTTACAATAAAGCGACTGCCATCTGATGATCTGACCTTCGCATCGCAACCCTTAAACAAGGGAACCAGTTACCAGACCAACTGGATCATGTTTACGTTTTTATTCAGAATATTTATCTCAATAATTGAGACACTATCCAAAACGTGCAGGTTTCCTCAGAATATTTTCCCTCACCGCCGAGCGGATGGTAGAAATACACAAGTAGATTTAAAAACCAAGAGGTGTATGCTCGGATTCGAACCTGCTAATTAGGTTCTAATCCGAACCTCTAGATGTACCTCTGGATTTTTCAATTCTATCTGCCATTCGCTCGGCGGTGAGGGGGTTTCGTATAGTTTTTCATTTATTGAGATGAATGTGTAAACATGATCCAGTTGGTCTGGTTCCCCTGTTTAAGGGTTGCGAAGGTCAGACGGCAATTACTTCATTATAATTACCAGACTTCCCAAATCGTGGATCATTTAAGAGAAGTGCGTACTCTGCGGCCTCCAAATCAACGGCTAGATAGAATAGCGTTAACGCCCTACTTTGGGACGGACTCCGTTGATTAGAGAGAAATGCGGTCCATCGACAAATAGTGATATCGATTATAAAAAAAAAAAATGATTTGAGATGAGCAAGCTTCCAGCTTACGGCGTCCCCGCTGGCCTCTGTAGCTAGATTAGCTGACTTCCTGAGTGAACGATCGATCAAAGTGGTCATTGATGGCTGCTCGTCTGATCCAATGGCTATTGTCACCGGTGTTCCTCAGGAGTCTGTCCTCTTTGCAACACTTATCCTGCTGCACATCAATGACCTCCTTACATCAGGGATTGACGGGGATCAGCTAAAACTAGAGAGAAAGGCCATGGTTAAGCGAACTGACCAGACGCTAGAATACGTATTTCAGTGGGGACAGAGTAATCTGGTCACTTTTAACGCTTCCAAGACACGGGCGTGTCTATTACCGCAAAAAGGAGCCATTTCATCCTGGCTCCTACTGTTCGAGGTAAATCGGTTCCCATAGACGACAAGCTTGAACTCCTTGGCATGGAGTTGACTAAAAACCTCAACTTCGGCACCAGCATCGAATCCAAAGCACAATCAGCGGCCAAAATGCTGGGCATTCTCAATAGGGTTAAGCGGTATCTCACACCTGGACAGCTTCTTACTCTTTACAAAGCTCAAGTCCGATCTTGCATGGAGTACTGCAGTCACCTTTGGGACGGCTCGGCGAAGTACCAACTGGCCACTTTGGATTCGGTGGAAGGCATAGCCAAGAGAATAATCGGCGATGAAAAACTAACGAACCCTATACTCCACAGCCTATCTCATCGTCGAAAAGTTGCTTGTTTGTCGGTATTCTACCGAGTGTACTTCGGGGAGTGTGCTCATGAGCTGCATGAGCTCATACCGCCAGGACAACCAGACGCACTGCGGGCTATCATCCCTTCCTGGGTTACATTCCACCAAGCGCTTTTCGTCATCATTCCTAAAGAGCACAGCGAAGCATTGAAACTCCCTGCCTGCGTCTGCGTTCTCGAGCACGTACAACCTGACTCTCTTCAAAACCAGAGTGAATAAATAGGCTGCTTCTGGGTAAGCTCGCTACAACGTAGCCCTCATCTCTGTTCTCGGGCAAGATTGTGGACAAGCAAACCCATCTTTAATAAAAAAATAAATAAAGATTTCGAAATTTCGGAATGTACAGGTGCAAATTTCGAAATTACGTGGCATGCAAATATAGTCCGAAATTTCGAAATTATGAAGTTTCGAAATTTCGAAATGCATGCCCTAATGTGAGTCTGCAAATTTGTGAGGATGTTTTATACTCAATCACGCAAAATCCACTGGACGGATTTGGATGAAATTTGGTACACGGGTAGGAAAATACCGAGAACATACATAATACATAGGGTACTTTTAATCCCGAAATTCCCACGGGAGCAAAGCCCCGGGGCGCAGCTAGTCCTTTTTTAGGGTTCCCTACCACAAATGGCAACGGAACCCTTATCACTTAAGATCACTTTGTTGTCAGTCTGTCTGTCTTTGCTCGTCGCCCTGTTATAAAAAAAAACTTGCAACTGAGTGACGTTTCAGTAAGATTAGTAACACTGAGACTCAAAGGGAATAAAAGTATCGATGAGTCACAGTATTACTCATTGCAACTTATGTTTTTCCTAATGAGTCACACTCTTACTCATCGGCACTCTGTACTCCCGTTGAGTAACACTGTTACTAAACGAAACTCTGTCATCCCGTTAAGTATCAGAAATAAAAGATAGGTAACATATGAAAATATTAAAGTATTGTATATTGTTATAATACCTACTATTAAATTTCGGAAAAACGAATTTAAATTGTTATTTTCAATAGATGTATTAAGTACTTACTTTACATAATAATCATACACTAAAATGTGCTGTTAAAATATTTTCAGTACCTATATTTCTTTATAATTAAGAAAAGAAAAAATCGGTTAAGTATATTTTTCTTTATTATGTTACATTTTCAATTTGTTTTTCCGAAATTTTACATTGCTTCCTATTCTGTAATCCATAAAAGCATAATGTAGGTACCTATATTACAATACTTTAATATTTTCAATTGTTATCTTTAATTTCTGATACTCAACGGGATGACAGAGTTTCGTTTAATAACAGTGTTACTCAACGGGAGTACAGAGTGCCGATGAGTAAGAGTGTGTCTCATTGGGAAAAACATAAGTTGCAATGAGTAATACTGTGACTCATCGCCCTGATAGCATTTTTGGTAGGCATTTGGTAGGGCCACTTAAATATATATGTGGCCCTACCAAATGCCTACCAAAATGCTATTAGGGCGATACTTTTTTTTTCCCTGAGTCTCAGTGTTACTAATCTTGGTATGACTCATCGGGAATAAACCAATTTATCGAATACTTGGATCCACGGTCTCTTTCTGCAAAAAAAAAACAATAGTAGATTTTACAACAAGTGCACAAAACGAATCATTTTTATCCGAGACTTTTAGCAGCCCGAGCCGAAGGCGAGGGCTGATAGTAATGTCGAGGATAAAAAACGTTTTGTGGACGAGTTATAAACTCTGCTTTTCACTTCGATTGCGAGGAAATAAATCAAATTGAAGAAATTATTAAACGCACGAAAAAACAAGAGCTGTTTCCCGCCGCTTTATTTTTTTAATCTTACGATATTGATAGGCTTGGGCTGCAGACCTATTCAGCCTACTATTAAATTAATTTTGTAATAATATTTTTTTTAAATTAATTAAATAACCTACCGTACTTGAATTTAAATTTTAATATCTTTTTTGTCTTAAAAAACACATAAGGCAAATAAATTTAAAGTAAATATTATAAAATAACAAATTCTATCTATGAACTTTTTATCATTTTTGGCTGTATGGCTCATTTTCTTTGCCTTAATATAGATACATTTATGAGTAGATACGTTAATGCCCTTGTGCACAAAATTCGATTTTGTGCAGCCTATATCCTGCACAAATAAGGACTTTCAGAGCATGAGAAGTGAAAAATTATATGTCAACGCGATCAAGAGATTTACCGTAAATGTTGCGAATTTTCGCATATTTTGTGATTTCAGGCAGCAATCAAACCTATGGGGTACTTCCCGTTGACCAGAAATAATTTGGCAAAAAGCAAGGTCTAACAGTACCTAATTATACAGGAATAAATCTGAAAGTTTTAAATATGTTGTTAGAAGTAAAAAAAGCGTTACAAACTTGTTTTTGCGCTCGAAGCAATATGAATCCTAGGGATCGAACTGCAAAGTTAAGTTAGTTTTTGAAACTAGTTGGTCTTTTAGGTAGAGCTATAATGTGAGATGTTTTGAGTGTAGGAACCCTCGGTGCGCGAGTTTGACTCGCACTTGGCCGGTCTTTTTCCTACTTGTCCTATTATTTATCTAAACTATCTTAGATGTTTACAACAATATAAATTAAAATAGACTTTTAAGGAAATCGTCACGAGTCATGATTAATATATATTTTACTTTAGAATGATTAGGTTTGAACTAATATTTGATTTATTTTAAACAAAAAGTATTGTGAAGATTGTTTACATAATAGGACAAGTAAGAAAAAACGGAGTTAACATTATACTTACACCAATAAAACAAAAAAAAAATCAAATAAATTTTAATTAAAACTGGAAACAAATTATGTATGTATTTTTCTTTTTTTTTTAAGTTCTTTGGTCTATAATAACTACATATGTTTTAAATTAATGTATCTATTGGAATTTATACTATTTTTAATACAACAATTCTTTATGTACAATTGTGACGATGGCTCCTAGCAAAGCGTTTATCGTCTCTGGAAGCTGAATATTTTGATGAGAAGGAGACCCATGACGGTAGCCGCGGCGACTCCGATGCCCGCTTTCCACCAGGATGAGTTGTCACCAGACAAACTAGCGAAGTGCTTCAGGTGTCTATAAAACCAAAATAAACGGTAAATCACTGTATTTACAAACAATTTACAACTTTTGGCACGTTGCTAATCTTTTAAGCCGGAGGGTTCGAAATATAAAAAACGTTTGTTATGTTTTTATTTTATTCATTCTAACATTTTAATATGAGCGTGCGAAACATAAAGATGTCTCATTTCGAAAATTTATGCAATAAAAATTTACCATTAGATTTTATACATCAGTTAATAGAAAGTTTAAATCAATTATTTTAGCGTCTATTTAACTTGTTTGCTTGAAATAATAACTAAATATAAATCTTGGGCTCTGCTAACTTAAACTGTTTCTCACCTGTGCTTGCTGAATAAAATCCAAGCAGCTTGAAATTGACTGACAAAAACAATTAATATAACAACTTCGGAAGCAATTTAGTGCACAAACAGCAAAAATATATTTGTATAAAAAGAAAAATATCTACGTTGAGAAATACACAAGAAAATGATGGTAACTACGATGAATTGTGCAATCTCTTGGCAGTTTATAAACGTTATATAGAAGTGGAATCATTAAATGAGCTCTTTTGTACTTGAGTTACAAAACAGAGCAGGTGGATTTACACGTATATAAAAGGCTGAACAACAACGGCCGCCCCATATATTTATAGGTACTGTGCCTATATACATAAAACTGGTGGGCTTTACTCCATGCAGTTAGTCGAAATTTAAGATATCAAAATGTAATACTAATTGTCAGCCGTGAACTCGCACCATATGATATTTTTTTAAATAAACAATCATATTTCCAGAACTTTGGGAATACAATTGTGTGAAGTGTAGCACAAACAAGACTTTGTTTTGCATAACATGTAGCCATTCTCCGATTCACCTTCCACTTATACGTAATTTTATTGTAATAAATGTAACTAATTCTATTGTATTAAATGTAAATGAACAGTAAGAAAGGAATAAACAATTTTTCGACGCTACATGTTAAAAAAAAACACCTAATTTGACAAAATAAAGACTGCACCTGTAGGTAAGTACCTTAATACTTCCTTGGTCTTCCTCAAGGAATAGAGGAAGACCAAGGAAGAGATGGATTACGTCAAGGATAGTATGAATAAGGAGAGCTAACTCCTGACATAGAGTGGTAGTCATGGTAGTATGTTTGCGAGCTGATTGGAGGTTGGTGGAGTTCGATACGGTACCATTTAGTAAGCCATCTAGTCTTGATATAGTACACACAGAGGAAATTTTTGATTCAGATTTACACTGACGTAAAACGTGTGGCGTCGTATCGTATTCCATAAAAAATATAGAAGAACAAAGCTATACTCACGGAAATGCTGCCATTGTGGCAAGCTTGATGAATACGTCGTGTTTGTTCTCTTTGATGTTGAACATCTGAGGCGCCAAAAGTTGGTACTTTGTACAGAAAACCTCGGGCTGCAACATGTATTCCTGGCGCGCGACCAGAGAGTCTCCCTTTGTGCCCACTATCAGCACTGGAATATGGCTTTCTGCGAAGTATTTCTGGAAACAATCACAATTTCTACGTGTCTACTTTGTTTCCAAAAGTGTCAAGAAAGTTAGCTACAGATGTGTTGATAAAACAGTTCATGGCACGCGTCGGCAAAGTGGTACAGAAATTACACCTGTTGTCGCCCCACCTATTTTCTAAAACAAACGTACAAACGTCATCATCACTCTCACGTCTTTCTTAGCTCTGGCATGGAGCGGTGCACATACAGGTATTTGCACGTTCTACGCGGCCAAAAGTCTCAATAACAAAGTAATAATAACATTTGTAAAACCGAGTTCCTCGAATAGATAACGAACTCGGAAACAATACTCATGCTTTATCTACCTGCTACTGCGCGCGCCCCGCCCTGTCAGTCGGAATTTGACCGTTTCACAAAGTGTACGTATCTGTTCTCGGCGCTTTTCTAAACACTAGTTTTTCAAAGTGGATTTTTATGTTATCGAGTTCTTCTTTCGAATTGATTGTGATGGATTCTGATAGCCAAGGTAAGAGACTTATTAACTACATAAACAAAGTTATGATCAATAATCAAACTACATTTTTTTTCGTATTATAAAAATACTAATTTAAATTGCATGATTTCCTTCAAATGTTTTTCTTTACTAGTGTTTTTGTTTATGTATCGAGGTAGATCGGGATTTGGTTTTTTATTCACGTTATTACTTAATCCTTTCTCTTAAAATTACTACCAAATTGAAATCCGGAAACGTCCGGATATATACAGTTTTAGGACGTTAAGTTATTTGGAGCAATTTATACTAATATTATAAAGCTGAAGAATTTGTTTGTTTGAACGCGCTAATCTCAGGAACTACTGGATCGATTTTAAAAATTATTTCACCAATGGATAGCTAAGATGTCCCTGAGTACTATAGGCTATGTATGTACCACGGGCAAAGCCGGGGCGGACCGCTAGTTTCGTATAAAATTGGAAATATGTTTTACCGATATTAAACAAAGTTTATCTTTGTTTTATTTTCAGGGGGTACATCAGGAGTAAGGATTGTGACCCGACAATACTTGTTGGACTGCATGGATAAAGAAAACTTGCCTAATTTAGACGCTAAATTAAACTATTTGAAGGATCAAGTTTTGTCATGTGAAGATTACAATGCAGACCAAATTAATAATTTGAAACGAAGTTTTGCCCATTTCAAATCAGAAATAAAAAAAAGGTGGACCAAAGCTCATTATAAAAAAGACAATTTTATGAAATACAACCGTTCTTGGCTAGAAGGTACTTTTGAAATACCTGTTGCAAAAACTTCACAAAAGCGGCCAGGAAGACCATCGAAGTCCTTCGAAGATGCAAGTGAGAGGAGCAAAAGGCGAAAGACTGAAGAACTTCGTTCTAATTTTGAAAAGGACATCATAATACATGCTGCAAGAGTGGAACTGGGAAAATCTGGAAAAAAGGACGCATCAAATGTCCTCAAAGAAATCACAAATAGTCCGACACGAGCAACTAAATATAAAAAGTCATTTTATCTTACAAAGTCAAGTAAAGGGCAACCATCCTTAACACCAATGCAAGCTTTACAAATGTTCGTAGATGCCGATTTGACACAAGGACAATACGAAATAATAAGAAAGACCAATAAGAAGTTTTTTCCTTGCTATAGTGTCTTACAAAAAGCCAAGAAGAAATGTTACCCTGATCAAGAATCGTGTACGGTAACGAATACTAGTGCCGAAGCTCAGTTACAGCCTCTAATGGATGTTACCGTTAGGCGTTTATCAGAGTACCTAGAAGAGGTGTTGGTAAAATTAAAGGAGAAAGAGCGTGAATGTTTAACTTTAATTTGTAAATGGGGCTGCGATGGATCACAACAATCACAGTATAAGCAAAAACAGGAAAATGATACTGATTCTGATTCGAACCTATTTCAAAGCTGCTTTGTGCCCATTCAATTAGTTTGTGGAAACAACAATAAAAAAGTTGTATGGAATAATCCAACTCCCTCTTCGCCGCGATTTTGCCGTCCCATAAGATTTCGTTATGTAAAAGAATCCACTGATGTCACTGAAGAAGAAATAAGATATGTTAAAAGCGCTATTAGCGCTTTAGTTCCAACACAAGTGGACATTGAAGGGAAGAAGTTCTTTATTAAGCACAGTTTTATTATGACCATGGTAGACGGAAAGGTATGCAATGCGGCGACCGGTACCAAATCTACAAGTAAATGTTACATTTGTGGAGCAACATCTAAAGATTTTAATAAATTGGACTATAAAAGAGACCTCAATTTTCAAGCCCTTGAATTTGGCATATCGGTGTTACACGCCAGAATTAGAATTTTTGAAAGCATACTTCATTTAGCATATAAACTTAAAGTAAAAAAATACAGAGAAAGAAAATCGAAAGAGGAGAAAGATTTAGAAGATCAAACTAAAAGAGAAATACAAAGAAGATTCCGCGTTGAAACAGGTCTAATAATAGATATGCCAAAATCAAATTTCGGAAACACAAATGATGGGAACACCAGCAGAAGGTTCTTCGAGAATCCGAAATTAGCTTCAGAAATAACTGGCATAAATTATGAGCTAATTTACAGACTAAAAGTCCTACTAGAAGCAATTTCAAGCGGGTTCCAAATAGATCCTGTGAAATATGAAAGGTATGCTTTAGAAACTGCTCGTCATTATGTGAACCTATATGATTGGCATCCTATGACGCCAACAATGCACAAGATTTTAGTCCATGGCGCAGTCATAATCGAAAAGGCATTATTACCTATCGGACAGTTATCTGAGGAAGCAGCTGAAGCACGCAATAAACATTTTAGATGTTACCGCCAAGATTTTGCGAGAAAATTTTCCAGGGAAAGTTGTAATCAAGACATTTTTTACCGTCTTTTACTTAGTTCAGATCCTCTGCTCAGTAGCATGCGAACTATAAAAAAAAGGAAAGCAGAAGCATTTTTGCCCGAAACTTTGGCCATGTTTGTACCTGCGGAATCCAATATCGCAGAAAATTCGGTAGAGAGCGACGAAGAAAATGAAAATACTTAGTTTTATAATGTGATTTTTGTGATTGTGATTAAGAAAAATTATGTATTTTTTTTTGTATTGTAAATAAATGTTTTTATTGTAAAAAAAGTTTTTTTTTATTTATTTATGTCGTTTATATACCAATTAAGCATTAAAATAATTTTGGCCGCGTAGATCCTACAAATACCTGTATGTGCGGTGCGGTTGTTGCTCTGAGATTATAAGCAACGTTCATGTTTCTCTGATGATTATAAGTAGCTGTGCAGTCAGTGAGAAAAGTGTTGTTACTTCTTTCATGTTACTGTGAGATTATAAGTGGTAATGTGTGTAGTCAGAGAGAATAGTGTTATGTTACTATGTGATTATTGTATATAGTAAGCCTTGAAGCGGTGGTGGCCAAGTGGCACCCGCCTGAGGTAGGACCCGGGCTTAAATCCAACCTGTGTCACATGAGTTTCTAGACCAATCTGACTCATGTATGGTAGTTTTCTCATAGACCACCACATGCTTACAGTGAAGGAAAACATCGTGAGGAAACCTGCACATTGGCTGACTATTTAGTTTATTAGTGTATATACGGCTACTACCACTAGATGGCGGTAGTCCTAAAAGTCATGTCTTTAGGCGACTTGAATAAAATCTGACACCAGTGTTAATAATCACACACTCGATAAGAAAGAAGAAATAGTAAGCCTTGGTGTGAACGAGGGCACAGGGCGTGCGCTTCATAGAAACGAGGCGTCAAATATACCTACTACTACAAATGAAACTGTATATCCGTGAACACGTCAGAAACATGTCAATGTGTGCGTTTTCATAGTCATAGCGTCCACACAAGAACGGGGGAGAAGTGCAGGGGAGTGTCATATTGCGGGAGGGGCAGGGAGTTTCCTTTCAGTACGTAGTATAGTTGCCGTCACGTAAAAAAAAAGACCGCTGGCGGTTAAGCTGCGCAGTAGCGTATATCTAATTTATACCTCCACAGAACACTCGTGACGTCACAGAACGTGTAGGCGTCGGGTATATTTTGGAATCCAGAAATTGAAAATTGATTCTTCAAAAGCATACCTTTACCTAACAATTGTGACGTCACTGGTCGTGTTGACATGGGGTATAATTTTGGATTTACGATTTCGCGAGTAATATTTTAAAACGCACCCGGCCGCAACGATGGGATCGTTCGGTAGGTACCTATTCTTTTGCATGTTGCTGTTACTATTTTATTTTACTGAACTATTTTAATTCAATTTTTTTATCGTTCGCTCCCTTTCTTTTCGAGTTTGTGTTCCTATTAGTGTGAAAAGTTTATAAAATGATAGACAAAGCAAGTTTAGAGGTTTATTATAAACGATCATTGAGTGTTATATTTTCAGGGTATTATTATATGTATGTATGTAAGTTTCTTTATTCCATCATAAATTCTAAATGGCTTAGCAGATTTTGATGTGAGAGGTATATTTAGATTCCTTACATTCCTCCGAGTGACAGAGGCTATGTGACGACATCATAAAACCAAAATGGCGGATTATATTATACGCGATAAATAACAGACCAAAATAATAAAAAAATATTTGAAAATTGATTAAAACAAAATTGTATTTATCTTATATGTTTTAATATACTTTTGAGTAAAAAATAATACAATAAAACTTAACCCATATAGAATACCCATATAATATGGTATCCAAATGACTTGAATGTTAAAACGTATTGTAAGTTATGTCTGTCGTGTTTTTTTATTTTTTAATAATTAGCCTGTACTTTTTAGGTGTATGTGTGAAATTTCGATTTCTTTGACAAACACATTACTCTCCTGCGCTTTTTGCGAAGTCGGGTAAACAGCTTTTTTTGAGTCTTCAGATTCGGTCAATACAAAAAGTTTTTCATATTCATTTCCTACTAGGGTATCCATTATAGCAAAATGGAGGTCCTAAATAAAAGTATACCCTAGAAAAATGTTACCGTCGGGTACACATTATACTATAGCAAAATGAAGTATCCTATTCTAAAGTATACCCTAGAAAAATGTTGGGGTCGGGTATATTTTGGAATCCATAACACGGCCGTATATATTTCTATTGTATACCCGAACGTAACTCTATGGAGCGTTGTGGCGAGGTATAAATTAGATATACGCTGCGCAGTAGGCGATATATCGGTCTATGCGGTGAGCGGGGGTCGGGCAGGTCTCATCCGGCGCGCGCGATTGGTTCGTCAGTCGTACTCATGCGCAAGTTTCACCCTCTCCTCACCCTACCAGCGACCATTTTACGTGATGGGAAGTATACTTATATTAATTCTGTTTTTATTTATTTTACATATCTCTTGCTCTGTAAGTACACCCTTACACCCCTGAATGCCGGGGTGTATGACTATCATTATAGCATAGGTTTTGGAATTTGAAAAAAGAATTGTCATACTCATACTGCACGAAGAATATTTTTAAAAAGTTAATATTTTTTTTCTCGGTATTGATTAATTACTCGAATTGGAATCTAGACAATTTATTTTAATTAAATACACATTTTATTCTTCTTAATAAATGTTCATTGAAACCTGCTGTCTTGTTGTTTACTTACCTCACAATCGATATGTAAAGCAGAGTATTTATCTCGGGCGTAAGCATCAATTGCATACTCGGGTCAATTAGCGCCTTCGCTTAAAAACCTCGTATGCAATTGATGTCATACAGCCCTTGGTTAATAATCTACTATTATTTTATTTGGATTACTATTATTTATTATACATATATGATTGCTAGATAGCCAATTACATGTGACGTATAATGACTCACAATATAGACCCTCGCGATGTACTCGAAGGAGCGGCTGGCGGCGACGTCGTAGACGAGGCAGGCGACGTCGCAGTTGACCTCGTGCGGCTGCAGCGAGTCCGACACGCGCGCGATCGCGATCTCGCGCAGCACCAGGTACTTGTCCTGCCCGTACACCGCCACTGAGTTTATGCAGCTGTTCTCGGGGACGTTGCTGTCGCCGCGCTCGTTGGCGTGCGGCTTTATTTTCTATTGATAATGGATTTAAATAAATGAATAATAAATAAAAAAGCCATTTATTCTACTTCCTTATAAAAAATTGTACAGCAAATGTCACACTTATACATTACATTTTTTAAATAAAATATTAACAAAACTTTACAAGTAAGAATTACATAGATCGCTAGCGATGAAATGGCGAATGTATGCTGATGAGTTATTTGTAGAAAGTGTTATCTTCCTGTAACTAATAAGTGGATTTGAAAAATTATTTTATACTAGCTTTTGCCCGCGGCTTCGCCCGCGTGAATTTCCCACGGGAACAGTGCTTTTTCCCGGGATAAAAAGTAGCCTATGTGCTATTCCAGGTCATTATCTACCTCTGTACCAAATTTCATCGAAATCCGTCCAGTAGATTTTGCGTGATTGAGTAACAAACATCCTCACAAACTCACATCCAAACTTTCGCATTTATAATATTAGTATGGATGTATGATAGCCATGCCATATTGATTAACTCCCAAGCCAAAATTCGCACTGGAGCGAAATAGCGTTGTACGTCTAGTATAATCCTAACTAATATTATAAATGCGAAAGTGAGTTAGTTTGTTTGTCTGTTTGTTTGTTTATTACCTCTTCGAGCTTTATCTACTGAACCAATATTCCTAAAATTTCGCATACACCGAGTTAGAAGTATTGAGAAAAAGCACTGTTCCCGTAAGAAATTCACGGGGTCGAAGCCGCGGGCAAAAGCTAGTAATACATAAGTAAAAAAAATATATTAAATTTAACTAATTAACTAAAACTGTTTTTAAAGGGCTGCATAAAATTAATTTACCTTATGTGCTATTCCAAGGAAACTCCTACATATAGAGGTTTTGCCACACGACCTCGGGCCGATGACGTGGCACTGGTAAACGTTGCGACTGGACTGCTTCTTGGCAATGTCCACTTTTTTCTCACGCGTTACTGTAATATGCGTAACATAATAAATTATATAATACAAATATAGATAGTATATAAATAAAATCAAAATATATAAATTGATTCCAGCAAGCAAATACTGTTGTAATTAATACATATTCTTCTATAATTTTGTATTACGTTATTATAGAAGTTTAGTTGTAATGACGACGGGAAGGAATACTTACTATGTATTGCTACTTTTTGTGACTCATTTTCTAGAAAATTAAATCCTAGATAAGCTAAATATGCGCTAGTATTCTGCAAATCTGTTAAGGTCATCAAAGTCCACCGGCACATCCATCCTTGAAGAGTTAGATAACCCTGAAACATTGAACAATTTAATATTGTTCAAAATTAAATAGTTCTGAAAATAGATATAGCATAGCAATTATAATTAAAAATCCACAAAAGCGACCGGCATTAACTAGAAAACAGCTAATGATCTTCAAATAACTGAACAGGTTTTCTTGAATCATAGCCAAGACACGCTCGAATAATTCACTTTTAAATAAAATTCAAGTTTGAATAGGTTCACTTGGGACTATGATGCCAAATAACAAATGTTGAAAACACTAGATGTGTTAGGGGCTTCGCTCCCGTAGAATTTCGGGATAAAAAGTACCCTATGCGCTATTCCCGGTACTTTTCTAATCGTGTACCAAATTTCATTTAAAATCCGTCCAGTAATTTTGCGTAATTGAGTAACAAACAAACTCACAGATTCACAAACTCACATACAAACTTTCGCATTTATAAGATTAGTTATTTTTAGCTATTATTGTATACTTCCCATCACGTGAAAAGACCGCTGGTAGGGTGAGGAGGGGGTGAAACTTGCGCATGGGTACGACTGACGAACCAATCGCGCGCCGGGTGAGACCCGCCCGACCCCCGCTCACCGCATAGACCTATATATCGCCTACTGCGCAGCTTAATCGCCAGCGTTCTTTTTACGTGACTGCAACTATACCGCTGCCGAATGGCTCAAATTGATAAAACCTTTCCCTTTCTCTATTCAATTTTGTAGGGTTTGATGGTATCTACCTTTTCATTAGTTGGAACTGTATATCTCAAGTTATGCCACGGTATCCTAGGACAGCAAGAGAAAACATTTTTCAATTCTGTAGGATTTAGCATTCCATCCTTATCTCTGTCATATTTTTCGAAAATCTGCGTGAGAAATTGTTGTCCCTTGTATGACAGCTCCGAAGTACAACCAACTGGAACTTTTATACTAAAAACAATGATTAAAAATAATAAATTAGTGTGGTGGAATTAAGAGATAATATTTAGCAAAGACAGGTTCAGAAGCCGAAAAGGAACATGTTTTATTCCTATTTTATAAAAAAATATCTACAAACAAAAATTGTAACCAATATTAGACAGTCATAATAATATGTTTGAACATACTTAGCATATAAATAGTTGTGGGTTAACTCTAAACTTTCATCATATCCAAACTTCCGGAGTACAGTCCATGTGGTTTCATTTCTTCCTCTTTGAATGAATAAACAGTGTAAAAATATAAAACCTTTGACTGTTATACAATCATTTTCAATTCCACCAGCTATGTTCTGGGCAATCACTGATTTTACTTCATCCAAAACCTGCAAAATAATAAGCATGCTTAAATATTCTGTCTCTACCTCTACAAATGACATACTACTTTTTTATAAACAAATTCACAAACTATCTACCTCCAACGTTGATTTAAATATTTAATTTTTATGATATTTTAATATGTATGTTTTCAGCCCAACTTAAATAACTATTGAACTCTAAAAATAGTCTCAAAAAGAGAGAAAACAAATTTAAAAATTAAAATCTTATGTTTTACTATTTTTTGGTAAATATTTTCATTAAAACACAAAACTAACAAATACTCCAAAGGCATTCCTTGCAAAAAAAACCAATACCAGGCAATAATGATTGCAATTAAAGATTTTTTTATTAAACTTAAACTTAAGCTAATAAAAATTGTAATCTCACCTGTAATTGCAGTGGTGTATCAAAACATTTCCTTTGAAATATTGTCACCTCATAATCATCCAGAAGTCCATCTCCATCCAAGTCACATATTTTAAACACTCTTGTAAGTGCTCTCTTACATTTCTCAGTCAACTGAAATAAGATGGTTACGAATGTACTGTAGGCATTGACTGTAGGTAAAAAAAATTCGGAACGTCAAATTGAAGTTTTCTATATCAGAACATTCAAAATAAAAGTTATAAATGATAGGCTATTTATGTAATGCTTTTATAAACAATTTTTCTATCAGTAGCATCTCAGAATACTTTTCTCTTTAGGAATTCAGTCATCTGAGAAGATTTATTCTGATTGATTTCAAGCTTACCCTAACAATGACTTACTAAATATAATTAACAATTACCTCTTGTTCATCTATAGAGTATATAGGGCAAATTGGGTGGAGTACAGCTTTTTGCGCATTGTAGAACATTTCAGATACATTTGTCAAAGTCTTGGCAGAACATTCAATGCATCTGTCTACTTCTGGGTACTCCTCTGCTATGTCCCAAATATTCTAAAATGATATAAGTATGCATTATTTAAAACTTAAAGACACTAATGTTAAAGCTGAAAGTTACTAATAACCTGAACAAAAGGTATTCAATAGGTAACACACTATATTGCAATCTGTAAGTGTCAGGTAGAGAAATTTATCAGATAAAGTGTGTACAAAAATCATTCAAGTTAGATTAAAAAGATATTATTGTCAGACTCATTATCCATATGTAGTATAGTGGCCTTAAGTTAAGATAGATGTAATAATAGGAAATTGCATAAAAGATAACAAATATATATTTTTTGTGTATTTCCTTTACTACTGACCTTGCTGCATTTTGTATATTACACATTTGAATATTTAACTATATGTGGACAATACAAGGGCAGTTTTGAAAGGATTATTGTAACCAGATTTTGCTTCTGTGCAATATTAGCTTTGCTTGTTTACTATAAACAATACTATTTTGATGACAAACTCCAAACAACTGAGTATTAACACCATTTTATATTTTTTAATCATGGCCGGGATTCACATCATCTTACTCATTGTATTATACCTACGTACCATGATAGGACTAATAATACATTTTTATAAAGTATGGATATCAATTTACTTACATCAATTACAGAATAATCTATTAAATCTATTTTGTTGCCGACAAGTATCACAGGCTTCCGTAAATCATCTGGACAGTTGTCGCGGACAAATGGGAGCCAGTAGGAAGCTATCTTGCTAAGTGTTTCCTGTCTGTCTACCGAAAAAACTATGCATATAACATGAGCTTTTTCTATTTCTTCCCCAACTTGTTCCAAAGACTGTTCAGCAACTATAAAAAGTTAAAAAATAAACACAATTAATTTTAACAATAATGACTGTCACAACAAAAGTATATAAAATACCTTACTTTACTTCCTCTAAGGACTCTTTGCAGCAGTTAGGCCTCAAAACCGGGCTCTTTTTGCATGAAGAAAGATTCACATACCTACATTAAAATTTAGTACTTTAATTTATGATAAATTTCGAAATCAGGTTTGCTGGTTTGTGATAAATATAAATAAAAACATACAACACACAAATACCTATACACATTCTTCTGAATGGTTTTTACAAAAACTTGGAACCGGTAGCAATGTGATACAAAACGCATAGATACATACATTGTGACATAATAATGTTGGGAAATGAAATCAGCGCAAAAACATACCGCAGATATCGACAATGTTTGTTGGTACTTGCTCAGGTGTAACATCAGCGGGGATCGTGATCTCTTCTGCTTTCGGTGGCACATGTTCTGTAAATTCTTCAGTCACCAAGGAAAGAATAAGCGAAGTTTTTCCGACCCCAGGTTCACCTAGTAAGAGGATGCGAACGGTTCGGGGCAATGATTCGTAAACCATTTTGGCTTTTATCTGAAGGATACTATTATTCGTGTATTACGTAAACATGTTATTGCTTTATTGGTATTTGTACATAATTTTGGTTTATCACAACACATTCGATTGCAGTTTATTTACAATATTTTTTTATGATTTCCCTAAAAATTAAAAATATCTTGTCCCTCACTCACAAAATCACACACACAAGATTTTTAATTTTTTTTTGCAGCTGCTTAGTGTTGTAACCCATGGTTATAAATTCGACTGAAGATTGAATCAAATGTTCGATTCTGCTGAGGTTCGATCGTTCGATCAATCATCTTGAAAAATTGAAAACAAAATTATGTAGAAAATGTTTTATATTGTGACCCATTGTGGAGACTATTTTCCATTTTGTAGTGTGGCATTGTAGAAATGCTAAATAAGTTTATGAAAAATATTGGTTGCACCACCATAATCGACAGACACACAGTTGCCTCAACAGTTGTCAAATACTATATAAACTAATACTATATAAACTCTAGCGAGTTAATAACAAC
>CM031573.1:8945231-8971601 GCA_018467065.1 Ephestia elutella
ATGTCCTTCCTTTATAACTTAAGAATTCCCTTGAATTCCCAGAACACGCAATCACGTGTAAGTTTAGATATTTTGTAACAAGTAACGAAATTAAATTTAAACTGAATTTATATCGAATTGTTATGCAGATAGTGTACAATATGGTCGGACGAAGTAACTGTCATTTTGGTATTAAAATGTGGCTCTTATGTAGGTGATTCATCGATGATTTACTGGGAATATGTTTACTCACGTACGTACGAATATACATAATATAATGTGTGATCAGAAAAAAGAAAAAAAATGATTCAAAGTGAACAACAACATAACACAATAGGATTACGGAAGGGACATTTAGGGAAAAGAACATTTTGAAACCAGGGGACATTTTGAAAAGGGACATTATGGACCACGTACTAAACATGTCCAAAACATGCACGATCGACACTTGATTGGAATTTATTTATCATTATTTATGAACTTATGTTCTATCCATTCAAAGAACAGTTCTTGTCAACCAAATTACCATGTTACAAGTTACTAAACAGTACTTTATGAAAAGTCGAAATGTCAGGTTCGACGTTGGAGTTGGTGCTGTATAACGCCGATTTACCTGCCACTATATCCTGAAATACAATTAGTTATTGTTGAGTACATACGTGTATCAAAACACCAAGATGATGTGTAATGTCATGTCACTTTTGAATAAAGTCAGTCTGTTGCGAATAGCCGACGTGTTTCATTTAGAGGTTATGGGCCCATATTAAGCTCTGGTCGAACCTATGAATTTCAAAATTAGAGCGAGAAAGACTTACGGAAGTTGATCTAAGGAGCGAGACGCACATATACAAAAATATAGCCGCGCCCCAGGGCTTCGCTCCCGTGGGAATTTCGGGATAAAAGGTACCTTATGTGCTATTTCCGGTATTTTTCTACCCGTGTACCGAAGTCGTCGAAATCCGTCTTAGTATATTTTGCGTGATTGAGTAACAAACATCCTCACAAAGCTCACATCCAAACTATCGCATTTATAATATTAGTAGGTAGGATAAGCGTCCAGGGGAGCATTGCACGTCATAAAAAAGCGCACCTGCACTGCACGGCGCTTGAATGTGTCGCCCGCCTTTTCGCCGGGTTTAGCGTAACCTGTCATTGCAATCCCGCGCAGATTGTTTCAGTCGTAATTGTAAATAGACAAGACATAAAGTTCATTTTTATTTGCGTGAAATAAAGGTTTTTTTATTTCTTTAAAATTAGCAACTCACTGCACTGATAGTTGCCCAAGGCGTGCAGTGAGCTAAAATAACATTAAAATAAATAGCTTGTCATCATACAAAGAAGTCTTAAATTAATGTTGAAAATATCTACATATGAACCAGGGCGTTGAGAAGTGATACAGCCAGATTAGTGAGTGCGTACGCCGCGCGTTTGTGTGCTGCAAACTTCGAACTGGTGGTGGGTTCAATATTTTTTTTACTAGCTTTCGCCCGCGCAGCTTCTCCCGCGTAAATTTCCCACGGGAACCGGTGCCTTTTTACCGGGATGAAAGGTAGGTATGTCCTTCTCCGTACTTCTAACTTCTTGTATGCGAAATTTCAAGAAGATTGGTTCGAAGTAGATAAAGCATGAAGAAGGATAACAAACAAACAAACTCATTTTCGCATTTATAATATTAGTTAGGATTTATTACACAGCCAGTTGGCGAACCTAATAAATAAAAAATATAATTTATTTAGTAGGTTCGCCAACTGGCTATTGCAATAAATCATCTAACTAATAACCAACATATTCCTACTGTGAGATACATTAAGATCAATCAAGTTGTCAGCCTTCTACAGACGAACACAGCGCATGTACATTGATATGCTCACAGTCGTTTAGAAAGTTAAATTAAGCAAATAAGATAATATTTGATGGGATATAGCTACCATTGCCTTACAAAGGCTTAAAACAGTGTTACCTGGGTATCACCGCTGTGAGTGTGCGTGGAGTGAAGCAAGGAGACAATTCATTGGCTGTCCATCGAGTTGAGCGGTTGTGATACAGGTCTACAGCTCTCTGGGCGTCCTCTTGCGTCTTATAGATGACCTCAGCAGTACTCAAGGAGCGAACCAAACGAGACTCTATCCATGCCCCCAACATCTCCAAATAGCTCCTGAAATAGGGTGATATTTTTTTAATCTTTAGTATATCAATACTAATATAATAAGAGTTTGTATAGGACTTGTTTGTTAGAACGCGCTAATCTGCTTTTTAAATATTATTTCTATGAATGATAGTCATCTTTATGAGGAAGCCTGGATGAGAGAAGACTTAAAATAAAGTACTGGTCATGAGTTCAAGTCCTGCTCGCATGGAATTTTTTCACCATATCTTAATTCTATATGAGAGTACCTTAGTTTAGTACTACAATACTGCATCTGAGATGCTCAAAAATCCAAAAATAAATATTGATGGCTTCCTACACTTTAATTGATTTTCAACTTCATCAGCGAATATGGGTTAAATCAAATGCCTTACTCGTATAGTGGGTATTGGTGTTAAGTTACGCATGCCTAATGCGTTTCAATATGAAATTGGATATGGTGAAGATTTTCGATGTGCAGGATTGAAATGCGATAGCTCAGTTGGAAGAGCACGGTCGTATAAAGACCTGGTCGCGGGTTCAAGTCCTGCTTGCATGGAATTTTTTCACCATATCTTATTTCTATATTCTATATGTAGAGTACCTTAGTACTAATATTGCATCTGAGATGCTCAAAAATCCAAAAAATAAACTTAAAAATAAACTTCCAGATGTGTCAAAGCTGGTAGCACGTCGCATGTTGACAATTACTACAATGACTATGATTGGAGTATTTAGAATATTCTTAATGTATGAAATGATGTTAATAATAATTGTATTATACATTGAGGTATACATTGGTATACTCCTCAATGTCTCCACCTAATAACAGTGCTTCCCAAGTTAAGCGTGAGACAATAATTCTGAATTCCAAAGGAGGTGTTTGCGGTTTTTCCTCTTCTTTTCTCACTCCTCAATGCTGCCATTGGACGTTTTTTGAAGTATAGAAGTGAGGCCGCGGAGGACTTTTTCTCCTTTTCTGCCGACCTGCAAAAATTCTACAAACTTTAACGATGAAGATACCGCATGCATGAGGCACATTGCGTCTATTGTTAAACAATTGTTGAGTCTAAATAAGTGTTTCAGCAATAGTGTTGACTATCGATAGTAATAACATCAATAGTATTGTGACCTTGAAAAAATAGTCAACTATCGATAGTCCTGCAACGATAGTCTTAAACGCCCTGATTGAAGGATAAATCTATTTGTTATATTGTAGACTTGCTTTTGCCTACTGCTTCGCCCTTGTGGAATTTCCCACAGGAACAGGGCCTTTTCCAGGGATAGAAATGTACCCTATATCGTTCTCAGTAGGTACTTCTAATTTCAGTAAGATTGGTTCAATAGATAAAGCGTGAAGAGGTAACAAACAAACCAATAAATAAACAAACTAATAAACTCACTTTCGCATTTATAATATTAGTATTATACATAGTATTATTTATGATATATATAAGGTGGACTCAAAATTAACTACAAATATTTTCAGGGCAGCTCCAGGGAGCTAAATAAACGTATTGGAAGATACAATTTTTAAAAATCGATACATTGCGTTTTTTTTTTGTTTTTCTAACAAAAAAATATTATTAAATGATGACATTTAGTATGCATACTGTAGTTAAATGTGTAGACTTCATACCTCTTTAAGCTCCTCCCACCAGTTAATAGTTGAATGAAATTGATTTTGCTGCTATTCCTCTTTATTTATGAAAATTTCTGCGTGGAAAGACAGACAGATGTCAAGCGATTTATTATACGTAAACGACAGCGACCGACCGGTGGGCGAGGCGGCTTTTGTTTGGGTGTGTCATTTTAATTGTCATTTTACGCAGAAGCTGTGTACAGGATGTTATAATGTTACGATTTTCAAAAACATAAACGTTAATTTTTCTCGAAAAACTGGTTATTGTAGAAAAATTAAAAAAACCACTGATATACTTTCTAGAAATAATATCAATGTAATTAGCCCTGAAAAATATTTGTAGTAGTTAATTTGTGTCCACCTTATATATTAGTATAAATATTATAGTGATAGATTGATTAGACCCTAAAATCTACCTGTGGAATTATAGAGCTCCGACTCGCCCTTCCATCACTATTATGAGCAATTATTATTTATTTTTAGAGTTGAAGGCTAAGCTTTTCTTATCAGAAGAGATGCGCATTGGCTCAAATTCGTCACCCATTGGATCATCAATGATTTCTATATCATTTTCAACAGTCCTAAGTATTGGTTTGAGTCTTGGCGATTCTATCTGAAATATGAATAAAGTTTTATAATTAAAAGTATTCAAACTTAGGAAGATGAGCCTGGAATAGCCCAGTCGACAGGTGGTTTCAAGATAGAAAAAGGGGGGGGTTCATATATTGGTTATTGTAACCAGGGACCATAATTGCAACAACACTTCATCATTATTCTGATATAACTGAAGAAAAAAGGTGGAAGCATAATAGTCGCTGCATTTTCGCCATTATTTTGCGAATTTTTGAAAAATGACTTTTCTTTCGTAGCGCCATATCTACGATAACGAATTGACTTACAAAAAAGTTTGTTTAGTGAAAATTGTGGGAAATTTAACGCTCTACATAAAAAGTACCTAGGATGCTTTTTTGGCTGTATTGACGAAAAACTGACGAAAGGTCGAAATTTTTTGCAGTTCTCCCCCTCCTCTTTTTGCAAAAGGGTCTTCCGAGGTCCAAAACTTACACGACAAAATGTTAATTAACCATCCCTGAACAACATCTCCAAGTTTCATTAAATTCCGACCTTTTTCTACTGAAAGTCCACTTCTTGCGATTTGTCGACGCCTAGTAAGTAAAGTTTGTTAAAGGTAGGCAGTAGAGAGAGGCCAGATTGGAGGAGGACTATAATTAGAGATGTGCAAATGTTGATCAATATTGCTTAATGCTCATACTGACTATTTTAAATTTGCATGCTATTCGAAATGTAGCTGATTTGGAGGCAAAAATCTATATATATATATATATTTTATATATACGGACAAATCACACAAAATTAAGTTAGCCCCAAAGTAAGTTCGGGACTTGTGTTATGAGATACTAACTCAAGGATACTATATTTTATGACAAATACATATATAGATAAACATCAAAGACCCGAGGCCAATCTGAAAAAGATCATTTTCCATCTTGACCTGACCGGAGGATCGAAGCGGGACCTCCGGTGTGGCAGTCTGGCATGTGATAGCACCGTTAGGCCACAGAGGTCGTCATATTCTAGTAACATCTTCACTGTAACTCATATCAAATGCAAATAAATTCATTCATTCATTCTACATATTATAACAATATAGGAAAATCCATACTTTGGTAATCAAACTACCCAAAGTACAGCTTTTCTTAGGCACATACACTTGTATTTAGTATCCTGAATTTCACACACCGTCAATCGAACCAACAATTACACACTTGCATAATTTTTTAGTCAAATAACATAGTTACCAGTGTACTTTGAACCAATGGATCGATTTTCCAAGAATCTCTTAGTGCTCAATTGCCTTCTCATGCCAACTTTGGATGTGTTTAGTGGCTGTGATACGACTTGTCTAGATGGGTCCACAAAAACTAAAACAAAATAACAATCATGATTTTATAAAAGCGTTAGCCGGATGCCGGGGGGTCTCTTGTAGTCGTCATAACAGTTTATTATTATTACGCCAGTGCAAGCACCAAACGTGTGATCGGTCATAAAAGTTAATTCGACATCAAAAATGTATGAAGGTGTGACGAATTTTTAAGTTCTATGCCATTAAAACATATATGTAACAAATTTACACCTGCAAGCCTGTTAGCAATGCATCGGACCTCGTCACAACTGCTAGACGGTCCTGGAGATAACCCTTAGTCCGGTCGAAGGATTCCACCCCCCTGGACCCTAGATTCCTCTTGGGTTCCTTACGCTTACTGAGCCCCCTATCGCAACAAAAGATGCTTTTAGAAATTGGGAGAGAGGTTACTTGTCATCTCCTTTCTCCAAACCAATTTACTGCTGAATCTGCTTTATTTCATTAAGTACTCATAAAGTTAATTTCAGTCATAGCCAAAGAAGTATTTAATGTAATGTCCAATTTTAGAGTCAATGTCTAATTTAGAGACAATGAATTTAAATCCATGCTTACTTTCTCTTAATCTTCAATTTCAGTTTTATCCCACTTAGGTATGTAAGGTTTATGTGTAAATAGATCCAAAGTAAATATATTTTTCCAAACCTGCAAACAAGTTGCAATGGATGAATGTTACGTGTCGCCACGCAAAAGGAGAATGCAGGTACTCGCCAGCACGAGGACATGGTTGGATTCAAGAGATGTGATGGTAGTGCAGGATATTTGGATTTCTAGAGACATGTCACGTGCATGATAGCAAAAATTATAAAAAGAGCACAAAATGAAGCTTCCAAAATTGATATGATTTTTTTAAAGGAATAATTTTCATAAAAAAATTCTTACCCGCGATCTCTGCTTGCTACAGGTCGATCTCTGCTTACTATAGGCCGATCTCTGCTAACTACAGGCCGATCTCTGCTTACTACAGGCCTATTGAATTTACCCTGATTGTTAGAATTTGCTCCTGCTTTTTTGAAATGTGTTGCGACCTTGAATTTGAGTAATTCCCTGCAATATACAATATGTTAAATTGGTGTTATTTATTTTTAACCATAGAATGCTGCATTTACAGGCACCACAAGTGAGACAAATATTATTGTTTAAAACAAACATATTGAAATAATGACAGGCATTTTTATAAAATTACCAAGTTATAACTGTGCATGCGGGGCTTTCATGAATGTCCTATATGTTAATCAATACCATGTTTCACTCCTATGAGAAATCTTCCTTCCTTCCTCATTAATATGATAACTGTCATACACAAAAGAGTTTTGACATCCAAGTGGTAGTTTTTGAGATAAGCATATTCAAACAAACTCTTCAGCTTTATTGTATATGATGATAAATATAGCGAACATATTTGACAGTCCTGCGCTGCCCGCATCCATACGCCTTCCGCGACCTTCACCAGGTCGTCATTCCACCGAGTGGGAGGCCTGCCAACACTACGTCTTCCGGTTTGTGGTCGCCACTCGAGAACTTTACACAGAACTACGAGAACTTTACAGACCAATTACAGTTATTTATATTATACATATTGATGATTATGCCAATAAATACAAACCCTCATTTTTCTCAATTGTTCCAATTTGAATCGAGCATCCCTCTGTTTAGCCAATTCCTCCAGCTTTTCTCTGGCATCTACAATCTGAGTCCTTTTTTTAGATATTATTTTATTCCTGGCATCAGTAATTGCAAGCTTCTGATTCTGCATTTTCTTACTTGTGGGATTTGCTTTTGGTAAACCCTTATTTACAGGTCTTTTAATTCTGAAATTAATTAACGTAACCCATAACTACTGACAGATCTACTACATTCGCAAAATAAATAACTGCTATTTTCATTTAATTCAAAGTCAATTGTTTTTATTTATATAGGCTTAAAAATAGCATTTATAAATCGTCACATACTTGTTTTTTAGTTAGTTGACGTCATAAAATTACTTAAAGCTAAGGTTACCACTGCCTCCAAAGCCCAAGAGAGCCTTGTGCAGGCGGTACAGGCATACTATCAAATGACTGAACAAGGTATGCACAGTAAAAAAAAGTAGATGGCTTGCACATGTATTAAAGTAGGTACATATCAATATTTAAAAAAAAGAATTGTAGGTATAACAGACTTCTATTAATAAGCACATAACTTTTTATGTTTTAAGGTGATTTATGTGTTTAATATACCTAGTTATAAAAGATTTTGGTAAAGGACTAATTCAAGAGCATTAGAAAAGTAGACAGTACTCTGACATCAGAGAATGATGAAAAGATTTAAAAAAAAATCCCCATTTCAGGATAAACCTTACAAACATAACCATAATATTAATAATATTATGAACCTTACATCTTAGAAATTTCTTAAAGTGCAATGTTTTATGTTGTATGACTACTAAAATGTGTTATGTTATCTGAACTAAACATAGACTTGATTACTTTTAGTTACCTCATTTTTATAAAATAATAAAATTAAAATGACAAATGTTTAATCTTGTGTTGATGGTGTTACACATTATCAGGCACAAATTTAACTTGACCAGACAGCAATTCAAAAAATGTTGAAATCCAGGACTATCTCATATAAGGGTTATTGAAATTGTTAAAACTACAGAAATCTTGGGATATCATATAATCCAAGTAAGTAGGCAGACCCTATGGTTTGCCTACTTACTTGGAAGGTAGGTACATAACTTACCTTGCCATTCCAAACCAGATGGGTTTAAGCACGGGAATAAACAGGAAGAAAAGGTTTTCGCCCGACGTAAACCCATCTATGGGCTTACGCCCGGGAATAAACGGGCAGAAACCGTTTCTTTCCGGCGTAAATCCATTTCTGTTCCAAATTTCCACTTGTTGTAATTATGGTTAACTTCAGTGAATTATTATCCCCTGCAGTTATTGTGAAAGCCAAAAAACTATATTTTTATCGATTTTAATTTAATAAAAGCTGGGAGTTAAAAATAAAAAAAATATTTTATTACCTCGGCTTTTCTTTTTTCTTCTTCTGGATAATATCTTCCAAACTCATGTCAACGTAAGAAGACATTTTTAAACAATTGCAACGCCGTAATTCTTTTGATTTCCTGATAGACTAGACTAAAATCAATGTATACATTAAACTAGGTTGACTATTAAAACGAAAACTCTGTATTTCAAATGATTTTTTAAAAGAAAGCCCCACAAATTGCAGCAAATTCAATTCGAACTCAAGAAGAATGGATGAGAGAAGAGATGACAGACAGATGGAAGCACAGATTAGTGTTGCTTTGCAGCAATAGTGTTGACTATCGATAGTATTGTGACCGTCAAAAATAGTCACACTATCGATAAGCCTATCGATAGTAGTCCATGGGCAGCGGTGATCGCTTACCATAAGGCCCTCGATTCTACAAATTACAAACGTAGATGTCGTGCCTCTGTTGTGTCTCAAAAGCCAAAGAAATCGTAATTTTATTTCCAAAAAAAATAATCCGCCACCATTAGTGATGTTCCGTTCTCGAAATTTTCAAAGAACAAACTGAAACTTTCTCAAAAATTTATCGGAAATATTCTCGAGAACGGAAAATGGTGCCCTTCCCATAGAAATAAAAATACTGGATTCGCCCTTGATCATAGAGCTTCAAAGATTTTCCCTTACTACTAGAGGACTATTATCGGCCAAGTCCTATTGCTTTCTGCGTGAGCAGACAATACATAAACAAGATAGAAACAAATAACAAGTATTAGTGATTGGCACAGCCGACACCCGCACATAAATATATCATAATCAATAGATTCATTTAAATATGGAGTTCATCAGTTACATGTAAATAATCTAAAGTAATGTATAAAGTTCATATTACAAAATAAAAATGCAAACAGGCCTTAAATATTTTTTTTATCTTCTATTTTATTATAATCGAAATTATATACTTCAAAAAAACAGTATGATTAATGATTAAAACTATCGAATTTAACTGTCAAAAGATGCACCACGCGATGCACCGACGTGTCACGATTTGCGAATCAAAGGTGAAGACAATCTCTGTCTATTGTGTTCAGAGGCTTGAAGCGATTCAATTATATCTAGGCCCTTAATCGAAAGTCAAAATTTGACAAGATAAATGACAGATAGGTTTTTAAATTAGTTGCCAGTGTAAGAAATTAGTTCTATTGCTTTTCCGCAACATGGCGAGGTTTTTATATCCTCCTAAGACCCTGCGTACTGCCTAAAGAACAAAATGACCACCATACTTAAGTCCTGAGTATTACAAAGCGACAGATGTCGAATTGACCTAATGTTCTTTACAAAGAATAAAATAAATGTCATCACTAAGTCCTGAGGTTTCAACGACGATTTTTAATATGTTAGAGAATGCTACATGATTTTTGTTAGAACAAACATTGTTTGTAATTGAAAGAAGTTTTTATTGCACTAACTCAGATTTTCGATACATTTATTCTTTCTAAAGAACATTCGGTTTTTCAATGTAGTAAATTCAATGCACACATTTGTTCTTCTCAGAGGGCGTACGGTCTGAATGGTGTACATTAAAAGCTATATTTGGGGTTCCAACAGAGAGCTATTCCGTTTAATTTGTCGTCTGCAATTGCACCTGGTATCTACTACCTCGTATCAAAACTCAGAAACTTGGATAAAACTATTTTCTAAAATGAAATACCAAATGTTCTAATAATCTTTTTAATAAAATTTTATTATAAAATAGAGAGAAATGGAGAGATTTTTTTGATTCCACTTCTGGCTATAAAATCCCTGACGAACTTGTTCTAGCAACGGCCACGCTTTCCACTGCATATCTTCAGCTTTTCTGCCCGGTGCGATATCATTACCTAACATATAGTATTTTAATAGAATTCCTCAAATGAAAATACCATCCCCCGAGCCAATAGCGCACTATAAATGGAACTGGAGAAATATACTTATTTCTCACTAGGGCATGCAATACCGGAAAGTTATCAATACCGGAACTGATTTTCGGTACTAGAGACCTAATACCGGAATTCCGGTACTGGTTCCGGAATTGGCACAATTTGTTTAATCTCTATGAATCATACTTATATACTTATTAGATAACATAGTGTATTTAAATAAAAGAACAATCGTCTAATCACTACACCACATACGTGCACACTCGCTATAAGATATTGACGACTGCAAAGTCTGCAAAATTATAGAGTACGAGCTCAGTGCGGGCGGAGGAAACAGCGCGGGGACCGGGTAGCAACTAACCAATCAAGTGAAAAACTAAGTAGGTACATATTTTTTATATAAACATTTCTAAATTACTCCATGCGTTGGTTAGTGGCAATTACATACCGAAGTTTGACGAATCATTTTTAGTAAAATTATATTTGCATTTAATTTTACTTTAATTTTATGTAATTCATTTAGTGCAAAATAAAATACTATAAATAAACATTTATAAAAATTTATTACTATTTCTAATTTTTTTCATTTTTCTTTGCACGTCGTACAAAAAATCAGTTTAGTGGAGTTAGTTTCGAATGGTTTTGAATGACAAGCTGACAACTTGACAAAAATTATAAAAACCGATAGCATTTAAATCGCATAGTATATATTTATTTAAATTTTTTTTAATGAACAAGACGCACTGCGGGCTATCATCCCTTCTTGGTTTATCCCCCGTACGCACCAAGCGCTTTACATTCTTAATGTGCACAGCGAAGCGTTGGAACCACGTTGGAACTCCCTGCTTGCGTCTGTGTTCCCGAGCACGTACAACGTACAACCCGACTCTCTTCAAAACCAGAGTGAATAGGCTGCTTCTGGGTAAGCTCGTTACACCGTAGATCTCATCTGTGTCCTCGGGCAAGATTGTGGTCAAGAGCAAGCCCAATTTTAATAAAAAAGAATAAAAAAAGAATACCGGTATTACGGTATTTGGACCTTCAATTCCGGTATTGAAATATCGAAAAAATCTGTCCGAGATACCGGAATTACGGTATTCCGGAATTCCGGTATGCATGCCCTATTTCTCACACCAACACAAGCAAATCGATGTGAAGCAAATACAACCCATAAGCAAAGTCATTGCAATTAAAACCTAGCATTATTTAAAATACTTCATGATTCTGAGATAGGAGGCTTTGTAGATGATAACAGTCCAGATTATATAGAGCCTCGAATAGATGATAGTTATGAGCGTAGAGACATTGACCAAAATTATACTTGCTCCGAAAATGATGATAATGATGTGACACCACGTGTACGTACGTAGCCGCTCAGACAAACTCCTGATATCCCGCGAATTCTAGGTACTCCGATTCTAGCTCGCTCTTTGCTAGACAAAGTTCCACCCTCATCATATGCCCCATCAGTAAACTTACTTTGTGAGCTAGTATAATTTTGGTCACTGCCTCCAAAGCTCATAACTATTATCTATTCGAGGCTCTTTATAATCAGGATTCGTATTATCTACAAAGTCTACTATCTCAGAATCAAAATTTATAATATCATAATGAATAATAATAAATTCCCAGCGAAAAGAAAAATTGAATAATGAACAATCAGTTATTGTGCTTAAGGTCTGAAGCGAATCATTTTAGAACCGCCTACCGGATCTAATTGTAAAATAAGCCATTATAAAATCTACTTTGACTTACTTTACTAATGGTTCAAAGGCTCCCAAGTGGGACAGAGGGCATCTATCCATAGTGCTTCTCCATCGGGATCTGTCCGGGGCAATGCGCTAAGCCTCTGATCTGGTGAGAATGCCTTCCAGTTCCGCCGCAACAGTAAGCCACCAGGATGGCTTGCGTCGACAAACTTTCCTCTTTCCTTGTAGTATCCAATGGAGAGCTTGTTTAGGGATATTGGTGGAGTCTCTTTAAAGCATGTGGCCGATCCATGACCATTTGCGGCGCTTGATCTGATTATCAATCGGCGTTTCCTTGCACATTTCTCACGGTTGGAGATGGTCTCTAGCCAGACAATGCCAAGTGTTTGCCGGGGGCATCGGTTGACGAACACCTGCAGTGGATGCGTGATATTCTTGGTCTCTGCTTATTCTGTAATCTGCTTTTAAATACGCAAAAAATCATAAAAAGCGGTCTAACCATCCTCGAAATTTGAGCAAATATTATACATAAAGGTTTACACATTGACCTAAAATTCTTTTTAAAGAACAAATTCTTGAAGGGAATTTAGTGCATAAATGCCGAACGCACTTTACAAAAGAACTAATTATTTTACCGGGAGATTAATAAAAATCTGTTTCATGTATTATGAAAATAACATTAACTTTGCAAAATATGTCAATCAGACAATATAAACTAATAGAATATATTACAAAAATTTCATTATTTCAATAGATATTTTTTGGATTTACTTAACCTTGATTTCGCCGACCCTCCATTGTCACCTGTTTGAATAAAAATATGGCGTCTTACTTCCGCTTCTTGAACTTAAACGTCAAAGATGATTAACCATAGAATAGAAATAAAACGTTTCCTGCTAGATAGTTGCCAGAAATTAAATGATATTACATAAAAACGAATTTGTTCTATTTATAGACCGCTGGGTCATAGTGACATCTTACAGTTTGCTATACTCAGGACTCAATGACATGTACTGTTCTTTGAGAAATACGTTAAAAACAAGTTATAAAGACAACTTTTCAAAAAAATGTCTGGGTCTTAGGAGGATATTCCTGGTCAGGCTATAACTATCGATAGTCCTGCAACGCTAATATGAATATGACAGCTGATGGGAGTACCCAGTAGAGATTGTCTAAACTGAAATAATGCACCCCACTACTTTTTTTCCATACATGGAAGTAATAAGTAAGTACTTATTACTTCCATGTTTCCATATTTAAAATTTGCTTGTGTACGTTAATCTAAGACGTTAATGCGGAGGTGGGGCGCGTCATTTCAGCTTAGAAAATGTCTACCAATATGTACGTTTGCCCGTCAAATACAGTCCGACAAGAATCATGGAAGTAGTAAGTGTACAAAGTACTTACTACTTCCATGGACAAGAATCATTTGGCTCGTGGCCAAACTTGGTACTAATGTTGCCATCTCGCTCTCTCCATTTAAATAATTATTCTCTTCTTTTCTTTATTGACTGCCAACGCCCCCTGTCAATATCATCCAGAGGCCAAAAGATCCTTGTCAGACTGTAAGTACTTTAGCGAGTTATTATTTTATTTATACCCTAGTATTTGCCCATAGGCAAAGAAAAATACCCGTGCATGTCACCATAGAAGACATTTAAAAAAAAAACTGCGTGCCACCCACATAAATATTTTCTTGTGCCACCGTCTTCTTGTTCTTATTCAAATTTAATAACTTAGCTTTTGGGGGCGAGGTTCGATGTTCTAGAAGTAATACTTTCCCATGAGGGTTTCTAGTATATCGAATCTCATTCCGTGCACCTGTCCGGTGTTCGGTTTGGCCAATGGCCATGATACGAGCGCAGGTCGCCTAGACTATCATGGCAAGTCTTTCGGATTTTCCTTCCCGTGGTTGCTGCCTGTTATTGGTCTGATTCCCTCAGAAACAGACGTAACTGAAACCGTCAGACGAACCCCCCTATCCTCTGTCGATAACCTCTTCCCCGATCCCGTCTAAACCTCCCATCCTAACTCCCGCTTCCCTGATCCTATACCCAATAGTATCCAAAATCCCAACATCAGCGACGGGTTCTCTGTGGACAAGAAGTCGTGGGCCCTTCATCGCTAAAATATGCCGATGCTGGGCGGAGGGGGGGGATGTCCACCTGCGTGTTTGTGCCGTGCGCGGTGACCCGTAATGGTCGAAAAGGGGATCCTGGTGGTTGAGCTGCGGCGGGGTAGGGTGAATTTTTAAACCCTGCTAAAGCAACACACCTCTTTGGCCCTGGATTGATATAAAACGGGAGGACTTTGCCTAGCTAGCATCGTTCAATCGGCTGCGGTGTCCAGTCTGATGGCCGCCAAGCGAGTGCCCGGGGTTTGTTGGTCGGCAGTCGGTGGTGCTCGATCCCATGGTCTTTGTTTTTTGGGCGATGGAATTTAGTGCCGCGCCGACTCGTGCGGTTGACTCTCTCGGGGCGCTATACCCCAAAGGTAACACTGACACAACCCGAGGTTGTGTCCCCGAATGAGGACTCGGTGGCGGGTGGTGAGCCTGAGGGGTGAAAACATATTGACAAGGTTACATGGATACCTCAAATAAAAAAACCCAACCACACACCTCCTCTCCCTCGGGTGAGGAGAAACACACGGACGTGGCTCCTGGCCCGTCCGGCTTACACGTCAGACAAATGGGTCCCACGAGCTCTGGGATCCTACTGGAGACCTGGCAGGAAGTGACGCGGTGCAAGGGGAAGGGCAACCGGAACCAAGCAAAGCGGTCGCAACCTGCATTGGTCCAGAACACAGGTAGGCGGTTAAATAGACACGGCAATCTGTCGTGCACCAAACGCGTAACGAAACACAACGTCTCGCACCCGTCTAATACACGTGTTGCTCGCGGAAATGAGACGAATGCGCCGTCTACCCAATCTACACTCGCATCTACCTCTTCGGAGGGCAGACGTGAGGCACTACTCGAAACCCCGCAAGGAGGATCGAAACAACATCCCAAAAGGGAGGTCAACATCCGCGGAGGCAGCAACAACGGCCGAAGAAGCAGCAGTCCGGCCCAGGACAGCAGCTGAAGGAGCCCCTGCCAAAGCAGAGTACTTCTAAGTCCCAATCTTACAAGCGCGCCCGTCTTGACGACACCATCTCCCCCAGAGGTGAGACGAAGAAGGTGAAGCTAGACACTGCGCAACGCAAGAGCCGGGACCACATACGCCGGCGTCGTCCAGACAGACCTGCAAGTGGCGGTAACCACTAGGGCATGCATACCGGAATTCCGGAATACCGTAATTCCGGTATCTCAGACAGAATTTTTCGATATTTCAGTACCGGAATTGAAGGTCCAAATACCGTAATACCGGTATTCTTTTTATTCTTTTTTTATTAAAATTGGGCTTGCTCTTGACCACAATCTTGCCCGAGGACACAGATGAGGTCTACGGTGTAACGAGCTTACCCAGAAGCAGCCTATTTACTCTGGTTTTGAAGAGAGTCGGGTTGTACGTTGTACGTGCTCGGGAACACAGACGCAAGCAGGGTTCCAACGTGGTTCCAACGCTTCGCTGTGCGCATTAAGAATGATGATGAAAAGCGCTTTGGTGCGTGCGGGGGAATATAAACCAAGAAGGGATGATAGCCCGCAGTGCGTCTTGTTCATTAAAAAAAATTTAAATAAATATATACTATGCGATTTAAATGCTATCGGTTTTTGTAATTTTTGTCAAGTTGTCAGCTTGTCAATCAAAACCATTCGAAACTAACTCCACTAAACTGATTTTTTGTACGACGTGCAAAGAAAAATGAAAAAAATTAGAAATAGTAATAAATTTTTATAAATGTTTATTTATAGTATTTTATTTTGCACTAAATGAATTACATAAAATTAAAGTAAAATTAAATGCAAATATAATTTTACTAAAAAAAATGATTCGTCAAACTTCGGTATGTAATTGCCACTAACCAACGCATGGAGTAATTTAGAAATGTTTATATAAAAAATATGTACCTACTTAGTTTTTCACTTGATTGGTTAGTTGCTACCCGGTCCCCGCGCTGTTTCCTCCGCCCGCACTGAGCTCGTACTCTATAATTTTGCAGACTTTGCAGTCGTCAATATCTTATAGCGAGTGTGCACGTATGCGGTGTAGTGATTAGACGATTGTTCTTTTATTTAAATACACTATGTTATCTAATAATGTCTAATAAGTATAGATTCATAGAGATTAAACAAATTGTGCCAATTCCGGAACCAGTACCGGAATTCCGGTATTAGGTCTCTAGTACCGAAAATCAGTTCCGGTATTGATAACTTTCCGGTATTGCATGCCCTAGTAACCACGGCCAACAGGTCGGATCTGAGCCCGGACGAGCTCGGAAATATACAGGTGAGCATAGAAGAAAAGCTCATGAACCATGTCCTCGACCCGGAACCGGTGGTAGTACCGGTATTTGGGGGTAAGCCCGTCATCGCAGATGGCGTGCTTAGACTCATATGCCTAGACGAAGCTACCAGATCCTGGCTAGAGGGTGTGGTATCTGGTCTTCCTGCCGCCTCTAACAAGCAGCCGCTGTCGGTAGTATCCCAAAAGGACCTACCGAAGAAAACGAAGTGCGGCATCTTCCTACCGGCGAGAAGCGGGACGCTGGAACAGCTACACACCATGCTCCACCGCATGAACCCCTGGGCTGGTGTAAACAAGTGGACGCTCTTCAGCTCCCAAAAACAAGACACCGGAATCTTCGTCAAGGTAGGGGTCCCTGACGACTTGATTCCGGTCATACAAGGACGCGACCGATGCCTGGCATTCTCCCTCGGGTCGGTGTATCTGCAGATACCCAACGAGGGCAGCGACAAGGACCAGGTCATCGACCTAACAGAACCTGGGGAGAAATCCGCCACTGCGCCTTGCGCTGAGGCAGGACCCTCAGGCCGGACTGACACCCCGAAGCCGTCCTCGCCGATTATGGCCGGCCCCACCGAGAATCCCTTGGTTGGGGCTACGGCGACGACTGGCACAGCCTCACACCAGATCGACCCCGCTGACGACGACGTCCTGGAAGCGGAGCGGCGCCTGGCACAGATGGACTGCGGGGGAACGAGGGGGGAGGGGACGAGAACAGTGTTCTCCTCTCGAACTCCGACCCGGATGACTGAGGTCATCCAGGCAAACCTCCAGCACAGCCAGACCGCGACGGCTAACCTGCGGAGCCAGCTGGAGAAACACAGGATCATAGCCCTAATCCAGGAGCCGTGGATTAGAGGAAATACCATATGTGGCCTTAATAACATCGGAGGTAAGCTCATCTATGACACCACTTGCACTTCGCCAAGATCATGCATATACTTACCCCGAAACTTCAATGCTCTGCCATTAACACACTTATTTTCCAGAGATCTGACGGCCATCAGGATCTCTACAAGTGACTACAAAAACCTACCTAATACAGTGATAGCTTCCGTGTACCTTGCGTCGGATACGGAAATGCCCACTCGTGAATTCATGGAACTGGTAAGTTACTGCGACACTCACAACCTAGAGCTCATCGTCTCGACCGATGCAAACGCACACCATATGCTCTGGGGCTCGGAATCACCCAACAGCCGAGGTGAGGAACTCGTAGACTACCTCCTCCAGACCAAACTCAACATCATCAACAAAGGTAACAAACCAACCTTTATTACTAAACGAGCTCAAACTATTATAGATCTCACTTTAGCTACAAACATTATACTTGATCACATCTCGGACTGGCACGTGTCCGACGAAACGTCATGCTCAGACCACAGATGGATCAAATATCAGCTAAACCTCACCATAACTACACCGACGCCTCGCAGAAACCCAAGGAAAACCAACAAAGTCGCATACAATAGACTGTTGGAAAATCACCTGGGACCTTCAAAAAAGGTGTCGGAACTTACAGACACCGCACAGGTGGAAGAATATGCAACCGCAATCTCACAGGCTGTTTGTAGCAGCTATGAGCAAACCTGCCCCCTCAAAGGCTCCTGTTGCTCCAGAGGGGGAAACCGACTCTGGGGTCCAGAACTAGAAAGGAGGAAAGAGCAGGTTCATAGTCTTTTCAACAGAGCGATAAACACCAGAAACGACTATGACTGGGATAACTACGCTAGGGCACGCGCTACTTACAAAAAGCGAATCAGAGCCTTTAGCCGTAAATCATTCTGCAAATACTGCACCAACATCGAATCCACCTCGGAAGCTTCGAGAATTAGAAAGGTTCTGGCAGGAGAACCTAAGAAAACAATTGGTACTCTCAAAAAACAGGACGGCAGCTACGCCACGACAAAAGAAGAGATTAGCGACGTCCTTCTCAACACTCATTTCCCAGGCTGTCTAAAAGACCAGCAAGACACGACCTGGACAGAGTCAAACTACCAGCCGACGCAACAAGACTGGACTATAGCCCAAGAAATAATCACACCAGATAGGGTACAGTGGGCAATCAACAGCTTTCAAATGTTCAAATCCCCTGGTCCTGATGGAATCTTCCCAGGTCTACTGAAATGGGGAGGTGATAAGCTCATCGAACATTTAATAACTTTGCTAACGGCATGCCTAGCCTATAGGTATGTCCCCAAACAGTGGCGCGAGGTAAAAGTGGTTTTCATACCAAAACCTGGCAAAACAGACTACACCAGTGCCAAATCCTTCAGACCTATCAGTCTGTCGTCTTTCATGCTCAAGACTCTCGAAAGACTATGTGACAGACATATCAGAGACACGGCACTGATCAGCAAGCCCCTACATCCAAAACAACACGCATACTGTGCGGGAAAGTCAACGGAATCAGCACTACATGAAGTAGTAGTAACAATAGAATCCGCAATACAGGACAAAGCTATATGTCTTGGGACCTTTATAGATATTGAAGGTGCCTTCGACAAAACAAGATTCGGCTGTATGATCGAGGCCTTACAAAGACACGGGGTTTCGGACACCGTGTCAGGATGGATATCAAACATGCTAGAGCAACGCAACATTCAGTTAGAGATATGTGATTCCACAAAGGTACTAGCTACCAAAGGATGCCCACAAGGGGGCGTTCTCCCCCCTTCTCTGGAGCCTGGTAGTGGACGACCTTCTGAAGCAACTGAATGAAAAACACTACCTCACTATTGGCTATGCAGACGACCTAGTGATACTAATCACAGGACGCTCTGCCAACACAATATGTAGCCTCACCAGAAGTGCACTACGTATTGTAGAGTCATGGTGTAGAGAACACGAACTATCGGTTAACGCTAGTAAGACGGAACTGGTGATGTTCACCAATAAAAGACTACTAGGAAACTTTACTCCACCAAAGCTTTTTGACACAAACCTGAGTCTGTCCAGCGAGGTAAAGTATCTCGGTGTCATTCTGGACAGCAAGCTGAACTGGAGTAAGCACCTAGACAACAAACTTGAGAAATCAACAATAAACCTCTGGCACTGTCGTCGAATGGTAGGCAAAAATTGGGGCTTAGCCCCTAAGATCATGAAGTGGCTATATTTGACGGTCATACGTCCGGCGGTTACTTATGGAGCCCTAGTTTGGTGGTATAGAACCACACTAGTCATAGTGCAAGATAAACTACAAAAGTTTCAAAGGATGGCGTGCCTTGCTATATGTGGTTGTATGAAGACATGTCCCTCAGCAGCCCTGGAGGCCATCCTAGACATCAAACCACTACACCTGCATATTAAACAAGAAGCACAGGTGGCCGCAATGAGGCTACATACCTTGGGTATGTGAAAAGAAACACCTCAACGACGCATACACGCATTCTATCAATGGCCCTGGACACGGCAGATCTGGCTGGCTCCATAAATGATAGGATCGGCAAACAGTTCTTCTTTGACAAGAAATACAAAATTCAGTTACATGAGGAACCCTGGGACAGCTCGGGGCCCGAAGAAGTGAGAGTATACACCGACGGCTCAAAGACGGAAACTGGTGTGGGAGCAGGTGTTTTCTCTCAAGACCTCAATATTCACTACTGCACAACTCTGGGGGTGGACAACTCCATTTTCCAGGCGGAGTGTGTAGCCATCACTCATGCTGCGGTAGAAATCACAAGGAAAAAGGTAACAGACATGTCTATCCGTATCCTGACCGACAGTGCGGCTGTCCTCCTCGCCCTACGACGTGCCCAGGTTGACTCAGCACTCATACTAGAATGTCATAAATACTTGGATAACTTGTGTAAGTACAACTCAGTTACCCTTCAATGGATTAAAGGTCATAGCAACTCACTAGGCAACGATGCAGCTGATGAGCTGGCAAGAAGGGGATCGAGCCGTACCCCTGTGGGACCTCTGCCGATGGCCCCGATCCCTTTCGCGCAGGTTCGCTCCTGGATCCGCTTGCGCAGCAGTGAAGAACAATCCCAATTATGGCGAACCCTCGACACATGCCGGCAGGCAAGGGAAGCACTTCCCGAATGGGACATTCGTTTCTCAAAACGTCTGCTTAGGCTAACACGAAGGTATTTACGCATTATGATTGGCATCATTACTGGTCATTGTACACTAAATAAACACCTTTACACCCTAGGTATTACAGACAGCCCCCTATGCAGAGCATGCATGGAGGCTGAAGAAACTGCAAGCCACCTCCTTCTGGAGTGTCATGGCGTTGCAACTACAAGAGAAGAGTTCCTGGGGAACCCAGGGACCATGAGCGAAGCCTGCCGTACACCATCGGCGGTTCTTCGCTTCCTAAAGGAGCTGGGCTGGCTCGAATGAAGTTCCGGCCCATCCTCCTCACGCAAAAAGGGCCCAAACTGGAGGCCTAATTGCGGAAAAGTGTCCTCGATGGAAGTAAGAAGTAAGTAACTTAGCTTTTAAATTTAAATTATATTAATTTGCATGCTAATTTATAGCTAATATGTGGAACTTAGATTATAAGACCAACTATATTATATTATTGTTCTATTCTATTCTATACCGTGCTACCCACAGAGCCACACTGCGCTGTGATTCTTTGCAGCGCGATCGTGGCACGGCGGCGGCAGTCTCCTTATGTTTTGTATAACTCACTATTTTCTTTCTTTTGTATAACGTCACACCATAACATAACATTACAAAACAATTCCATGTATTGTAATGTGTGTGACGCATGAAAGTAATAAGTACTTTATGGTGTGACGATGCGACGTTATACATACATCCCTTGTTCCCTCGTCTCTTCAGCATGGAAGAAATAGGTAAACGTACTTATATATCTTCCATAGCGCGCACTACACGCTGGGCCAACGCGTTGGCCCAATGCGCTCAAACCCCAGTTACACGTACCGAGTAAACCGGCGAGACAGTAAGTCGCCGAGTGAAATTCTAGTACTCGGTGCGTCTGAACACTACGCCACGACTACGCCGAGTGCGCCGTCGAGTCACAGAATTAATATAAGTACTACGGTCGAGTGCGCCGTCGACTGCACTGTCTGTCCTAAATGCTAGATGCGTGTCTTTGAATATTTAATCTCTAGAAGGAGCGCGGCAATGCAATTTACGTCCAAAAAAATATTAGCTAACTGTTAGCCTCCAACTCGCGATCCGCCGCTCAGTATCCAATATGCGGCTAAGCGATACGTACGCTTCGTCACTGATTTTCGGAAGTGAAATACTGCGTTAAAATGTCAAACTGCGTGACAAAAGTTTGCCGAAATTATAAAGGACGTCGAAAAACAACCCATAAAGTCAGCTACCATCAGTAAGTAATCCAAATTCTATTTATATTTAAAGCAAATATTTCGTCTAAAAATCGAACAGTTTACAAACGCGATTTTGACAGATTTTAAATGTTGCCAGTGTTTTGTTTGCAAAATATTAGGGAAAATATATGCTGAAATTTGGGAGACATTGTACAATTCAATTATATACATGGTGTAAGGGTAAACACTCTTATCCTTAAAACCAGAGGTTCAGTATTATGAGTGGAGTTCAAAATCGATGAAAAAAAATAATGTTTTTTTTTAATCAATTTTCGGGAAAAAAATCCTTATAATTCATAAGCGCATTAAACCCTACACACATAGTAAGACTAGCTGCTGCCCGCGGCTTCGCCCGCGTGAGTTTCCTTAGATGAAAAATCTTTTTGTGTTCCAAACTGTAGTAACCTAAACTCCAGTACTCAAAATTTCAGCTATTTGGTTATCCCGTGTCCCGCGGGAATATATTAGGTACTCGTAGTACAGTCGCGGTGTTAAAATGAATCAAAAGTGATATTTCATTCAATAAACGATCTTCGTCTGCTCGTTATCTACAATTTCCCGTGTACCACCACTACCACCCAGAGTCCCTCTTTATCCTATCCCGTGTCCTGTCTATTTATACGTCAGTAGAAAATGCTCATCAGGTTGAACGACTTTTGCTAAGGCCCCATTTCCATTTTTTATAGAGTAGCTGGGCTCTTGGAGTTCTTCATCAGATGTTGCATAAACTTAAATTTTTATACGTCAGTAGAAAATGCTCATCAGGTTAAACGACTTTTGCTAAGGCGCCATTTCCATATATGTAATAGTGTAGCTGGTCCCTTGGAATTCTTCATCAGATGATCCTGATCTTCGATTTTTATACGTCAACAGAAAATGCTCGTCAGATTGATAAACTTTTCCAAAGGTACCATTTCCATATTTCTTATAGTTTAGCTGTTATTGGCTGTTTTCTATAAGCTGCTGTTTAAAGAATTGAAGAGTTTTCGCCCTGAAATTTCTGATATGTATTGTAGAACGTATGTTTAAAGGGAGGACTGTTTCCAAAACACGATGGGAAAAATTTTGCTCGATAGAAAAAAATCGTGAAGTTACCTCTATTTCATATGAATACAGATAACATCCGTGTTTTATAATAAAAAAATGTTTTAAAATCACCAACACAAAGGTATTTTACCTTTTCGATTTCGTGACTGATTTAAATTTTTGAAAAACTAAACATTTCTATTAACTTTTTGATAAAAAAATTCGAATGGCGCGCAACCGGGACGTCCCCCGCTTCAGCCGCTTCATATGAATTTTCGCTGACCGCCTAACCCCCTTAAGGTTCTTCATCAGGTGTTCCAGTTTTCAAAATCACTTATAGCCTATATGTTGCCCAGGCTTAATAGCTATACAACAAAAAAAGTTCTATCAAATCCGTCCAGCAGATATTGCGTGAAACGCGTGCATACATATACAGATGGACGGACAGACAGACAGACAAAAAATTCCAAAAAATGTTTTTGCTTTCTGTTATTCTTTTTAAGTGTCCCTCTATCCATTTCAGTCAAAAATACTAAATGTACTGTACAGACAAAATATCTTTACTGTTTTATTATTACACCCACGACCCCTAAGCGCGAAGTAGAAATCACCAAAATTGCGCAGCGCCATCTATTGAAAATATTGAGAAATAATTTCAGCTTACATTTCTCATTTTATCAACGCCATCTATTGGATATTATTTTGCTTGGCACAATCAGTAGATGACCGGAAATAAATTTACAAATGAATTTATTCGTTTCTTTTCAAAATTAAAAATAAGTAAGAAATTAATTCTAGAAAACAAATAAAAAACGAAAACAGAAAATTATTGTTAGTGGCAGGATTCGATCCAGCTACTTCCAGTTACTTTCTTGAAATATTTCTTTACTAAAATATTTAAAAAAATATAGAATTCTAAAAAACTAATACAAAACGCAAAAAAAATTGGAAAAAAAAGTCACATCCGGCAGGATTCGAACCCTGTACTTCAAAAATAATCCGCGGCTTCTACCAATAGGCCAACATGCATTGCTTGTAACTGGCGAAATTTCAAATGGGATTTGTCTAAAGGTACGCAAATTCACCCCTTTTTTGGACTGCAAGGGTTGAAATTGTGAACAACCCTTTCTTATGTGGGCAGTATATTGTATAATGAAGACACTTACCAAATTTCACGTTTATAGCTTTTATAGTTTCGGTTTTGTGATGATAAATTAGTTTACCTCCCCTTTTTTACCCCTTTAGAGGTTGAATTTCAAAAAACGCTGAAACACGCCATTGGTTATTTTTGTTGAGAAGCATTCTTGCCAAGTTTCAAGTAAATCAGTGAAGATTTTAATTTTTTTTCATACAAACTTTGCCCTCAATTTTAACCCCTTAGGGGTCTAATTTTGAAAAATCCTTTCTTATCTGAGCACTACGTATTAACATAAAATTTCGGTCCAAATTTCAAGTTTATAGCTTTTATGGTTTAGGCTGGGCGTTGATTTACCAATCACTCTTGTTCTTTTATATATATAGATAGATAGATAGTAAGATTAAAAATGGCGCGTGCCCCATTGCTAAGCAACCCGGCGACGCGGGCGGCGGCGCCTTTGATGTGCCGCCGGATTCATAACGGAGCTCATTTTGAGAACATTTTACGAGTTTTGGTAAGTGAATGAAACTGTACATAAAACTGTGACCTTCTATTATTTTTATTAATGGTTATTCAGTAACAAAAATCTAATATAAATTTGTAAATAATAGATAACGAATTTCAAATTCCCAAACGAAAACACCTTTTATTTTTACCCATTTTTAATGCGACTCTGGTAACCCTACGCACGCACACAGAGACAGATTCTGCGAGTGTAAGACAGTGTAATGACGTTTGCTTGTGTGCGTCGCGTGCACACGAGGATAAAAATGTTGGCCTGTTTTCTGTCAGCCGATTACAAGGCGTGACTATATCTAGAGAGTAAATAATCAAAGATGCGTGTAAACAGCTACTCGCTTATCTCACGCCGGGGGCCCTATTTTTGAAAGTGTGACTCACCAAAAAAGCGTGAGCCGAATGATTTTTCATTCGATATACATTATTCTGTATTTTTGAATTGTCTATGTCGAATAATTCGCAACGAGTGGTCTAGACCATTCGTTTTCGTATGATTTGGTAGTCGAACGTTTTTTACGTCAAAATCATGAATGACATAGACAACCGGATACGGATGTAGATGGAGTCTATTAGAATTTCATTTTTGCGTTCCGTTTAACGCTTACGTTCTCTTTGATTGAAAATTTACGAACATTATTTTTACGATTCGTTACCGATTCGGTTTTCGTTGCGTAGAATTGAGCAGAAATTATTTCTCGCATTATTTTCTTGTCACTGGCAACATTGCTAGACGAGTGATTTAAAAAATACGGCTTTTATGTTTTTAGTGACATAGTCGGACGAGTGCGACATAATAGTCTATTCGTTTTCGGCGGTATGTTATACTTTCAAAAATAGGGCCCCGGGTCACTGTCTCGGCCGAGTAGCGTTCACTCGGCGATTTACTGTTTCGCCGATTTACTCGGTACGTGTAACTGAGCCTTCAGCGAGAGTTACGTGATGCTGTCTATCGTGGGTCTCATTCAGCGTTGGTCACTAGATGAAGACACGGCTGGCAATGTTCCATAGATCAGACGAGGTCGTATGAATTGAATGAACAAAATGAACGGTTAGTTAGAATGTGATTTTTTACTTCATTCTTTTTCATCCCCGCTCCCTTTCCCCTTGTTGGCGATTGGGGTGTCGCCATCTTGCTTGATTCATCCATAGAGTCACGGACGAGTCGACTAGTCCTGTTACTCTATGACTTCGTTCCGTTCGGTAAGGCCTTCCACACACGAAGATATTTTCAATCGTCTCTGGTTATGATACTACGAACTGATAATACGAAAGCTACAGAATGAAATATTATAACAAGTCATACTTTGGATCTTAGGACATTTTAAGCTTCGGACAATATTAAGTAAGTACCTAACTTGAAACTTATTTCAATATAGTTATTTAGTTGTATACTTACTGCGTATGTTGTACCAGTTTGTCTATAAAATCGTAAAATTAATGTTCGAGGGACTAACATTGAACATGTGTCTGGCAAAGTGGCAATACCAAACATATGCAAGCTGATGTACAGCTGTCAACGCTGTCAACGAAATTGAATCGTTTTCTTTTTGTATTTTTATTATTTTGATTAAATTGCAATAAATTAAGACCAAACTACGCAGAAAAGTTTTAAAAATTAGAAAAGTAAATCGGAGTCGCACGCGAATTGATTTTTAAAGTTTT
>CM031573.1:10264026-10333659 GCA_018467065.1 Ephestia elutella
AAGTATGGTTTACATTGTTTCATTTAGTGATGAATCCCATAATTTTACCTCTTCATTGGTGGCTCTTATTCATTACAAATGTCGTACCTATATAGCCGACGAGATATTAAAGACATTTCGGCTTAAAATGCTCAAGTTATAGACCTCAACAAAGAGGTAACCCCATTACTAATAAAGGATACTTTGTCGAGATGGAAAATTGCCAAATTTAAAGGTTAGTAAGAGTTTCCGAGGTAAATGCAAAGAGTATATAATCACTACTAAATGCACTTGTAACTATTGTGACTGTACGTAATTCAATGAACCGCTGATATTTTTTATATTAAAGGTTAAGTATATATAGTATGTATAAGATCATACATATAAGAATACTATAATAGTTGAGCCCCGGAAATGATGTGGAAACTTTGTAATGAAAAGCACCTTATGTTGCTATTCCTTATATTTTCTACCCTTGTACCAAATTTTATTGAAATCCTAGTACATTTTGTGTGACAGTATGTAACATAAATCCAAACTCACAAACATCCAAATGTAGGTAGGTACTCTGTGCATTCAATTTAAAAGGACCCACATCACAAGATTTTTACCTATATTACTGCGATGCGATTATTAAAATTTTGTTTCGAAAAAATTCAAAATTATTTATTATGTATCTAACAATGACACTAATACAATCATATAATAAAGAGGAAGTGTTTGTATGCATGTGAGTTCGTTTGCAGGGGTATTCTTCAGAATTACTGAACCGATTTCAAAAGGACTTGAAGCTACATTATACCTGAGTGACATAGGCTACCTCCCGAAACTGGGGCGGGATGCTAGCTCTTTGTAATTTAATTTATGTTAGGGTCTACATAAGCTGAATACTTATGCCAGTAAACCCCGCTCTATGATTAGGTATATAACCTATATATGAGTGTAATGTGGTACTCAGAACAATAATATACATACTTTAATGCCTAGTGTATAAACAGTATTTGGTAATACTATGTAAAAATGTCTTTTCAGCTGTTCCTGGTCTCACATTTCAAGCAATATTGAAAATTAAATGCTGTGTGTGTGCTGTGCAGTGATACCCCTGTTACCTGTGTAGGTCGAAGCAAAGAACTAAAGACAGCATCATACATACATATTATTGTTTTCCTATGGGAAGGCACCATCAGGCAAGTCTATATTTCTGTACATACAAAATTATAGACTAACCGAGTTGTCAACACAGAGACAAAACCGCTGAAATTAGAAACTTGAAATTTTGTAGAGGGTGTTTCAAGAGCACAAGCTGTACCCTAGGGGCTTTGCTTCTATTAGAATTTAGGGATAAAAAGTACCTACCTTTTGTGCTAAGTGTGTCCGGTATTTTTCAACTCGTGTACCAAATTTCATTAAAATTCATCCAGAATATTTATTATGAGTAACAAACATCCAATCTTTCGCATCGCATTTATAAATATTATAGTAGAATTAGCAGAGAATAAGTGAGTATTAAAAAAGCGGTAAAATGTATTGTATAATCAGTTTTTAACATCTTTGAAACTGGTTGATGCTTAAATTGTCAAATGATATTTAAATAATAACTATACTTTATACTTTCAATACTATGCCAACCCCACATAAGTAGGAATTGGTAAATAGGAAGAAGATACTACATCTGTTTCTATCTACAAATAATATAAAGAAATAAAATTTTCAGATAGTCACAAAATAACATTATGCTTAGTAATTTGTACCAAACAAGTTCTGTAATTATTATTTGCAGGCTCGATCAACTGGAGTAATGTGCTTCAGAAAAAGGTGTCATCCATAGCTTGTTAAAAGACTATGTAAGTATTCTCATCCATATAAATAAAAATTGTATTATTGAATTCAACACTGACCGAGTGGTATATAAATGCAGAGACAAAACTGCTGTAAGTAGAAACTTGAACTTGTGTAGAGGTTCTTTATATAGCATATGCTGCACCCTGGGGCTTTACTCCCTTGAGAATATAGAGATAGAAAGTACCCTATGCCATTTTCAGTATTTTTCTACTCGTGAACCATATTTCAATGAAATCCATTCAGTAATATTTTGTGATAAGTAACAAACATCCAAAACTTAAACAAATAATTGTTTAAGTTTTGGATGTTTGTTACTTATCACAAAATATTACTAATAAGTAATATTAGTAGTAAGTAGGATAAGTATATTTAGGAAATTACACTCCTAAGGGGAAGAAAAAGGTTTTTCTTTATTTACAACTTCCTTAACTAAGTCAACATAGTTACTAGTTCAAAAATATCTCAATTAAGGAACAACTAAAAAAAATATTTTAAATCAACAACATGCTTTTCCTTTCTTTGTCTTTACTTTAAAAAACCAACAATATAGTACCAATATTGTAAAGCTGAAGAGTTTGTTTACACAATAGGCAGACTTAAATAAAAGTTATTCTTTATATAACTAAACATAATTATAACAACAGTAAAAATTATTTGTCATTCTTGCAGGGACGATCAACTGATGGCGGTTTCCTGCTTGAGAAACGAGCTGACATCCATAACTTGTTGAAAAACTGTGGAGGTAACAGTGTGGTCTGGTTTAGGATATATTTTAAAGACTAATAAACAAAATAATAATAATATTCTTGTATTATTCATTACTACCTTACATAATATCTTTATCTTAACATATTAAAAAATAAAGTCCCCTGCCATGTCTGTTTGTGATAAACTAGAAAAGTATTGAACAGATTTTCATGCAGTTTTCACCAATGAACAGGGCGAGTCATGAGGAAGTAAGTAAGTATATAATTTACTTTAGTGTCCCCGCGTTAAAAAGCAAGCTAATTTAAATAAAGACTCCTGCCATGTCTGTCTGTTTGCAATTAAGTCAACATTGAAATTATCATCTTTATTATCTGTTACTGCACATTGAAAGTCTTAGGTCAACTTACATGCCAGGTATTGTACAATTGAAACATGTCAATATGCTTTATTTATTGAGTTAGGGGTCGCCCTTTTTTTCACTGTGTTAATCAGCCCAGTCTCCTTGTGAAACTCCAGCCAGTCGATGAATACTGTTATATTTTCAAAGCTCCGCACTTAGGTGACTGTAAAAAAATATTATATTTGTTTGAGGACTCATGTAAAAGTCAAGCATCTTAATCCTATCCTAACTAATATTATAAATGCGAAAGTGAGTTTATTTATGTGTTTGTTACCTCTTCGCAACTTATTTATTGAACAAATCTTTCTGAAATTTCGCATACACTTACCTAGTTAGAAGTACTGAGAAGGGCATAGCGTACCTTTTGTTAGCGACGCGCTCGCTATGATATATGTAAATATTTAGGTGTAGATTAATTTAATTATTTTGTAATTAAATTTGCCAATTAAATTCAGTAGGCAGTATAGCACTCATTTTGTTATTAGTTTTTATATAAAAAAGTAAAAGACTGGCTGCGTGCACTGCCGCCAATTTAAAAAGTTTTTTGTTTTTAGAAGCGATTGTGTTTTGTTTTTTCTCTTCGTCCGCGCCGTGAAAATTGTCGATTTATAATTTTTCACATTTAATTAGTTTTATATTTTATCTATTGATTTTGATTGTGTTTTTTGTAAATATCCTTTGTAATTATATAGTTCTTAACTGTCCGTGTGTATTTTGACTGTTTTGACCTACCGGTGTCGCCTACAAAATTTCCTTCGAGCCGGATTTATTCAAGTTTGTAACCAGCGCATATATTGAGGAAAATGGTTGGTACACGAAGCTCTGCACGTCGTGAGCGGGAACAAATGGTTCGCGATCAAGGAATATCGCACAATGTGGATAATTCGGCAACTATGGCCGAAAATCTTAAATCTCCCGCTGCCGCTATGCCGAGTGTTACGAGTGCCATCACACAGAGGTCTAGATCTAAGGTCAGTACAACGTCGTCAGTTAAAGCTAGAAGGGCGCAGCTATTATTGGAAGCTGCAAAACAGAAAGCACAGATCAAGATGGAATTGATAGATAAGCAGTTGGAAGCGGACCTATCCCAGCTGGAAGAACAATATTACAGTCCACCCGATGAAGGCACTCGTGACGTGGCACAGTGGAAGGAGCAAAGTTCTGACGAATTGATGGAGCCAGCCCCCGTACCTGGATACCCCCCGGGCCGGCTACATCAGCTGCATGTACCGTCAGCCGCCGCCACACAGGACGTTTCCGCGTCAGGACCTGCCGCACCACATCTGCCGTTGGAGTCGCAGGTGCCACGTATGTCGCCACCTACAGAGGAGGCCCCCGGCATCAATGCGACTATTCAGATGCTGGAGAGTGCTGTCAAGGACCTGGCCACTGCGAGTGCGCCCGGAAACACACTGCTGCATTTTGTACGCGACCGGAGTGCATCCAGCCGTTCGCAGACGCCGCCGACGACGGAGACGTCACCAGCTGCCGACAATAGCACTACCGAAACAGTGACGCATATATACGCGAGTGAGTGCAAAGTGCTACTAAAAGTCGTGCCGGTTCGTCTGCACACCAACCGCGGTGCATTCGATGCACATGCACTTCTCGATCATGGTGCAAATGTGTCGTTGATGTGTTCAACTTTAGCAATGCGCGCCGGCGTCTCTGGCTCCGCTGGATCTATGAATGTGCGCGGTGTGTGGTCCGATAGCAAACCTGTGTGTAATTTAGTTGTAACAAATATGAACCTTGTATATATGTATTATAAGCTACTTAACATTAAAATAAGATGTGTCAATGAGTTGAATTTACCTGTCCAACAATATTCAAAAGTTAATTGTAAATATTGTAATTATTTAGCACATTTCAAAAATTTCTTGTGTACAGAAAATTTAAATATAAATGTGCTAGTTGGACAGGATAATTTTATAGGATCTAGGTTCTTAGGTAAACCGAGTGAGCCGTCCACTACTCTCACACCCCTGGGCTGGTGTATGCGCGGCAAGGCACAGCTGCCGGTGCAGTGCGTGCATCCTCGTATTTCAAAGTCGCCATTGCATGTGACTTTGCTTGTGGCTATGAGTGATGAGCTGCCCTCGGTCGCTGCCGCCTCCAGAGCTCATGATAGCGAGCACGTATGCCGACTTCGCCGCCGCCTCAGCCAGCGACGGCGCCCGCTACGAAAGCGCCTTAAGGAGGTAAGCCAGCCATTCGCAGGAGTACCAGGTAAGAACTCCAGCCACAATTTTGACGTAAGAGCCATCTCTTATGCAGAGAACAACGAACGACGTTTTCTGCCGGTCACTTCTGGACGGAGGTTCACTATGGAAACAGTCGGTTTCTAACCCAGGCCCACTAAAAAAGGAACAGAACGAAATATAGATTTCGCAGATAGGTTAGCTTTAAATTGACACGTTTTCATTTTGGTGTCAAAAATAATGTAAGTTTTCTGACACACCTGAATTTTGTAAATAAGTATGTATAAAATATGTAATATATATACCTATGTAAGTATTTCAACAGCACCGCTATCGACATGGTGTCATCACCTATGGATAACGCTGCGCTTTGTGTTATGAATGTAATTGCAGTTATAGATGACATCTACTTGTTGGCTGTTGAGTGTTGGATGACACTGATGTGGTGGGAACTAGTTGGTATAAGCGTTCCTCCCACCACATACGGTGCCCACAATAACATGCTATGGGCACTTCTTATATCATGCCCACTGGTGGTCCCCAATGGGGTGGGGCATGATATCACTTTACTCACATGTAACATGTATGGTAAATAGTTCTTATTTTCTTTTCTCTTTAAATCTTCTTAGTAGCTCTACAGTTTGCCTGTTTATACAAAAACAGGCTATGAACTTCCATAAATTATTACTTTATTAGCCTAACGATGAGCGTTTGGTATATATTTGGCGCACATGGCTAATGGAAGTTTATCAAGATTTGCTACTAAGAAGATTAAGCCTGACAGATGGAGATGAACTTTGCCGATTCTGATAGTCCTCGCAAAACCTGGACAAAGGGTATGTAACATACACAACTGTAACCAGGTACAAATGGCCGCGTTAATTCTTTGACGTGAAGACAAAGACTGGCGCTTGGTGGCGATCGGCGGCACGCGTCGCTCTTATCCATCAGGTATTGAGTGCTGTACCAGCACTGGGGTGGGGAGTGTTAGCGACGCGCTCGCTATGATATATGTAAATATTTAGGTGTAGATTAATTTAATTATTTTGTAATTAAATTTGCCAATTAAATTCAGTAGGCAGTATAGCACTCATTTTGTTATTAGTTTTTATATAAAAAAGTAAAAGACTGGCTGCGTGCACTGCCGCCAATTTAAAAAGTTTTTTGTTTTTAGAAGCGATTGTGTTTTGTTTTTTCTCTTCGTCCGCGCCGTGAAAATTGTCGATTTATAATTTTTCACATTTAATTAGTTTTATATTTTATCTATTGATTTTGATTGTGTTTTTTGTAAATATCCTTTGTAATTATATAGTTCTTAACTGTCCGTGTGTATTTTGACTGTTTTGACCTACCGGTGTCGCCTACACCTTTCATCCCGGGAAAAAGCACTGTTCCGTGGGCGAAAGCTAGTACTTAATAGTACTTAATAAATAAGTATTGTACTTACAAAGAAAATCTCACCTTAGACGCAAATAAAACTTTAAGAACTCAATCTATAAGTGCTTGACTGGATGAGACCCTCCTCGGGTGAAGTCAGACTTATTTGACACGGGAGTTTGACTTATTATTTTCAAGCATATTTTCTTTGTACAAATTAATTTAAATTATAAATAAATTAAAAATAATTTTACAGTAAACAATAGAACGATTATAACCTATAAAACATGACTTTGTCATAGACAGACAGACAGTTTACATTTTTTTAAAGGCAAAGGCATCAAAGACACACATTAACTAATTTTCAGTTTTTTTTAGATATAAGCGTGAAACATGGCTATATGTCTTTAAATTTATGTCAAAATATCAATGTTAGTTCTAATTGATAATATTTCATACGTTTTTAGCGGAAAAAAGGAGTTTGAATTTTATTATTAAATAATAGTAGTTTTTTCTAGCAGCGACGGAAACACCAAAGATTAATCAACAACACCTAGACTGACATCCTATAGACACTTTATTCCCACACTATAGGAACATGAATAACTTATTGCAGAATACCCTTTATGGGACCTATGGATGTCTTATGAGTATTGTGTGGCAGTTGGACGGTGATTTTAAGTTAAATAAGGGAATTGACGCCCTGTCTGGTGAAGTCATGGACGTAATGTTATTACGTCCATGGGTGAAGTGAATTTAGTGAATGTCACTGTCAGTCAGTCACTTCAGTCAGTATCCTGTCCACGGTAGATTTGGTCCTGCTGGCTTTTGTTCGGCCACGGCAGGTAGGTTAGGGTAAATTAGGGTTAGGTACCTACCCCTTTGAATTAAATCGTGATCAGTTCTCAATTTCATAATTTTATCGAGTATATTTTTTTATTAAGTAATTTAATTTATTTATTGTCCTAAAATTGCTATAGAGATAGAAGACAGTCCTGAAGTCCATTTACTTCGTGTTTCGCCATGTACCACATGAAGAATATAATTAACCATGATGATGACGATTTAATATCATTACCGAAGTGTATGTACCAATTAAGAAATGTGATTGAATCAAAAGAGGAAAATGATAATATCAAAATTAGTCAGCAGGTTTCCAAGTTCCTCAAGGTGTATATTATTTTATTTTTAGGTTAGAATAGTACAAAATATTTCATATTTACTTTTTTACATTCAATTTGTGCTTTGTGAGAGACCAACAACTTAAAAAAAAATTATATTGTCAGATAGTATAAGATTATAGTGTAAGATTTTTTTACAGGTCCCAAACATAAAGATGACTGAATTAGAAGAGCGACAGGATTTGCTTCTAAAGAAGCTAGACATTTTATATGATCGTATAAAAATCATAAGTTCATACTGCAATATAAATGATCTCAAAGTTAAGCAGCCTCAAATACAACGGAACAGTGTATGTACCCAATACTTTTGTTATTATAAATGAACTTTTATACTAGCTATGTACTGAAATGAGTATACCTATTTGGTGCAAATTCCAGGTGAATGTTCATGGAGAAATTGTGCTGGTTGTTAATCCAGATAACTTACCATGGTTTTTGGACATACTTCTACGGAAAACTTCATTTAATTTGAATATAATGTGGCATATTCATTCCTCTGTACCCAATGAAAAAATTACAAAAATAATGACATTTGTTAAACATCTACCTTCATCTGAAAATAGTACTGGAATAGTTCTAAGGCTGATCTTTAAATGTGGTAAGTGTATCACAATGAGTATATCAATCTTTCTTTATAGAGTGTGTCATTACTAAAACTGGTGTCAGACTTTATTCAAGTAGCCTAAAGGCATCTAACATGACTTTTATGACTACCGCCATCTAGTGGCAGTAGCCAAAACAGCCAATGTGCAGGTTTCCTCACAATGTTTTCCTTCAACAGAAACAGGTGGTGGTGTACGAGAAAACTACCATACATGAGTCAGATTGGTCTACAATCTCTGTGACACAGGTAGGATTTGAACCTGGGTCCTACCCGACTTCAGGTGGGTGTCTACCACTTGGCCACCACCACTTTAAGTATTTTTAAGTTAGTTAATTGGCAATAATCTATTTGTTTCAGCTGATCCAGAAATGAAATTATCATCTTTGGCAGTTCCAATAGTCGGGAATGTCAACATACTTCGATATTTGTCATATATTGTCCCTGATGTATTGCCATACAACCAAGAAGACTTCAATATGGATGGGTTAATGGATCTATGTCATCTTCTTGAAAGATCCCCAGACAAAAATAAGGAAGCTTTGCTTAACAAGTTATTTTCTCAATACAATGTTTGGATATGTAACAATCAATTTTCCATTGTGGATTTAGCTGCTTACAATGCGATAAAACAATGGAAGAACATACCAAAAACAATACCTAAAAAATGGTTTGAAAATTGCTCTAAACTGGGTCAATAAAAAATTTAAAAATATTATGTTTTTTTGTTAAAAACTTAATGAATAAATAAAAAATGCTTTATGTATTCCAAATCAATATATTGTCAATTAAAGTATGAAACAAAAATATGTACATAAGTAATGGCACCAGTTTTTATTATAACAACCAACATATTTCATGAAATAAGTACATTTGAACAAATGGTTAAAATTGGAATGTTGAAATGCCAATAAAATTGATAATATCATAGGTTAATTAAACCTATATTATAATTTAGCAATTACTAATATTATTAATATATATTTTTTTCTATAAATACTTAGTGCTATGCTAACCATTTTCAACATAGTATGAAGGTAGAAAAAGATTTTTGGGTACCTAGCTTTTGTTGTGTTACATAATATATATTAATTAATAATATAATATCTAACTGGCTAGGTACCTACTTAAGTATACATATTGTATTGTGCCATATGCAAAAGTATAAGGTGGTCAAATCAAAACACACATGTAATTTGGCCATCATAATCATTATTCCCAACATTGCCAGTTTTTAGTACAGTTTTATAGGTAGGTACTATGTGATTACTTTTGCTAAGATCTCTGGACAAATGTCATTTTAATAAGTTTGACATTCGTAACTATTATCAATTATTAACTTTTTGTACAGTGTGCAAGAAATATTTCGAAAAAAATTAGAAATATGTAATAATAAAAATTCATTAATGTTTGCCTTTAGAATTTTACTAAATATTACATTAATCAAATAAATAGAGCAATATAGTGTGGTTTTACTAAAGAACTTAATTCTTCAATTAATTGTTATGTTACTGCCGCTAACCATCACTCCAGAGTGGTCAAGGTTGAGTAATTTACTATTTTATTTAACCAGAAATTAATTGATTAGGAGAATTAAATAGTAAAAATTATTTAATTCTCCTGTACTTGCGTCAACGAGACGTGAGTGAAGTTGCCGAGGGCTGTGGGAGTTAGCAACTTAATCGCATAGTATATATATATATAATTAATAGATGAACTATATCCATATTTAAGAAACTAGCTGTGTTTGGCGGCTTCGCTTTCGTGATTATATTTAGAGATACTGGATTCTGTGGTTGTTCGGAATATATTTGTTTCTCTTAGCTTATAACAATGTATAAATATTGGTGGCAATGGCAACACCAACAAAACACCAAGGTGTTTGTTAAGAGTATGGAGTAGGCTTTTCACATAATATCTCAGGAAATATAACATAATATCATAATATAACAGGAAAGTTATCATCGACATCGAGATTATGTATTAGTACGATATATTATTCACTCAAGTCTTATTTATAAAAAATAACGAAAACTATAGTATAAGCCTACTTTAGTGAAAATAATGTTTTGTCTCGTTCTTTCAATGCCCAATATTCAATATTTAGAGATAGGGACAATATATTTTAACTAAAATGGGCTTAGTAAAATGTTTATTTTTTTATGAATAAGACGGTTATTCTGTACCATTGCGTCACCATTACTCTTACGGTTAAATAAGGGAGCAACATAAAATACAAAGGAAGAAAAATATTCTGATTCATGTCCGTGCAATGTTAGTTTAGTTAATTATCAACACTAGATAATATTTTCCTAATATTATAAATGTGAAAGGGTGTTTGTCTTTTTTTAATTTTTTATTTGTTTTCATCACATCACAATAAATATGTAAGACCGCCGTGTTAGTTAACATACTGTATAACAGACAGGTTGGAATTTTTGTGTAATGTAGGCTGGGCTGAAGTGTAACATGCATGATACATTGCACCAAACACTAAAACTCGCTAGGAGCTACGGGCAAGGTAAATCAGGATTGTGCCATATACTTTATAAATAATGCGTATTTTTGTTCTTTTTTAATATCTATTTACACCAAAATGCTTTTAAATCTAAATCTATCAGTCAATTTTATATTTTATTAATATTAAAAAACATTATAAAAAAACCTTTACAAAATGCTGCTTAAAAACTTAGAAGTAGATAAATTAAAGTCTAAAATAAATGGCTAAACGACTATCAATACTGATTGCGACTTACGATTTTATTTACAACAAACAATAATTAAAAACTTAATTTTTAAGTACTTATATCACCTTAATTATATTTCATTATTATTTGTTCATTTATTATTATTTGAGTTAATATCGTTCATTCTATGTGCTGGGTATTTGTTTAATATACAGAATTGGGAAAAATCAATACGCTACGCATTTCTCTACGTATTTGAAGGATTATAATTTACTATAAGTACTTGAGAATGTAGAAGATATACATGCATACAATATACTTAGAATAGAAAAAGATGTAATGCATACTAATGTCTATAATATATCCATAAAATACGGTTTATAACAGTTAAAGAGATCCCAAGTTATCTCATGCCATTGGTCAAATAAACATACATGATGATGTATGTCGTTGTAATTAATTTAAAATTCTATAATTAGGATAATATCCAATAGCTACTATTAAAGTAAAGCTTAAGATTTGATATGTACATAGGAAATAATAAAGTCTGTTTCTAGCGCCTGCAAAAAACTTGCATATGATAATGTCTAAACTTAATTCACAATAAATATAATTGCCATTAGAAATTGAAAAGTAGTTCATATTACTATTAGATACTTTTTAGGTTGCAAATACTTATCCGTTGTTTCCTCAATCTGACCTAAAAACAGACTTTAGCAGGAATTTACCTAAACAAGGAATGGGCAGTGAGGTTATAAATGTATAGTGAGCGCGTTGGTCGCGTCAGGCTCCTGTCATACGAAGGAGGAGAACCCCGGCAGCGGCGCCCGCGAGCGCGCCATATTGTTCATGACGATTTGCCCGCCGTTGAGGCTGACGGTGGCGCTGCCCTCGGGCTCCGAGTCCGTGTAGCTGGAGTACTGACGGATGGGCCGCTGGCGCTTCCAAGACTGCCGCAGCGTGTCGTTTACATTCGCGTAGTGATTGACAAACGAGTGCGGCTCAGATTTCACACTTTCGTTTTCACTCTCCGAATTCTGTGTTAGGAAAATAATCCATATTATTATCAGATTAAAAAATAACAATTTGGTGGTTTAAACTATCACCGAATAGTCGTCTGTGTGTAAGGACTTTTTCTCTGTTCTAACACAATACACTTAACGGTCATGCAACATAAAATAATTACAGTTTGGATTTTGTTTAGTTTTGTTTACTTAACCATTAATTTAACAAATTTAAACAAAAACATTAATAGGTTATTAGCTATAAGATTGATAATAACTTTACAGTTTTTAATAAATTTATATACAAAAAATTAAAGGTGATTCGGCACATAGTCTCAATTTATTTATTTTGGGCAAACATGGAGTAACACGATTTTTGGTTTTCATTCAGTCACAACATTTTAAATTAAAAATATGTTGTAGCTTAATACTGATGAAGAATCAGCGTTCTAACATTTAGTTTATGAAAATTGAAAAGAATATGCCGAAAGTCCTTTGGAAATGTAAGAAAAATGATGTGTCAATTACGTATATTAAAGAATAAATAAAAACAATACCGACCATACCTACTGTAAAAGTGCTCATTCGAGATGGAAGCGTGACCAAAATTAAAATTTAGCGGTTGCGATTTTCTGCGATATTTACCGGCACGAGATCCGATCGGGGGTAGTCAGGAAAAAGACAAGGTCCGAATTTAGTGTCAGGGCGTGGAGAAATCAGACGACGCTTATTTTGATGGTTATCACCTGTGAGTCGGAGGAGCTCATCTCGGAGGGTTTCTCAGTGAGGGAGGAGTCGTCGGGGTTCTCGTCGTAGGCGCGCAGGCTCTCCTCGTCGCTGTGGTAGGCCACGGAGAGGGGCGCGGGGCGGGGGGGCGCCTTGCCCAGCTGCGGCGCCGGCTTGCGGCGTAGCGAGCCCGCGCCCGCGCCGCCGCTGCCCACTGAGTTCTGCCGCGCGCGGTACAGCTCCATGGCCAGCGAGCCGCGCTCGTCCGTCTCGCCCGCCAGCGACTCCTCCAGGGTTTTCTGCGCCTCTTCTGCGGAAATCGATCACGATCGTTTTCAAACAATATTATAGATTTGCCACCGTGTCAAATTAGATACAATTCTTAATTTGATAATATGAAAAGCTAAATTGTCTATTGGATTTGTGGGAGCCATGTTCCCTAAAGTCGAAAATTATAGTTACGAAAATAGTATCAATACCAACACAGACCACTAAATCCTAACTAATATTATAAATGCGAAAGTGAGATTGTTTGTTTGTTACATCTTCGCGCTATATCTACTGAACCAGTAGAACACATAGAAGTACTGAGAAGGACATAAGGTACCTTTAATCTCGGAAAAAAGCACCGGAAACGCAGGCAACAAGCTAACTATTTAAAAATAAAAACAGGAATGACAACTTACATAGCCTATGTCACTCGGAGGAATGCAAGGAATCTAACAATACCTCAAAATCTGTTGAGCCGTTCAGGACTTATAGTGGAATAAACTGAAAACATAACACTCCTTTTTTGGTCAGTCGTGTAAAAACTAGTGATAAATGAACTCACTTTTGTATTTGTAGCTCTTGCTCTTAACGCAGAGTATGGCTATGACCATGATAATTATAATGATGGAGGCAGCCGCTAAGGCGACCATGAACCACGTGCGGCGGTAGAAGGGGCGGTACTGCAGGTAGCCATACTCCAGGTACAGCTTGGAAGGCGTCACGATCACTTTGTCGCTGTAGGCGGGGTTGCTGATCCCGTGCTTATTGTACGCGATCACCCGGAACGAGTACGCGGTGGAAGGCAGAAGACTCTGATACGATATTGTGAACTCTTCTAGCATACCGTTGCTGGTACGTATTATCGTTTCCCATCTTGTGTCATCTGTATAAAAGTAAAAATTTATATTAGGTACTTATATAAATATTTATACATAGTACAGTCAACAGCACATCAACCTACTCAAATTCATTGCAAATTCGACTCTGCGGCCGCGGCATAAGAGATCATGCAGGGTAACTTGAGGTGCGGTCGACTGTACTTAAATATTTTCTTATGGTATAATATATGCCAATAGTACAACAGCTACTGGGCGCTCTTTCTTGAATGTAGCGGAAGGTTGAATAAATGGCATGGCTCCAATTAACGTTAATTAAATACGGAATATATATTAATTCTGTTTTGATTACAAGGTATCAGTGGGTAGCTGACAATACATATTTAATTAACAAAGGTGCATAAAATATCTACAAAGGTGTGCATTCTTATGTGCAATTACTAAATAAACTTACAGGCTTGCCATGTCTCCTTTGCTGCATTAAAAACATGTCATGTTTTGGTCAGAGTTTACAGATGCTTTTGAAATTAATTTATTTTGTTATATGTCCCCCCATACATTAGATTTGCTACACTCAAATAGAACAGTCGAACATTGTCGATTTATTAGTATGTGAAAAATAGCTTAGCGTCAAGGACTGAATTCCGGTTTGTACCGGTTACAGCATTAATAAGATTTTTTTTCAAGTTACGCTGTATTTACATACATTTTATATTTGTATACATCAGAGACGAAAAGATGTTTAATGATCGGAAAGTTTATTTCAACTATTCCAATTTATATTATAAATGCAAAAGTGAGTTTGTTTAATTGTTTGTTACATCACGCTTTATCTAATGAACCAATGTTCCTGAAATTCCGCGTACACAAATGTAGAAGTACTGAGAATTACAGGGTTCAACCCAGGAAAAAGCACTTCCAGGAAATTCACGCGGGCAAAGGTTAGTTAGTCCTAACTAATATTATAAATGCAATAGTGAGTTTATTTGTTCGTTACCTCTTCACGTTTTATCTACTGAACCAATCTTCCTGAAATTTCGCATACACAAAGGTAGAAGTACTGAGAATGACATAGGGTACCGTTCATCACGGGAAAAAGCACTTCCAGGAAATTCACGCGGGCAAAGGTTAGTTAGTCCTAACTAATATTATAAATGCAATAGTGAGTTTATTTGTACGTTACCTCTTCACGCTTTATATACTAAACCAATCTTCCTGAAATTTCGCATACACAAAGGTAGATATATAGATAGATCAATACTTTATTGCACCATTTACAGAAAAGAACATACAACATAGTAACAAAAGTAAATACATAAATAAATACTACTACTGAAGGACATGAAACCCCTGTTGGGATGCCCAGCGGGATTCGTGATAGAATAATAAAAAACCGGGAGAGCTTGTTACACGTACAAAGAATTTTCTTATTGAATACTATCTTTTGCCCCTGAATTTCCCACGGGAACTGTGCTTTTTCCCGGGATGAAAGGTACCCTATATCCTTCTCCGTACTTCCAGCTATGTGTATGCGAAATTTCAGGAAGATTGGTTCGGTAGATAAAGCGTGAAGAGGTAACAAGCAAACTCACTTTCACATTTATAATATTAGTTTGGATTTAAAATGTAACTGTCACATCCATTGAATGAAATGTCACTGTCACATCAGTGTATCTTAACAAAATAAAATAAATGTGTAACCTTTCTTGCGAGTCGCAGCGCGGCGGGCGCGAGAGTGAGAGCACGTGGCGTGGCGGGCGAGGCGGGCTGCGGGCCCGTGCGAACACGCGCCGCCGCTTCCTGCCCCGCGCCGTGACCGCACTAGTTAATAAAACAAATGTGTAACCTTTCTTGCGGGCCTCGATGTAGTACCCGCGCAGTTCGCCGTCGCCGCTCGCAGAGTTGCGCCAGGCGAGTCGCAGCGCGGCGGGCTCGGGCGCAAGACTTAGAGCACGTGGCGCGGCGGGCGAGCCGGGCTGCGGGCCCGTGCGAACACGCGCCGCCGCTTCCTGTCCCGTGCCGTGACCGCACAAGTTAATAAAATAAATGTGTAACCTTTCTTGCGGGCCTCGATGTAGTACCCGCGCAGCTCGCCGTCGCCGCTCGCAGAGTTGCGCCAGGCGAGTCGCAGCGCGGCGGGCTCGGGCGCAAGACTTAGAGCACGTGGCGCGGCGGGCGAGCCGGGCTGCGGTCCCGTGCGAACACGCGCCGCCGCTTCCTGCCCCGCGCCGTGACCGCACTAGTTAATAAAACAAATGTGTAACCTTTCTTGCGGGCCTCGATGTAGTACCCGCGCAGCTCGCCGTCGCCGCTCGCAGAGTTGCGCCAAGCGAGTCGCAGCGCGGCGGGCTCGGGCGCGAGACTTAGAGCACGTGGCGCGGCGGGCGAGCCGGGCTGCGGTCCCGTGCGAACACGCGCCGCCGCTTCCTGCCCCGCGCCGTGACCGCACTAGTTAATAAAACAAATGTGTAACCTTTCTTGCGGGCCTCGATGTAGTACCCGCGCAGCTCGCCGTCGCCGCTCGCAGAGTTGCGCCAAGCGAGTCGCAGCGCGGCGGGCTCGGGCGCGAGACTCAGAGCACGTGGTGCGGCGGGCGAGCCGGGCTGCGGTCCCGTGCGGACGCGCGCCGCCGCTTCCTGCCCCGCGCCGCCCGTCACGGCGCGCACCGTGAACCGGTACTCCACCTCCTCCTCCAGCCCGCCCACCGGCAGCGACCGCTCCGTCACCTTCTGCTTCACTTGCTTGCTGAAACCTGGACAGATGTTTCTTTACACAACTGACCAAAAAAGGAGTGTTATGTTTTCAGGGTTCATGTATGTAAGTTTCTTTATTCCACCATAAGTCCCGAACGGCTTAACAGATTTTGATGTGAGAGGTATTGTTAGATTCCTTGCATCTCAGAGTGACATAGGCTATGTAAGTTTTCAGTCGTGTTTTTTATTTTTAAATATTTAGCTTTTAGTTTTTGAGATTCCTTCAGATTTAGTTTAGTAATTAATATTATTTCGTCGCATTTTATCACACCACCTTACTTCTCTGTTTGGTTGACTGGTAGAGAATGCCATATAGTCAAGTCCGCCATATGTACATAATTTTTATTATTTGTTTAATGAAGTTAAATAAATATAAATAAAAAATATTTAAAAATACAAATAAAAATATGATTCAAAATAAAATAAAAAACGTATGTTGTATAGTACAGCTAGACTCACGTTCGTCCTGCTGTATAGTCTCGTAGGTGACGAGGTAGGACTGTATGAGGCCGTTGCGGCGGTAGGGCGCCTGCCAGGACACCACGAGGCTGTTCATGGTGATGTCTGAGAAGGTGATGTTTCTCGGCGCCGAGGGCAAGCCTTGGTGAGTCCGCGCCAACACTGCTGTCGAACGAGGGCCGTCGCCCGCAGGGTTGAATGCCAGTACCTGTAAAATGTATATCAAATTAATGAAATAGCTGTAACAAAGTAGATATGCATTTTTTTTAGTAATGTTCATATTATATGGTTACATCCATGTTACAATGACTGTAACCATATAATACAACCACATAGAATAAAATTATAACAAAAACATTTTTAAAAACTGTAAACAAAGCTCGGGAATATAGATTTAGCCTTTAATTTTATGTAGTCCATCAGAAAAATATATAGAGCGACACGGACGGTCCACGCGCGGAAGTCCGTATTACTCGAAGAACGAATACAATAATAATAACCTGAATTCGGTATTGGGTAAATTTGTCCAGGAACACCAGGGAGTGCGAAGTGGCAGTAGCCGGCACGACTTCGATTTCCTCTTCCGCTTTCCGCCCTGGTTCAGGTTCTTCTGGGGATTCCGTCATCAGGTAGAATATCTGAAAGATACAACAGAATTTGCTATTTCATAACACATTAACTGTATACATTTATTTTTGGTAGTTTAAAACCTGACAAAAATCACTAAAGGGAAGGGGGATTAAGTTTCGAGTTCACCGCCACCACGCTGATCTCGTAGCTTTTTTTTAAATTAAAGATGTGTTTGCTCTTGACAACAATCTTGCCCTAGGACAGGGATGAGGTCTACGGTGTAGCGAGGTTACCCAGAAGCTGCCTATTCACTCTGGTTTTGAAGAGAGTCAGGTTGTACGTGATCGGGAACACAGACAAAGGCAGGGAGTTCCAGTGCTTCGCTGTGCGCGTTAAGAATGATGATAAAAAGCGCTCGGTGCGTGCGGGGGAAATTTAAACCAAGAAGGGATGATAGCCTGCAGTGCGTCTGGTTGTCCGATTGAAAAAAGGGGCTCATCATGACATGATTGGAGACGCACCTTGTATCCTAGCAGGTCTCCGTTCTGCTGCGCCTCGAGCGGCGGCAGCCAAGTGAGCGCCACCTCGGTGGGCGAGGTGGGCGTGGCGGAGACGTCGCGCGGCGGCGCTGTGGGCACGGCCTCGCCCACCCACACCACGGCCGGCGTGCGTCCCGGGCCCGCGCCCATCGCGTTCACCGCCACCACGCTGATCTCGTAGTTCCGGTCCACCGATAGATCCGTCAGCACCACCTCCTCGCTCTGCAATTTTAGGTTAGAATATAATGACATCGAAAATCATCATCAATACATATAATAAAACTGTAACTGGTCTGGTCTGTACATAGGAGATATTTAAGAAAAAAAACTATGAGGGGTCTTTATAGGGGCCAATGGAAGCCAAAACCTTTTTGACGTGAAACGTCTTTAAAATCAGCGCCGTATATACGGGTACCATGCCAGGATTTCAGACCGTAACGAAATGGGATATATCGTCTCACCTTAATAACTTCAAAACTATTAGTCTTAGAAACATGAATCTAGTGTCATTATTTAGCTTATATAGTCAGTTTGGTGTTAAGACCTTGAGATAAGGTTGGAGGCCTACGGGGGGAGCCGCCGCGTGAAATTACGAAAAACGCCGTTTTGAAAATTTCAATTTAGTATTACTCACGACTCATTAGTGTTAGAGCGATGATTATTTCGTCAACTTATAGATATTATTGAGAACTATTGATTTAATTAAAAATAAAAGTAATTTGAATAATATTTGTGCTTCAAAATAACCAAAAAGTATTAAAAAAAAATTACGTTTTGAGCCATAGCCCGAGCAAAACCCAGGATGAAATATAACTCACACCTATCATCAGAAAGAGGAGATTCTAGGCTACACACTGGTACACTAATATCCAATATCGGTCGAGCGAAGCAGATTTGGCAGCGTTTTAAAACTATTAAGACGAAACGGAATTTACTTCTCTTTCAGGGAAAGTAATCTTAATCCTAAAGACATCAAATTTTTCTTAAAAGAAACATTCTTTTATTTAAAAAATAAACATATCTGCATTCAAAGTTTTTTGAAAATTCATTTGCCACGCCCGGGAATCGAACTGGCTACAATCCAAAAAAATAACACCCATCGAGATATAATGTACTAACGCACTAGAGGAGCTACCCCAAACAAAATTTTTGTTCCAATTTTGTATATTCAAATATGTTCGATGCAGCGCTGTCACAATTATTGACCAAGATCATATAGTACAGAATGGACATACTGGAAGAGATAAGGAAGTGAATGATTTATTTATTTGTTTCTTTACTCTCATCAATATCAATACATATATCAATATATTCAACCAATATCTATACATATAATAAAACTGTAACAGGTCTGTGTCTGTACATAGGAGATATTTAAAAAAAAAAACTATGAGGGGTTTTTAATAGGGCCAATAGAAGCCAAAACCATTTTTTTAGAATTTTTGTCTGTCTATATGTCTGTACGCGTATCACGCAAAAACTACTGGACCAAATTTGATGCGGTTTTCACTGTTGTATTGTTAAAGGTCTAACTATTACTTTAGAACCCTAAGCGAAAAAATATTGGTCAAAATTCATATAGTTCACCTTCACCAAGGCTTTTGTGCCTACTTATCTAATCTGTACCATCCAGTTTTCTTAATCTGTGATTTTCATAGAAAATGGCAGTAACAATTGAATATTTTGAATATTAGAAAATAATTTATAAAATAATTATAAAAATTAGTTTTCATTGATATTTTGGATACTTACAGATGATCTAACATTCCATCATATTTTTCTGCAAAGTCGATTGATTTTTATTATGGCAGTAACAATTGAATATTTTGAATATTAGAAAATAATTTATAAAATAATTATAAAAATTAGTTTTCATTGATATTTTGGATACTTACAGATGATCTAACATTCGATCATATTTTTCTGCAAAGTCGATTGATTTTTATTGAGTTTTTAAAACGCAACACGTCATTTTCGAATTATTGTCAAGTCACAAAATCGCTTGCAATAGTAATGAGCGTTGGCGAGTGACTGAAGGAGTTTCTGACTCGAGACATTAACTGATGTCACAAACATTTTGTTCACGTTTTCGCTTCTATACGTAGTAGTTGTATTTCGATGATAACACCTGTATTTTTATCTTTATGGTATAAATCGATGGAGTTAATGAAAAGGATCAAGTCTTTCTAACAAACATCATAAATTAAATTAAAGGAAAATGAGGAAAACTAAACCTAATAGTAATTTTTTGTTATTAAAATTACGAATATAGGTAAATTACAAATCCCGGTTATCCTCGCAGAGAGAGTCATAATAGGCCACGCATTAGCACCTCAATGTCTGGCACTGAACACATAGCCTATATGTAACTCGGTGGAATGCAATGAATCTAAAAATACTTCTCACATCAAAATCTGTTATGCCGTTCAGAACTTATGGTGGAATAAAGAAACTTATATACATACATATATGAACCCTGAAAACATAACACACATCCTTTTTTGGTCAGTGGTGTAAAAAAGTATTATTTTGTACACCCAGATGTTTTTAAAATGTGTAGTTTATAAAAGACGTTGTTATTAAAATGACTGTGGCGTGGCGGGGGTGCATCTTTATTGTATCATCTTGAGTATATACAAGATCAGACCAAAAACAGCCTTATCTTCATGCAAATTATTTTAAGTGTTATGTTTTCAAGGTGAAGCGGTGGTGGCCGAGTGGTAGGGCGCCTGCCTGTGGATGCAAAATCCCAGGTTCGAATCCTGCCCGGTCTACATGAGTTGTATACCAATCTGACACATGTTAGTTTTCATCGACCACCACTTGCTTCCGGTGAAGGAAAACATCGTGAGGAAACCTGCACTCTGGTTGATGATTTATCAGCTAGTGTGTGTTTGTAATATAATGGCTTGAAAACAAAACGCGGGCGTTTCCCATTGACGCCGCCAGACGGCCGGGGTTCTCACACTGCTTGTGAATGGCGTCGCGGTCGACCGCCATTGTCCAGTGCTATATCGGTTTGTTTTTAATACGCGGAGAGGTCCCGCGTCATTTTGTCTTAAACCACGTTGAGTGTTAATTAGTTTGAGTTATAATTGTGAATTTCCTTTTTGTTAAATAACTATTACGTTTGTGTTTGTGAAAAAACCTGTTATTGTGACTTTTTCTTGTGAGATGTGAAACGTGGCTGGCTGTTCACATCCAGCTGTTCCCGAGTGAACCTTCGGGAAGAAACCTACGTATTTATTCTGGGGAATTGAGATCTCATGGGTTAGGTAGGGTGATTAGGGATCCCCCCTTTCCGAAGACATTCAAGATTGGATCCGAAGAGCAAGAAGATTCAGTTTGGTAAGTGCAACCTTGAGTTTGTAGGTAGTTGTAGTTATTAAGTTAGGTTTAATATATAGGGTTCTGTAGTTCCCGTTATAAACTATGGTGGTAGCAGTCTGCGTATAGGTTAAGTTAGTTAGGGTCTAGTCGGACAAACGTGGTGCCGCGTGGAGATTTTTTCCCGGTACTTATTTTTACCGGGGGTTTTTTCCCGGTGAAGTTCCGGTACAGAATCTTCCCGCCACTTGGTTTGTCCGGAATCTCTGCGCACAGTGTGTGAAATGGAGAAGGCCATAGCCTTCGCAAACCACTCCATTAAGATTGCCAAGAGAGTCGTTGTGTGTGTTTCATTCCATATAATGACCACGACCCTCAGTCATGAGGAAATACGACTAAAGAGAGAGTTTTCAAGGTACATGTTTGTATAGAATATAAGGTGTATGTTTGTATAAAATAAATTGAAATAAAATATTTAAGAACGTAGACCATTTTGTTTTCTTTCAATTTTTAAAAGCGACTCGCTGCCATAGACGTTTCACGTTAAAACCAACGGCCGTGTCCACCGACACAGACCCACCCAATTTTTTTTTAGAATTTTTGTATGTCTTTCTTTCTGTCCGTATGTTTGTACGCGCATCACGCAAAAACTACTGGGCCAAAGGGGTTGTTGCACAAATGTATGGGGAGCCGGCTATATTATGAGCACCTATCTGAACTTTTCATTTTAGGTAGTACTTATATTAATTCTGTGTTTTAGGGTCAGTATCAATGCCTTATAAGTAAATCCGATAAATTCGGAGCCTTTCTATGGTACATGTAGTCAACAAATCGTAATGAAGGTTAGGCCAGTTCCGCCAAAATGGCCGACACCCATTACGATTTGACGTAGACGCGCTTCATTTGACAGTTCCGATTTCCGGTACGTTCAAAAATGTACTTTTATTATATACGTGCCAACGGGAAAGAATTATTTATTTTATTTATTATTCATCTATTTATGTAAAATACACATATGTTTTTGTGATATTGCATGTAACATGTGTTAGGAACGTCGACTTTAATTAATTTTCAAAATATAATGAAAATATCGAGCATTGTATCTGTATCATAATTTCTGAACATACGTACGGGCGCCATGTCAGTATCGCCATTATACGATATTAAATGTATTTTTGTACCATAACAAGATCATGAAAAATCAAATATATGATGGTCTTAACCGGTTTTTGATAACTTAAATTCTGGCGTAGGTTACATCTTGATCAGTCACTTAGAACCTGAGAAAGTAAATTACGCGCGGTCAAAGTTCGCTAGTTTAAAATAATAATGTATGAAGAAAAAATAAAATGGGTAAGTACATCAAAAACCAAATACAATAATGAAGTGAAATTGTTGGGAATCAATCAATACTTCAAAAACCATACTGAATATAATATTCGATAGACAATAGTACCTTGATGCCGGGCACGTCCAGCTTCATGGTCTGCTGCAGCGCGGTGGGGAAGTCAGTGAGCGGCTGGTACAGCACCCGGTACCCGCCCGTGCGCGTGTCCCCGCTCCAGTGCGGCTCGCTCAGTGGAGTCCACTGTACTCGCACGCTGCTCGGCGTGATCGGTACCACGTGGAGGTTCTCCACCGCTTTGCTTGGTGCTGGAATTGGAAGCATTTAATAAGCATTTAACGTTTTCTCGATTAACATGTATTGATAATATGCGATGGATAAATTACATACTTTTTTTTTGTAAAAAAGTGATAAGTTCAATTATTGCTCGAAATTCTAAAACAATGTTATTGTGCAATAAAGTTATTACAAACAAACAAACAATCTAAAATTTAAGCTATGGTTATCAAATTACCTGCAGGTAAAGTCCTGACAGTATCAGTGGAGTTGCTAAAGCGACTCGGGCCGATATCGTTCGTCGCTTGTATTCTAAACTGATACGCAGTGTAAGGTTTTAATCCCTCCACTGTATAGGACGTAGCGAACGGATCCACTCGCTCAGGTATTGTCTGCCAAGTACCACCCTCTTCTTTTTGTTGTACCGTGTAGTATCTGAAAGTCAGATAAAAAAGATTTAAATAGACAAATTTTGGGAAGGAAAATTAAATGATTCGGATTCAATTCAAAAAAGTACAAAACGACATAATGGCGCACCCCGGACCCTCCATACAACGCTCGCAAATGTACCACTACATAGGCAAACGATGTTAAGTAGGGCTGTTTCCGTGTCGTGGTTATTAAACGCACCAGACCTTGTTCCAGTGTCATTGAGACTACTACGAAGTGGGCGGTGGGGTCTGTACGTTAGTACTATTACTTATTCTGTGACTATAATCAGCACCAACCTGAGGGGAGCGTAGCCATCGTCGCCGGGCGTCCACGAGAAGGTGATGTGGTGCGGCTGCAGCAGCGAGCGCGCCACGTTGGGTCGCGCGGGCGGTGCGGGCGCAGCGCGGTTCACGGTGGTCAGCACCAGCGCCCGTGAAGTGGCACCCCAACCCAGACGGGTCTGCGCCGTCACCGAGAACAGGTAGTACCGCTCTTGCGCCAGTTCCGTAGCTCTGTCAGATCGAACATGCTTCGCGTTAAATTTTGTTTAACCCAAATTTGCGATATCGCAATTTATAAAATGTAATCAGAAGTTTATTTTATTTTTAATTTGCATTTCCTTTCAAAGATCCTCATAGGCAGGTGTCGTAAAAAATTACTATGTTTCAAACAAATAGTATTAATTTTCTTCTTCTTCTCTCAGCCGAAAGACGTCCACTGCTGGACAAAGGCCTCCCCCAAGTATTAATTTTACAATGTGAAAATGTTTAATTTATTTTTACCTAAAAGTGCGATCAGATGGCAGGAACTCTCTCGAAAACATGTGCTGTGACGTATTGTTTAAGTGATAAGTGACTTTGTAGGCTAATATTTCGCCGTTGGGATCTTCCGGTACATCCCATATTATGCGCGCTGTCGTAAAAGTCACATCAGGGAACGAAACATTCGATGGTGGCCCAGGAGCTAAAATTTTAATGATTTATTTAAAAAAATATATAATAAAAAATAATTCATTAATGTAAATAAATAAAAAAAGTGTTATGCTTACTGTCTTCAAAAGTTCTTACAGTCACTGGTGGATCGGAAAGAACTCCGTCACCTAATCTTGTATAGCCCAAAACCTGTATTTGGTACACGACATATTTCCGTAGCTCAGTTAAAGTTATTGTATGCGTTTGGTTCGACGGTATGGCTTGGCATTCTACTTTCTTATGTTCCGGCCTTGGCGGAGGCACTACGGCCGCATAGCAAACCATGTAGCCTTCGATAAGACCATTTTGGTCTGGTACTGGTATATCTCCCCAAAGAACTACAACTGTTGTTGAAGACGTCGCGTTTGCTGACACATCTATTGGCCCTCTTGATGGCACTGAAAATTATATTGATATTATTAAATATTCAATACAATCACAAGATTATTTTTAGCATAAAAAATACTACCTGTTGAAACTTACCTGCTTCTCTGGTTCTTTCAGTAGCCGTAGGACTTTCAGCCGATGTGCCAACTTCGTTGATAGCGGTCATTTTGATTTCATACAACGACCATTCCTCTAAGTTCGAGAGAATGTGCGAGTTGGCTGTGTGGTCGTCGATGATGATGAACAGTGTTTCGTTCGTGCCACTCCGTTTGTATGATATGTTGTAGCCTTTTGGATTGCCGTACCATTCGCTTTGTTGTAATGGCTGTAACAAAAAGGAGTGGAGTTTGAATTATTACGACCATGTGATGAAAATCTTATAATAATTAAACTGGCAATTTTTTTTTTTTTATTCTCCAATACATTTATTAACATAATAAAGCAAAATATAACAGATTTTTAATTTTCTCAATTATAAAGAAATATAGGTAGGTACTGAAAATATTTTAAGAGCACATTTAGTCTATGATTATTATGTAAAAATTACTTATGTATGTTTCACAAAGTACAGATTACAGAAGTCGCTAAAACGTGTCGGCCGCCAAAGACTGGCAAATTTCATTAATATAAACCAACTTTCAATCGAGCAAAATTTATAATTTCTTTCTAATTTGGCACTTACAATCCATCGCACACGCAGGTTATTAGCGCTGACAGCGCGCACTGTAACATTCCTAGGCGGATGCTGCGGCGGCGCTTGAATGGTCTGAAACTCTTTGCAGGGTTCCGAGGGTTGTGACGACCCCACCACGTTGGTGGCGACCAGTCGCAGCCGGTACGTGGTGAAGGGCACCAGCCCAGTCACTAAGATCGACTGGGCGTCCGGCGCGTTCACTTCGTAAATTGTTACCCACGATGAGTTGCGCGCTGTTTGAGCCTAAAAATGCAGATAATTATGGAAACATGGTAAATTATGTCATTTTACCATTGCAGTTGACTGATAAAACGTGTAAATCTGTATCTGTCTGTAGATACTTCACACATACAGACGAGTTTAGCCGAAAATAAACAGAAATCAAAAACATAATGTATTATACAGTAGTCCATTACTCCGGTCCGGTATATCATATCGTTTGTACAGGTTTACATATATCTGTCTAAAATATCATCAATTTAGACAACGACTCATGTCCTGTTCATCCTCACCTGAACAGTCCACAAAGATATAGAGGAATTCCCGTCGAACCCTGGCGTGAACTGCAACAGTACGGAGAAAGCTTCTATGTTGGACAAGGCGAGGTTCCGCGGCGCATCGGGCAGGACCGGCTCCACGCCCGACTGGATGGTGGCCGACCGCGGCGGCCCTTCGCCGACACTCGTCAAAGCACACAGGTGGAACTTGTAGTGAGTGCTGGCCTGAAAATATTAATATTTTTACTGAAACTGTCTCACTCATGCGATTGAAGTGTGGAAAATGAAATGTATAAAAACACTAAATATTCCTATTTTCTTTGAAAAATTAGTCATATAAGCTCATTTTGTTTGCCCCACTTATTGTCTAGATTTGTGTTGTTGGGATGGACAAAATGGACCGTAAACGAGATTTTTCTTGCAATTCATACATATTTGGAAGATTACATCAAAGAATAGTAACAACAGTAAGTAGTTATTTCCTTGTCTTGCTAATTGATGAAAAAATTGCCCAAAAGTGCCTTCAGACAAGAGCGTGATTTTCATTTTATTTAATTTAGTTAAACAGTAGCCGTGTCCAGGTTTTGGAGTATAATTTCAACACTACAAAATATTATTGGTTAAATGTTTAATATATTTTTTAACCAAGTTATGTAACATATTATATGTTGTACGCGTTTTCCCAAACGTAACAATAGTTTTTAGATGTGTTAATTAATGGCTTTTTACTCTATCTCGGTAATCCGGTTTCACTTAGTGTCACAACCGTTAGCGTAAAGCAATTTCCATATTCGGCATTGTTCATCGTGAGAAATGTTTACAAAGAACGTTAGAACAATGAAATGAAGAGCTGCAGAAAAAACAAAGTACTGACAAGCGTGCAAACTCTGGCGACATTACGATGCATCAACAATCGGAAGAATTGTAGATATTCATGTTTATATGTCGCATTCGTATATGAGCACATGGGTAAAATATAAAAAAAAAACTTTAACTAGCAATAAGAACATGAGAAAATAGTTAACGTTGAAAATCATTTATTAATTCTGTTTATATGTATCTGTACATATGTATGTGGGTATTGTACTAACCTAACCTACATTAAAGTTTAAAGGCATTAAGCTATAATAGCTTTACCGTTATTGACGGTCAATTTACCAATATAAAGAATGTGTATAGCCTTAGAAAGACACAAAGCACTTACAATATTTATAGTGACAATACTTGACTCACACGTATATGGCGTTGCTAAACTGCGATTGTGTGTAAATTATGTGTAAATTGATTTGAGTAAATGACAATGACTTTGAAACATGTTTACCTGTAAATGTTCCACTTTGATACTCGTGACATTTGGCGGGAGTACTTCGTCTTTGAGGGAATTTGTATCGTCTTTAATTTGATAAGAAAGTTTGTAGCCAATAAGAATTCCATTAGATTTCTTGGGCGGCGACCAAGACACTCGGACTGCTCGGTCGGAAATATCATCAAATTGCAAACTGCCCACTTCATCAGGAACTGTAAAGATTTAACATAACAGCGTCAATATTACTTATCCTACTAATATTATAAATGCGAAAGTTTGGATGTGAGTTTGTGAGGATGTTTGTTACTCAATCACGCAAAATCTACTGGACGGATTTCGATGAAATTTGGCAAACGGGTAGAAAAATACCGGGAATAGCACATAGGGTACTTTTTATCCCGAAATTCCTACGGGAGCGAAGCCCCGGGGCGCGGCTAGTTTATTATAATTATGGAAAAGAAAAAACATGCAAGTCGGTAAATAAGGGTGACACGCGAGGGAAAATTCAATTTCCGTGTTATTAAACTTGATTACAGATCCAAAATAAATATATGTATAGGCAAAAATACACAGACCGAACTACAAATAAATAAGGAGTTAATTGTTGTGTTACGGGATGTTAATTCAACAATTTATATATTTTTATTCGAAGATAAACAAAAAGTTATACAATTTTCGAAACAAGAAGAAATATAAGCGCAACATGGAACTGTCATAAAATATAAATCTAAACGGACAAACATGAAAAACCACAAGGAATTAATAACACAAACTGCGAATACCGTCGCTAGAATGGTTTTCATAAGCGTTCTAACCTTGACCCACTTTTACTGCGTACACATTCATGTAGTTTAATACTTACTGTCTTCCTTCGTCCTGACTAACACATAGTCGCTTCGCGGGCCGTCGCCCGGCTCAGTGAAGCACAGCACTGATATGTTGTAGTCTGTGAACTTGTCGAGATCGCCGATTACGGCGGTCTGCTCCGCCAGAGGGTCTAACAGATTAGGCGGCACGCTCACTAGCTTTTGTTCGACGTTATCACCCTCATTTTCATCCCATATCCAAGCCTGGATCTTGTAACCCTAAAAATGGCATTTAAATCAGATGACTTGCTTGTTATATGTTCACTTTTCACAAGAGATAAACTTAATTAAAATTGGCGGATCCGTTTCGGAACCATGATGTCACAAAAAGATACGAAATAGGCTTTTTCATTGGGACTACATCTTTAACTACGTTTATTTACAGCGTAAGACATCGTGGATAATAAATTCATGTCCCCAATAATATTTTATTTATGGGCAAACATAAACATCAACACATACGTGTTAAGAATTCCTAAAGCTTCAACTTCAATGTTTTTGATATAAAACATACCTGATTAATGCCGTTAATTTTCTGCGGATTTGGGGGTGTCCACCAAACGGTGATTGCTGTAGAGTTATAAGGGTCGCATCGCACACTGTCCGGGGGTGCCTCAGGTATTCCCTCTTTAGTTTTAATAGTGTAACTGTCCGAGAACACGCCCACGCCTTTATCGTTGTATGCAGCAATCTGCACGTTGTAATCCTTCCAGGTGATAAGGTCTTGGATGAGGTAATTCCTTTGAGCCTCGTTCGTGATGTTTTGATAGGTCCATGGGCTGTTATCGTAGCCGCGGAGCCTGTATCTTATCACGTATCCCAGGATGTGTCCGTTCCTGTGTTCCTCCAGCGGCGGCTGCCATTGCGTTATAATCTCTGAAGACGACCGCGCAGACCCCATGAAACCCACGGGCGGGCCTGAAGGAGCTGCAATATTTATCTAAGCGTTATTATCATATAAAAATGTATTATTTATTTATTTATTAATATGACAATCACATGCTTAGGTTGGCGGTAACAAATTTTATGCATTCCTTAACATAGATAACTGATAAAAACACGACACATAAATATATTAATGAAAATGAATCATGCATAACATTCTAAACATAAAAAAAGAAACGATATTGCACATTCACATTTTGATCAAATAAAGTAACAAGGGAACTACCCTTCTATTTTATCGTGTAATTCATACCTTGGCAGCATATAATATCGCTGGCAGCTTGATCACAAAGAGAATACATTTTATTGTGGTGAACATTTGCACAGTTTTACTCAACCATGCACATCAAGTGTTGTAACTATCAAATACTAAATACTGTACATGAGACAAATGCTATTGATATCTGCATAAATATAGACGGTGAGAACGAGTTATTGTCAAAACTGCTTCATAAACTTATACAGACTTGGATATACCAGTACCTACTACCGGTTTAAATTCCTGTTTTATTAAGTTGATGCAGATATCTAGATTCAGCGAATGTGCGATGATCATTAACGTTGTTTGTGCAGCATGTGGCGATTTTCAATTGTTCGCCATAAATATTCAACTTTAGTGTATTAAACCTGCATTTAAATGTGTCGTACAATAAGCATGTAACATACCATAGATACTTTAGTTAGTTAGAATATTTTTTAAATATACCTTCTTGCGGCAGGGTTAAAACATCAGTTGGGTCTGAAGGAGGCCCCTCACCAACTGTGTTCACAGCAGAAACTCTAAACTGATAAGATGTGGCAGCTTTCAAACTAGTTAGAAGCACCCAGCGTTGATTAGCGGACACGTTCATGGTTTCTGTCACCCAATTTAATAGTGGATCTGGTGTGGGTCCTGATAACAAAGTATGTCAAATAGATTTAAATAAAATATTCTTATTCTAATCAGCTTGTTCAAATTGTGGGGTGATGACTAATACATACGACATTTAAAGTATATAAAAACATAAAAAGTCTACAGTAGATTCCAGCTCTGACATAATTTTATTGCTTTAAGGCTGTCCCATACGCTAACGTCGTGTATTTGATTGCTTATAGCTTTCCTTAAACTTAACATAAAAATCTAAAAAAAATATATGTAGTTCATCACTTATTCATCTTCATTTTTGTTCGTCAAAATTATTGTAAACGTCATAGTTTATGAAGAAACAGTAAAATTGTAAACGTCTATTTTGCGCTAAACATGCCTATAGTTTCCTAAGTTTACGATATATGGCTATGTACTTATTCTCAAAAAATAGTGAATCATCTTTACTTTAAAACTGTTCTTTGAAAATTTCGTTCAAATGCGTAGTTTTTCAAAAATAAATGGTTTTAGTAAAAAAGGTTAGCGGGTGACCTAGCGGGGGTCGGGCGGCAGACGGCTGACAGCCTTGGCACGAGGAGGCTGTGCTTCTTGTTGCCGCACGCGCGAACGCGACACGCACCTTTCGTTATATTTTTTAGTTGTTTTTAATTATTATTATGTTTGAGAGTGCTTTTTAGTGACAGGACACATATTGTTTGTAATTTTAATAACATTGTGACAGGACACTTGAGGACACGCATTGTGATTTCGGCTTCTTTTATGTGCATATTTTTGATAACACCCTTGGTGAATTCAATGTTTTTTGTGATTATTTTTCTTTCTACGAAAGGACGTATTTAGCTTTGATATTATCGTAGTGTAAAAAATAGTTATAGAACAATTTTTGTGCCTGAATTCTGTAAATATTTACCTACCAAAATGCCTAGACCCACAAAAAGGAAGCGATTTTATTTAGAAAAAATACGAAAATGTCAAGAAGCAGCGTAAGTAACACTACATCATTATTAAAATTTATTTTGCAATTATATTTGTGATCTTTATTATGCACAATTTATTATGTTTTACTTACCTACCGCATCAAATATATATATATCACTAATTTGTCAGCTCTAACATAGTACTGTTTGGTGTGGTTGGTTTCTGCCTGTTCTTCGAATCAGTATCATTCTATCGTCACAGGTTCGAGTCCCGCGGCAGGCATTGGTTTTTTTTTCCTTTTTTTTATTGATAATTAATTATTGATATTATATAAGTGTATTGTTTTTTTAGGAAGAAAAAGAAACTTTGTTTGGAAGAAATTGATGATAATGTAATAAATCTGGACAAAAATAAAAAATCTGAGCTTACTCCAAAAAAGTAAGTACAATCTCTACTCTATCTCTACAATCAAAATCAGTAATATCTGTTCATTGAGTCCATTTCAAACTAAATTCAACACAGGTTCGAGTCCTGCCAGGGTGTCACTCCGCGTATAGGTATCGAAAACATACTTACGCGCGACGACCATGCGCAGTGGTAAATCCATAAAATCAGTAGGTACCTATTCGCGAGCGAACGGTGATAACGCACATGGTTTTGTTTTGTGTAATATGAATCGTATGCCAAGAGCTATAAGAATTAAATTGGCTTGCAATAAATTTATGTAGGTATCTAAACGAAACGGTGCTCAACCAAAGAATATACACACACCTCATAGTACTTGGCTCAACTCTAACGCGAACTAAAACCCTATCTATCATTGATCACACTGTCTGTCTGTGTAGATATTTCTATAAATACCTTTGCAGGGAGCCTTCTTTACGAACTATATCAGTATTTGTCCAGTGGTCTTTTTGGTTTTTTTTTATTAATAATTAATTATTGATATTATATTTTTTTCTTTTTTAGGAATAAAAAGAAACTTGGGTTGAAAGAAAGTGATCAAAATATAATGAAAATAGAAAAATCTGATCTAACTCCAAAGTAAGTATAATCTATGTATTTTAATTCTTACGAAAAATAACATACTAAAATAGTCTAGGAGCTGATTTACATTTTACTGTATCTAGATTATAAATTTTCTAAAGGCATTTTACACAATATGTACAGATAATGTTTGTAAATAATCCCATTTAATAAAATAATATTACAATTGCAAAAGTTTTGATATTCACGAGTTAATATAATATTCAAAAATACAGTACCAATATTCAGGGTGAATTACTAAGATTTCTACATACTCGTGTATAATCGTCAGTAGTAATATGTATAACATTTTATTTTTCACTTATATAATATGTTAATTTAACATTCAGCAATAACAAATTTGTTTTTTCAGTAGCGTTAGCAGTGACAAATTGAAATCACAGCAAAATGTAATCGTTCCAGAAGTATCTAAAATTTTGGCTAGTGAAGAGTCAACGTCTACTTTGGAGCGTCAAGAAAATGAAGAAGACTTTGAGGTGCTAATTAACTTTTGCATAACTTTTTAACCGCCTCCAACAAAAGAGGTTTTAATTATCGTATCTACACGCATATATATATGTAATGTAATTTTGACTGCGCTGCAAGATATACATAAAATATGATCTATGTATTGTGGCTTCTAAATAATATAAAAGATGAATCCTACTTTCTTCTATCCTACTTCCTACAATAATAATATACATGTATGTATTTTACTCTTTCACACAAAAATAACTGGATGGATATAGATGAAATTTGCTATGCACGCACAAACACCTAGCGGTGGACCTGCTTTTGACTGTACAACTTGTACTAACTTTTTTTATGTAACTTTGTATTTAATTGAAAAAAAAATAAAGATTATCTATATAAAACTAGTGGTTCTTTGAACCCCAATAGACTTCGCGAACCATACTTCACCGTAACGCTATCTATTCTAAGACTCCACCGCCTGTCCGTCTGTATGTCTGTCCGTCTGTCTATCCGTCTGTATGTCCGTACATTGGAGTAAGAAAATTTAATATCTGCTTAATATTTTTTATTTCAGTTAGAAATATGTCCGGAACAAGATGAGGAAGTGCAAGAAAAATATGTTGGAAGGCGCATTGTGAATATAAGTTACTTCACACAACAACTTTAAATAAAATATAGTATAAAATATTTTTTATAAATAATAGTATCTTTGAGTTAGTATCCCATAACACAAGTCTCAAAATTACTTTGAGGCTAACTCAATCTGTGTGATTTGTCCCTATATATATATATTTTTTTTTTTTATAGATTTTGTTTATTTTCTAGGCATGTTTTAATCAAATATTGATCTTGTACAAGTTTTTCTCATCCAAATTACTGTAAACCTTTTTATTAATTATAAGTAAAATGATTAAAAAATTTTATGGTTTTATTTAAATTAAGGTTATTGAACCTGCGCTCCTGGTCTATAAATTTTTCTTCGATTAAAGTATCGTCACGTCGTAGTTCGACGAGTTGTCGTTGTCACATGCTTACTGTAGTTTATCGTAGTACAACAAATATCCGTAAGATGTCGTTTTTAGGCTCTATGAATTTTATTAGTATCGTAGTACAGATATACATTGAAAGGTGGCGCTTTTATAATTTATAATAATCGTAATATTCAGGGGTATGAGGAAGTAGGGTGGGGTGAAAATAAGTTCGAACGCTCAAGGTTATTGGCGTAGGGGAGGGCCTTAAGACTAAATAAAGTTGATACTAGTAAAAGTTCCATCTACAGAAATGAGTAGTCGTGGTAACTCTTGATGGCTGTTATGTTAACTATATTTTCTCTAAGCTGAGTTATAAAAACAACTGTCATCATCCCTTTAGTTGCGAAAGGCTAAATTGTTACTAACCAAACTCCGGTACCACTCGTTTTTGTACTATAAATCTCTGTATTGGGGAATTGCCATCGAAGCCTGGGGTCCAAGAGACATTGATGGCCCTTTGTGAGACGGCGTCGAGTTTGTGCGCGCGGACGTTGGTAGGAGCGAACGGAAGTTCGATGACGGACAGTACGGCGCGGCGGGTGTGGTTGCCGCCCGGTGACGTCACAACGCATGTGTACTCGCCCGCGTCACTCGCACGAACAGCTTGCACTTGGAGTGCACCATCTGCTGTCACCCAAACTCGAGATCCGGCTGTCATTGGCCTGAGTAAAATAGTAATTCTTGTAAGGGTTCTTTTGATGTACTGGGTAATTTTGCGGCAACTAATAAATTATATGGAAAATGGTTCTATTGTAAAATTATCATGATACTTACTGTTGATTATGAAACCAGTCAATGTTATATTTGACATTGGGGTCATTAGAAACTTTACACTGCATCGTGGCTGTGTGGCCGAGCAGAACCCTTGTGTCGACAGGCGGTGCAATAATCTGTGTCCTTACTGTAAGAAAATGCATAACCAACATTTTATACAATGCAGAATGCATTTTAACCAGTGTATTTAAAAGCCTGAGCCATAATGTATTTTCATAATATTATATTATTACTGTATATTTGCCAAAATAAATAAATAAACAATATATAAACAGCTAAATAAATCCCAGAAATTCGATCAATCAAAACAAAGTTCAAAATGCCGACTGGCATAGGCAGTTGTTGAATAGGTAGAGCGAGATTCTTATATTACATGGTATCAGGTCATAGTTCACGTAACAACGTATTTGTTACGCATCTACCAAACTGACTACCACAGACAAACAGGGCTTCCCAGAAAGTCTTAACTCGTGATTTATCACTTCCCTATTAGCGGTAAGGTATTTGAAACAGAAACCCTACCGAGCACAGTCAGAAACGCCTCTCCCGAGACGTTTCCCGCGTCGTTTGACCGCACACAGGTGTATTTCCCGCTGTCGGCTGTGGTAGTTCCGGTGATCAGTAAATCCCCTTCCTCCAACGCTTGAAGTCTTCCCGATAAATTAATTATGAGTGAATCTGTAATATTCCAATATGTTACAACCGATTTTGCTAATTAAGTTCATACATTCTGTTATAATAATTGATTTTACACCGGAAGTTGACGATTATACAACTTAACGAGTAAAAACTTAAATAAATATAACTTGTGTTAGCACTGGAGCCACAACCTATTTCACTTAATGGTGTAATAAACAAAAAGTCTTTCTTAGTAGAAAATGGGTGTTTATGATATTGTGATGACACAAATTTTATAGAATTACTCAACTTTTGAAAAAAAGAATCTCGTGAAAGTTTATTACGACACGAAACCAATCTTGCATGTTGTCATCCCCACAACTTATATAAAAGGTCTGTAATGTAAAGTTAATGTGAACAACTAGCATTTAAAGTACCGCTTTTACGGTAATGCGTTGGGGGATCTTTTGTGTTTCACTACTTTTCAAAGATAATTCTCAAATGAATTTGCAAGTTTAATAATAAAATAAAAAGAGGAACAATAAAATTAGTAAGGCCAACGATCTTATATAATAATTAAGTATTGTATTTAAATTTACTTTTCTTGAATGATCCATAAGTTGTTTATAAATTAAAATAAATCTTCACAGTAACAGTCTTTTCCCTAAATTGAAATCAATGTTACGCCTACAACCTATTTTGTAACTGTATGTTGTTCCTTAATAAATAAACAAATAAATGTAAGTATTGGTTTTGTACTAATAAAATCATTAGATTTATTTAATTGTAAAAAAAAGTTGATAGCGATCGGCAAGTATCGGTCGAGCTCATAATCCGAGCTCGATATGCAAGTAACGGGTTAAATGATTTCTGCTTGACTCACCGTTGAAGTACCACGTGACATTGGGAGTGGGCGCGCCTATGGCCCGGCACGCGATGGTGGCGTCCTTGCCGTCGAGCACCGTCAGGTTGCCCGGCGGACTCTGCATTATGGGCGGGGACGCTACGAGCCACACACTATAGTTAGTATACGACCTACTCTAGCAACTAATTGTACGAACTCTACTGAACTAGGAAATGTGTGGAAAACTCATGCTTAAAACCATGCATTATTGCAATTTAATAAGTTTTCAATTTACTTAATTCACTAAAATAATAACTCTACATAAGAACAAAGGTATTGAGTTATTGAGCAAAATAAACATAGTAACCGAGCAGTGTATCGAACAGTCAATACTGTTAGCCAATACCAACTAATTGTTCACTTAAACAAGTAGGTGACACACACATTAATAAAAGGAAATTGATACTTGGTTGGCGATGTAGCACGGAAATGGTTAAGCTTTCAAATACAAGTATCTTTCTAGCTCTTAGTAAACTCCGCAGGTGGTTTATAAACTCCACTTTAATTTGGCTGGAAGACGTTGAATTTTTCAAGAGGCGTGAGCTTGCGACTGCCAAGCCATCAATAACAAGAGTAGAATAATATAATAAAGTATATAATGCGGATTGTTGTGAAATTTTCGCTTAATATTTTGTTATGAATTTATCGGAGAAACATCGTCACTACGAATATGTATGTCTATTCAGCGTTCTTCGAAGAAAAGAACAATCGTGAATAGCTTTTCGTATCTCTACATTACGTGATGCGCGTTATGAATGTATGATAAAGACTTTTTTTTAGATCTTACAAAGTAACACGTTAATAGGAAGTTTCTTTTAACATAGGAAACGAGCAAGCGGGTCACCTGATGGTAAGCGATCATCGCTGCCCATGGACTACTGACTACTGGTTTAATCGTCAACAAATTATTAAAGAAAAAACTATATTAAATATAGTATTTAAATCTTTGTGTAATTTGTAATTTATCCTAAGTTAATGTAAAAGAAACCAAAATACATTTCTTTCGACCTTAAACAAAAGAAAATAAAATGAAAAGCAAACATTGCAATCACTCTGTGCTAAAATCATAAAACCAAGTTAATTGTGCGAAAAACGACAATTTGCTTACTGCCAGTATCGAATCTGAAAGATTTTGTTTTTTTGTCTGTCGTCCTCATTCTTATTAACTTCATATGACTGCGTGGTAGTCGAATATTTCCCTTTGCTGCATGACAGATATTTCGGTTCATATTGAAAAAATACACATAGAGTATTTTGTTGGAAATTAGTTAATTTCTGGGTTTTTAGCCATGATGAGAGCACTCAATTTTAATCTACTTAATTTAATCTCGAGCAGGTAATTGTGTACAAGTATATATGTATGTATTTTATAAAAAATCGAAACAGAGAGCACTTACTTTTAATTTTTAACCAAGTATAAATGGAAGATTCTCCGGCTTCGTTGTTCGCTATGCATTGATATATGCCCATGTCCTCCATCCTCAGATTAGTGATCACCAGAGACCTATTGACTTCCACGCGATACCTGCCCTCGCCATCATAAACATCAGCGTTGTCAGTTTCAGCGGCTTCAATCCCAACACTCGATATTTTTCTCGCATCTTTGTACCATGTTATACTTGGTAAAGGCATACCTTGAACGTTACATTCTAAAACTATAGTACTACCAAATTCACCAAAAGTCTCTGATTTTAAACTGGTTAAGAAAATAGGTTTTTCATAAACAGTAACTATCGCAGAAGCCGTAACTGTGGCAAATCCACCCGATTTAAGTCGGGCCTGGCACGTATACTGTCCCGTATGCGTCAAATTAATAGAAATGAGACTGAGCGTTCTATTCCATTGGTCGTTTAAATCAAAAGTGATACCAGCCATGTCCACCATAATTCCATCTTTAAACCAGAGAGTTTCTAATTCGTGTAGCGGTCTGGCATTTGCTACACAGTATAAATTAACATATTCTTGACCTTTAATTATTTTGGCATCTTCTGGCTTTATTATAATTTCTGGAGGAATTTCTTTGTAGTCATCTCCATAAACATTAAGTCTAATATACGGACTGTTTTCTTCCTTACCAAGTTGCGTGTTTATTGCTCTTACCCTGAAATATTTATATTATGTGAGATAAATGGATAAAACCCATTTCTTAATAGGTTCAAGTACAATAGATGAATAGATAAAATAATAAACACAACATTTTAATAAACTGTTTTAACAGTTTATTTTCGGTAAACAAATTAAAAAAATGGCAGTTACCTATATGATCGTTCATCTTTGCGAGAAGTACAGAGAATGACAAGTTGGTGTTTATCAGTTACGGCATATTTTTGATCATAACGCAGGGTGCCATTTTCGTCTTGCCAAATGACGGAGGGAGAGGGTTCAGATTCAATGCGAGGGAACTCCAAAATAGCCGCCCGTCCAGACTCCACAGATACCTCCTGTTCAGAAGCATTATCGAAGACACCCATATCTGATGGTTAAAAAAGTCAATTCATTTCGTATATATATATTACAGAATAATACAAAAAAGCATAAAACAAAAAATATTTTTATATGTATTGCACTTAAGACTTGTTTTGTGAAATGTAACATTTACTCGTTATAGGTAGCGAATATGTATGGCACACAGCCTTTCAGTTTCAGCCATTCATTGCAACAAACAAGTTTCTCGTGGCTAAATTATGTCAAGCATGACATAATGAAAGCATGTAGTTCAAAAAGCACTTTACTTACAGGCGACGACAATGTTATTCTTTTCACTGAAAATGGCTCCGACGTCATTCTTGGCGATGCACTGGTAAGCACCGGCGTCTTGTCGCTGAGTATTGTGTATCTTATAGAATAACTCGGAAGAATAATCCCCTAATGGCACGCCGTTTTTTAGCCATCGATACATTGGCTGTGGAATTCCTGCAAGGGAGCAAAATGTGTTAAAAGTCACTATACACCTCAGGGTTAAGTTTCCACCCTATGGTGAAGTTTCTATCTGACTAAAGGTTTCCTAGTTGTTCAATGTGGAAAAAGTAAATGTGGTTAAAGTAAATCCAAAAGAAGACATATTTTAGTAGTTTTTGTGAATCTTACCTATGGCAGAGCATTGTAATATTTTTGTAGTCCCTTCTCTGACTATACTATTCGAAGATGACGGTTGCATGCTGAATCTTGGCGGCTGCATTTGAACTGAAAAGAAATTGCTGAGTGAATAAGTTAAATATTTTAAGCTGAGGATCTATTCATTTTTAATTGAATTTTTATGTTATCTCCATTTATAGAAATCTTCGAGTAACACGGACACCTCTTGTTGCTTGAAGATAGACATGATAAAAAAAATTTTTTAAAACCAAATTTTTTGACCAAAAAAAAAATTATCATGTCTATCTGTATTATCATACAATACTAAATTTATTCAAGATTCTAGGTAGAAATCAGTTTAGGTCCAGCATGCCTAATGACAGTATCATAAAAATATCAGTTGAAACATACCTAGTTAAATAATTCTTTTTGCGTAACGTAATTTCCTTTATCAGATACGATATGATTCATAGAAGGTCTGGACAAGAATAGAATCATAAGAAAATTATGCTCAATGCCCATTGCTGCGGAATACTTTTTCTTAAATAGCCTTTGTAATTCTTAATAAGTTTTTTTAATGGTTGGTAGAGTTGCGTGATAAACCTCTACTTCATGCAAATTCTTATAAAGATATTTCTCAGCCACACCTGGGGCCGTTCTATAATAGGTATATGTTGGTAACTGTAAAAAAATATTAAAATGGTGCACGTTTTATGATAAAATAAGAGCATTACTCCTGTTAGTATTTAGTTTCATAATAATGAATCTAAACAATAAAGTGAACTGCGATGAAATTTGAATAAAGGTGTTTTACGTTGAAAGTTTGTTTATAAAACTGGACGGTATATTTCCAGTGAATATGAGATATTTCATCGCTTTAATTTACGGGCTATATTGGTGCTTCAACTTGGCTGCATTCAAAATAAATGTGGCGTGAGTCACAGAGCACGTAAAAAATAATCAATTAGGAGTCACGTCATTCGACACGGTCCAGCTTCACCAACATTAAGGATCCGTAGTGCTCGTTGGCCGAATTTATCTTCGTATCGGAATGGCAACTGCGGTCGTTCCGAACTCGTTGCGATACAAATCATTAATCAGTTGCGCAAACATTTTGTTACCATTTACAAGGCGTTTACACAATACTAAGATTTAGATAGATACGACAATTTGTGACAGACTGTAAATTAGAGCCGAGAGGTAAAGTAGTTTATTATATCAAAGCGCTTTTTTAAATTCTATGAAAAACCTTCATTATAAAAAGTAGGGCACGACACGGCGTATGACAAGCTTCTTGTTTGAGTTAGATAAGGTTTTTGAGACAGGCCGATAAGACGAATTAAGATTATAAGAGAAGAGTCGCTATCAGAAACTGAATATACCATGACTGTTTAGTGTAAGTACCGCGTATTAATTTCTTATACTTTGTTGAAGTAATTTAGATAACATAACACTCCTAAGTGATGCTTTCTATTTTTACAGGAAATATTTTATTGAAAGTATTCGTGTTTACATTTTTGCATGATTATAATCGAAATAATATGATTAAATTCGAATTCTCTTGGCAAACCGAAGATTAATATTGATAAATTAAACATTATAAAATTTAACGTTTTTAGTTAGGCCACGGCTTTGTCCATCTAAAAAGTTATAAACTTAACTATTAAAACTTCTCTCATATAAAGAGTTTTCTTTCTTTGATAGTCTCCTATCAGAGCGACCAATCGACCCGCACACTCCAGTGTCAGAATTTCTACGCCGATGTGGTTTATTTGAAGGCAGTACAAATCATTGTAGATGTCTACGATGTGTAGTATTAGAACAACTAAATTGTAACAAATAAGGGTTTGGCATGAAGTAAGCCCATTTGAACCCTTTTCCACTGAAAATCACCTGGGACCTTTAAGCTTTGCCATTATAAATCCACAGTATCTTTTCGGATTTATCTGTTAATCTATTACGGAATCCTTCTGCGTGAAAGTTCTCTGTCTACATGGTGTAGGTAGGTATTCTCGGTGTTTTTTGATAATTTAATGAAGTCGTATTATGCCCACAAAAAGCAATTTTAATTAAGATTCAGGTGTTACATGTATGCAATTAGGAAATGTAAGTAAAAGTACTTCTCTCTCTCTCTCAGCCAAAAGACGTCCACTGCTGGACAAAGGCTTCCACAACGACCGGTCCTGCGCTGCCCGCATCCATGCGCAACCCGCGAACAAGTACTTAATTATATTTTTTTTCATTCGGTCCATTGAAGTCCTTTGTCTAAAAAGTATCCTCTTGCACGTACTACAAATTCAAAACTTCAAGCTTTGCTTAGATTTGTAAATGACTGTCCTATTTCTTACAAACTTTTTCGCCAATGCTTTTATCGTAGACTTCACCAATCTACCTAATCGCTATAGATTTGTGATAATCACATACCGTAATACAGACTGAAGTCCCTACTTATTTCCAGTTTGTCTAATGAAAATAATAACAATATGTGTAATATACTGAATGTACTTGAAAGTCAAATGGAACAAATATCAACGAATGTATACTTTAATATAGATTTTACAAGATTCCAACAATCCCGCAGCAGACAGAACAAGCGTATAATTGTTTATTTTTCATGTGGTCTTGATTGACTGCAGCGAACTGGCCCAGTTACCATACGGAACACGTGTTTAATATTTCTATTAACTGGCAATACATGTTACGATAATATAGATTTTTTTACATGTTTCTACATATATACAAAAATAAACGTTACGTTATATTGGAAAGACTGCGAATAGTAACTATGATAACTATGACGTCGTATAAGGGTACTGTAGCACAGTTATGCACCGGGTTATGCAGCTATAAGCCTTAATTTATTTCATGATTATTTGGATAAATAATTTATATCTCTTTTGGAAATAACGCACACGGGGGTTTATTGAGAGGCTTGGGTGGCATGTGTACTTATTCTAAAAATAAAGAACTTTTTTGAGGGTGGTCCTGCCAAAATCCATACTAGGTAAATGGCGAAAATGTATGAGTGTATTTTATGTATATAAAGCGGTGGACTTAATTTGACGAATTAACGGAAGACATATTACGTTACTAGCTGTCGCCCGCGGCTTCGCCCGCGTGAGTTTCGCTTAGATGAAAAATCTCTCTTGGAGCTTTTCATCAGATGTTCCAGATATTCAATTTTTATACGTGAGCAGAAAATGCTCATCGGGTTGAACGACTTTTACTAAGGCACCATTTCCATATATATGTTACTAGCTTTTGCCCGCGGCTTCGCCCGCGTGAATTTCCCACGGGAACAGTGCTTTTTCCCGGGATAAAAAGTAGCCTATGTGCTATTCCAGGTCATTATCTACCTCTGTACCAAATTTCATCGAAATCCGTCCAGTAGACTTTGCGTGATTGAGTAACAAACATCCTCACAAACTCACAAATTCACAAACTCACATCCAAACATTCGCATTTATAATATTAGTATGGATAGTATGGATAGTGTAGCTGGTTTCTTGCAGTTCTTCATCAGATGTTCCAGATCTTCAATTTTTATACGTCATCAGAAAATGCTCATCAGGTTGAACGACTTTTGTTAAGGCACAAATTTCCATATTTCTTATAGTTTAGCTGTTCTGTTAAGGTTCTTCATGGTGTTCCAGTTTTCAAAATAAATTATAGCCTAAATGTTGCCCAGGCTTAATAGCTATACAACAAAAAAAGTTTCATTCAAATCGGTTCAGTACTTTCGGAGATTAGCGTGATCATACATACAGACAGACAGACAAGAAATTCCAAAAAATATTTTTCGCGTTATATTATTCTTTTTAAGTGTCTCTCTATCCATTTCAGTCAAAAAGACTAAAAGTACAGACAAAATATTTTTACTGTTTTATTATATGTATAGATAATAAGATCAAGAAGTTTTGATTACAAGATAAAGCATGTAAACTCCGTTTTTTAAATAATAGGACAAGTAGGAAGTCTTTTTACAACAATATAAATTAAAATAGACTTTTTAGGAAATTACTTTCGTGGTAAATAAATGTTTTACTTTACAATGTTTGGATTTGAACTAATATTTGATTTATTTTGGAAATAATGCACACGGAGGAATATTTACGTTAACGGAAGATATATTCACGTCATAATAAGATCAAGGAGCTTTTATTACAAGATAAAGCGTGTATTTGAGTTACGAGTAGACAAACATAACAATGATGTCACGAACATGTATCGCATTTAGGTACCTACTTCAACGTAATAATTGCATTGCAACCTGTATATGTTTACATGAGCTGATATCAATACTCAGTACCTTTGATAAGATATGATTCGTGGACTAATTATGATTGTATTCACAAAGAAATATATAATAAATAAATATTAATTAAAATAAAACGACATGACCTAAAAAAGAAACCAGGGTACGAATTGCCGCGTTGTCGTACTTCAATTAAAATCGTAACTTTTAGAGGGAAATAACTGTGAAACATCTGCATTTTGTTTTCGGTCTCGCACATTCCGGGAGCTTTATAAAATTAGTGTAATTTATCTTTGTGTGATTAACCGTAATCTGGGTATTTGGAATTAAATAATATAAAAAACATTTTATTCGGAAAGATCTAGCAAAAAGATGTAAGATTGGAAAAAATCAAAAGTTGTTGACTAATATTCGTTTTAGATATGATAAAGTTTTATTTATGTAATCAGAAAACCAAGAGTGTCATTATAATAGATAAAAATCTTACAGCCTGGATATGATGATTTGGAATTTAACGTTCATCTATTTTGTGTTTCTGATGCCGAAGATAGCCTTACCTATTGATAACCTAACCTTAGCAAAAACGTTAAATTACTTAAATGATTTTATACTAGTTACTTAATTGCATAAAACTTTTATGCAACATGAGTAGGGACATGATAAGTATTGATTTCTAATTAGTAATTTTAATTAACTAGAATCGGAACAAACTATAACTAAACTCCATTTATTCTTACCAGTCCTATCATGTAAGCAATCTTACCAAGTCTTTTTATGATTTTACAACAATATAAATTAAAATAGACTTTTTAGGAAATTACTTTCGTGATTAATAAATGTTTTACTTTAGAATGTTTAGGTTTGAACAAATATTTGATTTATTTTCAACAAAATTCAACAAAAAGCACTGTGAAGATTGTTTACATGATAGGACTGGTAAGAATAAATGGAGTTTACAATATTAATTGCAATTATTATGATTGAAAGGAATCTTACGAGGCAATTTCAGGTAAAGATGATGATGTAGTAAGTAGAGTCGTGCATACTCTATCAAAGGCTACAAATATGCTACCTTTGTCACAATTGGACGCCTCATAAATAAAGTTAAGCCAAATTTAAATCGCAATCAAAGTAATCTCATTCAATAGCAAGCTTGCCTTGCTTGAGTTTTTGGAAAGAGGAAACAGTCGTTTGGCCAAGTTTAATTTATATACCGGGTACGCAGTACGCAGATGTTTGTTGATAAACGGTTTTAATTTATTGAAATTAAGGGAATAGATCATAAAAGTTATATAAACTTATATTAATGATTAAATGGAATATAAAATGTAATAGACAAAAATGGTTTTTAACAAAGTGAACCATGAGAACGCGTGAAGCTTGTAGACATCAATATCAAAGTAAGAAGCGTTTCCGTTACGTGACTCACACCTATGGCACGTTCAGGTGAAGCCAGCGACCACTAACATACTAATAGGTGAGATTCAGAGAGCCATTTTTATTTCCAAACGCCTTTGAATTGAAGAGAAGGCTTAAATAACGAAAATAATTTATTACGTTTTATAATCATTTGTTATATTACATGTTTCCTCTCAAACAAGTAAAACTTGGGGACAGTCACTAGGTAATATGAGATCATTGGGCGCGCAGTGTATGAAGGGACACGTTATACACAAAAGGAAACCTTTGTTTTTTAGAGAAGCCAGCTAAATACAACCTTCTGAACGTTAAAAACTTCTTTATTACTTACTTAATGTAATTTTGCATATTACACTTAGATGGGCGAAAAGCTTACAATACATTGAACACATTTATTGCTTTCAGTGATACTACCAGTAAATTATCTGTAACTAGCTGTCGCCCGCGGCTTCGCCCGCGTGAGTTTCGCTTAGATGAAAAATCTCTCTTGGAGCTTTTCATCAGATGTTCCAGATCTTCAAATTGTATACGTCAGCAGAAAATGCTCATCAGGTTGAACGATTTTTGCTAAGGCGCCATTTCCATATATGTTATAGTGTAGCTGGTCTCTTGGAGCTTTTCATCAGATGTTCCAGATCTTCAATTTTTATAAGTCGGCAGAAAATGCTCATCAGGTTGAACGATTTTTGTTAAGGCACCATTTCCATATTACTTATAGTTTAGCTGTTCCGTTATGGTTCTTCATCAGGTGTTCCATTTTTCAAAATGAATTATAGCCTATATGTTGCCCAGGCTTAATAGCTATACAACAAAAAAAGTTTCATTCAAATCCGTCCAGTAGTTTTTGCGTGAAACGCGTACATACATACAGACAGACAGACAGACAGACAGACAGACAGACAGACAAGAAATTCCAAAAAAAATTTTTTGCTTTCTATTGTTCTTTTTAGGTCTCCCTCTATCCATTTCAGTCAAAAATATTAAATGTACAGACAAAATATTTTTACTGTTTTATTATATGTATAGATTAACGGCAAACCTCAGTTCAGCAAAGTACATAAAACGGCTATTTGAGCAATTAGGTCAAAACTTGCTCCTGTTGGCTGAATCTGTACTTTATTATACCTAGCACTAGTATTCTAGTAATAATTAGTCCATGGTATTGTACAATGTTTAATAGTGGTCTCTGGGTTTCATGTGTATGAATAAGTAGTTGTAATAATAATAATATAGGATTGTTATTTATTTTACCATAGATAGACATAACTTTCCAGCTAAATGAAAATCGTAGTACTGAAGGAATCTCCGTACATACATATATCTGTTTTATTCAGTAAATAGAATATCAGACTGCTGCTTAAAATAGTTTCATCTTGTTTTGTACATACGAGGCACAATTTGATGGAAGACGAACCTAAGTCTGAGTTTACTTTCATACCGGCTATCTCTTACTAAAGCCCGACTTTTATTAGGAATTTACTGTTCCAGGATCCGCACTGTTCTTTTCTTTATTTTAAACTTACAAGATATGTATTTATATTTTTGGGACTGCTGACAATGATAAAATTAAATAAACACAAGGAAAACTTATTTATCGGTATCGAATTTCGGTTCTAACTTAGTGAGCAGCATCGGGTGGCGAGCTCGACGGCAACTAGCGAAATGGCATGGCACGGCATAACCGCACACCACAACCGGTCTGGACTGAGCAGAGTTGCAGCATATACCGAGTAAAATACCTCGCGGTCGACGAATAACCACGGTCGTGGTCCTCGCAATCGGGGGCAATACTTAATGGAACAATGAACGACTACTGTTAATTATTCATTTAAATATTGGTTATATTTTATTTATTATGGCCAGCTCTAGTGGCAAAAAAAGGTGAAACGCTACGTGGATTTTCTTTCCTAAGCAAATCCAAATCGTATTTCATCAATCTTTTTTTATCACCACCAACCTTACTAATAACTGTTTAGTCTAATAGTTTACTAGTAGAGAATGCCATATATGGCGTTAAGACCATAATTTGCACAATATTTGTGTAATTTTGCACAATATTTGTGTAATTTTGCGCAATAAAATGTTTAAATAAATAAAAACTAATTACCTTCTTTATATTACACAAGTTACTTATTAAAAGTTACTAAATACCAATTTAATACTTGACATTACAAAAGTTATTTTGAATGAGTAAGAAGTTAAGGCAATGTGAAGTTTGTAAGTATTTAAAACTATAACAAAACAAACTAGAACAAACCGACTATAGCCATTACAATCCAATTAGAATAATATCCACGAGAAAATAACAATCGGGTCATAGTAATATGCTTAGAGGACGTCGTCGGTCGATGATCGCAATATCACACAGCTTAACTTAAAGTTTGTGTAATGTACTTAGATCACAGATCTATGTCATATTTTCCGCCCCAAATAAATTATTTTATTTACTTCATCAAAATTAAGCTGTGATAAAAAGATAAAAACAGACCAACATTCAACGATCACAAATTTTATAAAAAAACTAAGGTTTTTGTAATCGAAGCTGATATAATAAATTTATATTTACACTTGTCCATGAAGCGAAGCCCCTGGGCGCAGCTAGTTTGTTAGATGTTTAAATAGACAGAGATGCAAGACAGTGTCATCGCAACGACATGATTGTCTTATACGTGCCTTAATTTTGTGGGACTTCCTTGAAGCGTGACGAAAGTTCTCCACAGCTCGATTCTTGTTCAAGTACCGTGGTGACTCGGTTTATAAAAAAAATGTGTACTTTCAAGATTACCACATTTATTTATCGTACAATTTTTTATACTGGAACACAGCCCTTTCAACTGTTGCATTAACAATGGTTATTATTAGTTAAAGAACTTTTCATTACAAGTTAGTAATAGGTGCGCTGAAATATTTTTTGAATGACGTAAAGACTTCAAAATACCCGTCGGGGCTCAAAGGGCGTTATGAGAAAAATTTACTGCGGTGGTGTACCGTTATTAGGTTTATTTATTGTTTAGCTAAGTCCCTGCAGAATACCCACGACGACGCCATGAGCAACCGAATCGCGCGCTCTCTCGACTCTACACATATACGAGTACTTCTACTAGCTGTTGTATGCGTGTTGTGTCTATAGCTTTTACACACCTCATGGAAACATTCGTGATATAAATTTAAACAAAACCGGCCAAGTACGATTGAACTCGCGTGGAGTGGGTTCCGTACATTGCCAATTCTTATAGGTTTTCCTGTAATCTACAAGCAATGTACTATATTTTGTTTTTTTTTTTTTCAAAATTTTAGGCTCAGTAGTTTCGGAGATCAGGGATGGCGGGGGGGATGGTCAATTTTCGTCTACTTTCATGAATAAAATTAAAATAAATAACAAAAATATATTTGAGATCCTCATAAAGAGCCCTTTACCACAGTAAGGTTTGCAAAACTTTTTTTTTTAAATCCTAATTAGTCCCCCGTAAATGATCCTTTAAAAAAATATTTCTTTAAGGTAACGGCACTAATGCCCGACTGTATACTAAAGGAAGACACTCTCTAAAATCCGCGTTATTTCTAAGGACTATAGATTAATAACACTTTGATGTTGATTTCATAAGATTCTTAGTCTAACTATGAACCATTTTCAAAAAAGTCATGCACAGTTTCGGAAAAAAAAATTAAAAATTTTGACAGTTGTTGTAAATTATGTCAGTCACTCACGGCGAGTTTCACGCCATCTTAATTATTATATTTTTAGGCTAAGTTTTTGAATCCATTTTATACATTAAAGCATTACTTTTTTATATGATTGTGAATATAGGCATGTTACTTAATAGTGATAGACATTTTTTTCATGGTTTTACTTACTTTTTTCTAACAAATTATGACATGTCTACTGTTAGGTCTTTGAAAATAGTGAATACCTAAAAGAAGCCATGTGTATCGTCCATAAGTAATCACTTGCTTCTGGTAAAGGAAATCATCACGAGTAAACGTATTCACTTGCTGACTGAGTTTAGTTAACTAGTGTGCATACCTCAATTGCCGCTAGATGGCGGTAGTTGTCAAGTTATGTAAAATACCTAGGCGACTTGAGAAAAATCCGACACCAGTGTCTAAAAACACTTAGTAGGAAAGGTTACGGTCACGTCCCTAACTTTTTCGCAAAATGTTCTTTAGAATTCCAAACGTAAAAGTGTAAGATAAAATATTATCATTATTTAGTGATAGTGAATTGATCAATCAATGGTACTAAAAAACTATGATAAATCCTATCACGTTAATTTGACGTAAAAAAATGCTTTATTTTACACTTTCATATTCGAATTTTAAAGAACATTGTGTATAAAATAAAATTTATGCAAAAGAGTCATTTTGCGACATAACAAGACATAAAAATGTATACTTAATTGATCTTAAGTGGTATGTCTACTATTAGGGAAAAAGAGTGTCTACCTTTAGAGAACCTGTGTCTTTTATTAGCGATTATGACAACTTTCACAAAATATTATTTTTATTTTATAACATAATAATTATTGAAAATTATATAATAAAATATTATTTTTTAAGAGTTACTGTACAACTAGTGTACTTTATTTTGATTAAAAGATATATTTCCATGAATTTAAAGTTTGTGTTTTCTAATAGTGTCTAGCATTACCTACTTTGCACATCTGTGTTTGATTTACAGGATCACGCCATTCTACCAAATTTTGTCTGATTTGATCCAGTACATTTGGAGAAAATCGGCCGTGACAGACGGACAGACAGACAGACGCACGCACGTGTGATCTTATAAGGGTTCCGTTTTTTTCATTATTGTACGGAACCCTAATAACATGGTTTTTTTTTATTTTTTTCGTCAAATGTTTAGAAAAATGAATAAAAGACACGTGAAAATCGATCGATTGACCTTGTGTATTTTTCTTTGCCTTGGGGCTGATAAAATCGCTTGTCAATTAAAAAAAATATTCTTCGTTTTTTTCCAGCTGAAAATCGTCATGAGCACATTCTTTAGTAACATTAAAATGTTTGTGCACAAGTGAAGAAAATACAACAGCTGTTACCCGATGGCGGAAAACCATCGCAATACGTATAATAAGTAAAAGTTTACATTTTATTGGCCTTCTAGACCATAAAAAGTTTGAAGCGTTATGGTGGTAGAGTGCTGGCTGCGGTCGCAAGGTCCCAGGTTCAGGTAGAAAACTTTTATAAATGTGTTTAGTTACCAGTCTGAATCATTAACTTATGTAAGGTATGAAGTACATGGACAGAATATAATTTATTCTTAAATAAACATATGTATTCATAGCCTGCTAAATCCATTTTCGTCTTATTTGGGTAAAAATGATAATCAAGAGCAGTCTGTAATGTTTAATTCACACGTCAAGAAAAATAAGGAATTGATTACATACCATGGTTACGTAGTAAAGATAAAGATATATTTATTTGCCAAAAAAAACACTACAAACACAACAACAACAGTACTTATATTAATTCTGTGCCATGGTACCTAAGTACGATTGTACGAAATGTCAAAATACGGAAACTCACTTCGCGTTTGATTTTGAACTGACCAGCTAATCAAAGCACAAGTTTTGTTTACAAATCCACCACATCTGGAAGTCGTCAGTTAGTCAATCATAAATTCTTGTACAATCGATCGATAGCTCGATGTGTTAGCATGGAAATTTCATAAAGCGGTTACCTATATAAAGAGCGAGTACCTACCTAGATATATGTGTATTAATGGGTATGTCTCGTATAATAATTCATCTTTTTGTACAGAACATCCGACCAATATTGCTACAAAATAGCCTAGACATCATCATTTTTTTTATTTTTACCAAATAAACTTTTTTCTTTCTACTACGATTAAGGAATCGATTGAAACATCTATTAATATTGTATTGGCTAATTATTGTCTGTTCTGTAGCAGTTATGTATAGTCGAATATCTGTTGGCGATTTAAATTTAATTATATTTTGCTAGCTCGGAAATTAAATCGTAAGATTATCTGCCTTCTTTACATCGACATTTTTTGTAAAATTTCTAAAACTGATTTTACCTTGATCGGTAAGTGATACTGATAAGTCACGTCACTGGATTTAATCAAAAGATATAATCTCTAGCTCAAAAACGAGAAAGCCGAACGAAGTTTGTAGTACATAAATGACTACTGAGATAGTGGTTATTTTTTAGTGTGGTCTACAGGAAAAACAAGACTTGCTTTTGTTTCCAGTTCCGATTGTTTGCCCAATTTCGTACTTGTTTACCTGGCGTGCTCTCTAAAAATGGCAATGAAATACTGTTCCAGATCAATTAAAACACAAAAGTTCGCATTCAGCAAAATAAATCTGCAGTTGGGTATTGATTTATTGTATTAAATTAGGTCAGAGCCTGATTTATAATTTACAGAGGGACCAGTCCTCGACATCCATGAATAAAATCAATGTCCTGCAAGAATAGTGCGACGACAGGCGACATGTCTTGTAACTTTTAAACGAGCAATCGATACGGAGTATACGACCGCCGACCAAGCACTGCTTAACACAAACAATCTGCAACCTATAGCCAGGTCACGCATGCACTGTGGACTGTAGGCCGTTGACCGCATCACTGTTGCTGTAGTAATAGTTCCATTGCTATGCATTTCTAAACTTTTGTTGAGAGCTTAACTTGGGAGTTGGTGACCTGGGGAATACGTGAACGGATTAATGCTGAATGCCGGACGAAGACATAAGTAATGCGGTGCCTAAATATTAATAGCGATTGTACTTATATAAAATATTGTGTTAAGTTAGGGAGCGATCAATAAAGTATTAAAGCCTAGATAATGTGTACATATGTATAAAACATAAAAAGGCTTTCAGGCGTCAATGTTGCCGGCTTGTCGGTGTCCTTTGTTTTATCCCAGTCACATTTCAGTCAGGCGGGCAAAGGGCTGACTGCACACCACGACCACGAGTAAAAATAGAAAAGTTAATCGATCCTTTTATTCGTGTCAGCTACTCGCAACCTCATCAGGAGCCGCTCGACAGGAACTTTATTGTGGTTCTAAAATACTTTTACGTCATACTCATTAACGCCAACAACAACCAAAAAACAATTCTTGGACATAGTTAATCACATAATAATAAATTATGCGTTCTTCTTTTTAAATTGATCAAGTAAACCTCTCACAATTTTCCACTTCGTCCATGAAAATCAAACTTTGACTAAGTTTCCGTAGTTATCAAAAGCTTAATTACGGTTGAATAATTTAAAGAAATTAGGCACCGAATTATAAGCGTCTTCCATTTAATTAAAGCTACTTTATTAATGACAGTTGTTTAGCGAATGCTTTTGACAAGGCAAGGGCGATGAAATTGAGAAATGTAAACATATAGCGAGGAAACTTGAATGGTTGCGTTTATATAATTTATCGGTGATTAGGTATTACGCGCTCGCAGGGTTCACACGAAACTGCTGTCGTAAAATCTTGAAAACACTCTGCACGCACGGCTCCTTTCGTACTTTCAGACGTAAATTATTTACTGGAGAAGTTAAATTACGTATTCAGTAATGTGCAATGAGATTAAAAACTTGAGCCAATAAAACCAAACCGTGGAATCTTGGTATAGTTATGTACACGTTTTAATTTAGGCTTGTCCGTTTTAATGTAGACCTTTTTGGAAGTCGTATAAAATAGAAAAGAAGAAAAGGACATTAGGACAGCTTATGTTAGCGTTCGAAATGTCCGATAGCGACATAAAATACTTATTCTAGCCTTTTATAGCAAAGACTTTTCTAAAGAAAAACGAAAAAATATAAATACTATAATATTTATTTTCTATGACCCTTTCTTTGTCATACATAATACCGAATAATCTTGTCAAACAAGATCATGTAGCCCAAGCACGTGTTTGCGGAGTATCTACACAATCACGATTTGGTTCCATTGGGTCGCTTGAATAATTAAGAAGGGCTGCTGCGGTCACCGTCACCCCTGCCCGTCATCTCGTCTTCCGGGACCCGTCACCTGGATATCTAACGACGTCCGTTTGTTGTATGTATTATGGGACAAGCAAACAAGTGGTACAAATTGACCGTGTATTTTTTTGCTGTTACGAGTATATTAAAATGGATGATCACCTAAGTGCGCGGTAACGGGGCGGCATAATAGCGCAGGGAAGTTAGTAATATTACAAAGTGAAACACAAGTGAATGGCAAACAAAATCTATATATACATATAATAAAATAGCAAAATATTTTGTCTGTACATTTAATATTTTTGACTGAAATGGATAGAGGGACACTTACAAAGAATAATAGAAAGCAAAAATATTTTTTTGGAATTTCTTGTCTGTCTGTCTGTATGTATGTACGCGTTTCACGCAAAAACTACTGAACGGATTTGAATGAAACTTTTTTTGTTGTATAGCTATTAGGTCTGGGCAACATATAGGCTATAATTGATTTTAAAAACTGGAACACCTGATGAAGAACCTTAACAAAACAGCTAAACTATAAGAAATATGGAAATGGTACATTTGCAAATGTTAATCAATCTAACGAGCATTTTCTGTCGACGTATAAAAATCGAAGAACAGAATCATCTGATGAAGAACTCCAAGAGACCAGCTACACTATTACATATGTATATGGAAATGGCGCCTTAGCAAAAGTCGTTCAACCTGATGAGCATTTTCTGCTGACGTATAAAAAATGAGGATTATGGAACATCTGATGAAGAACTCCAAGAGACCAGCTACTCTATAAAATAAATGGAAATGGGGCCTTAGCAAAAGTCGTTCAACCTGATGAGCATTTTCAACTGACATATAAATAGACAGGACACGGGATAGTACAAAGAAGGACTCGGGGTGGGAGTGGTGGTACACGAGAATTTGAATGAAATATCACTTTTGATTCATTTTAACACCGCGAGTGTACTACGAGTACCTAATATATTCCCGCGGGACACGGTATAATCAATGGCTGAAATTTTGAGTACTGGGTACTGGAGTTTAGGTTACTACAATTTGGAACACAAAAAGATTTTTCATCTAAGCGAAAGTCACGCGGGTGAAACAGCTAGTATTACATAATTTCCGTCTAGGGAATAATTTTGTAACTCAATTTATAATATCTATTGAAGGGAAGCGAAGAATTAAATTTATTAAACTAAGAAACTCGATTTTGATATGTTTAAATCATTTAAATTACCTAAGTAGTTTTTTACAAAAATCGTTTTTGGTGCAAGATTTTATTGTCATCAGGGAAATCTTAGTAAATAAAATGCGTGAGCGTGACTGTCTGTCTGTTTGTAAGTACATCACGCAAAAATTGATGAATGTGATGCGGTTTTTTAACATTTTCTTATATTAATTAAGAGTAGGTATATTGCTGATAACATGCTGAAGTCCAAATCAAAATTTGGCATAGGATTAATCTTGATACGCCACTTAGATAGTAAATTTAGCGCGGTAGAAGTCGCGGGCAAACGCTAGAAATTTAATATGATTAGTAATTATAGTAGGTTCTTAAATATTGGTATCGATAAAAGCTTCTGAGTTAGGTAATACGGCGGCAATGTGGTGAAATCAGTCAGGAGGCAATGATTCTCTCAGTAAGGTTATCGAAAGGTCTTCGAAAGCTTATGATAAAAAAAAAACAGAAGAAAACTATATATGTATATCTATTTATGACCAGTCTAGTTAAATCTTTTTCATACATAACTGATACTACTACATCATATAAATTCTTGGGGAATCTTTCTTTATGAAAATATTTTCTATGCTCATTTTTGTATCCTAAAACGTGTATGAATGATATCATCGTTTATCGTTATGACGTCGCATTAGTTTTAAGACATGAAACCGTAACAAACTAACATTTGTCACCCTCTGTGGTGCCAAAAGTAAATAAACATCATAAAGTATATTTACGGGAGGTCATACATGGGTTTCATGCAATCAAGGCATGCAATCGATCCAATCTTTGCTGTTCGTGGAACCCATCGTGCACACCAAGACGACATTACGGCAGACAGAACGACTCTTGGCTCTGTTTAACCCGTAAGGTACATAAAGACATAACACTGTATCTGTATTAAACATGTAGGTAGTTATCTAGTATTTAGTTCAGCTGACTAAGGATGTGGTGTTACGCTCTGCTCTATTGCCTGTATTTACCCGGGTCGGGACGTGCTTTAGTATTAATAACCCTATACAAGGAGCTCCTGTGCTGGCACCAAGACTCGACCCTTTATGTCGATGTTTACCAAAGTGCCGCCTTCAGCCGTCTTGCGTCGGCTTCTGCTTGAGTTTCACAGGACTATGTATGTTTCAGAATTACGAATAGTTAGGTATTTACTATTGAAGCAAAGTAATAGCGGAAGAACTTCCCTTCGCCAGGTTAATTTAAAGCGAAATCAGAGGGTGGAAGCCGCTTGCATGTAGTGTTCTGTCACAGGTTTGGGGAGTTTTTGATAAAATATTATATTCTGTAGTTACTTCTTCTGTGTAATGTTTTTTGGTTTATTTTTTAGATCGTGGAAAATTGCAATGAGCTTGTCAACGGCAACGGTTACAAACGTAAACTACACCCACACCCCATCCCATCCCACTAATATATAAATATATAGGTAGGTAGTTATACACAGATAGAAAAATACTGGGAATAATAGCATGGTATTTTTTATTTCGAAATTCTCCAAGGGTCGGAGCCCCGGGTCACAGTTAGTCATTTTATATAAGGTATAATGCAAAGTAAAAAACTCGATACCTATGCTGTTTGTCTGTACCTATACATAAGAGTAGTGCACTTTTTGCGTGCGTGCTTGTGAATGCATTTTGTCCTCACGTCCCACAACTTGTCAAGTGTTACTCAGACACAAAGTAAGACCATTGAGTCATCTAAAATGTGCTACCCGGTACAAAACAGGCTCCGTATTTCTTGAATAATTGACGAACATTAACTACCTTCGTATGCACAAGCAAATTATGAGTTCTAACGTTAATTCGTCATTGAATATTTCAGCACCACTCTAAGTTAGCGAAGTTCGTTATGGTCCTTGATTAACTTGTTTTCCCGCCCCTCTTACCTTAAAGAAATACTTATGGGATATCGAAAATTACATCAAAATCGGAAATGGAGTTTTGCTTGCCTTGCCTAGGTATAAGTTCGTTAAATAAACCCTACTTACAAAGGTTTATTTCTTGACAAAATATAAACAGGATATGATCTGGGTAATTCTCCAAAAAATATTCTCCGCGTAACTTTCGTGGCAATTTTTTTATAGCAAACTACCCTAAAATAATAATAATTTACTATAAAAGAATTTCGGCACCAAAGTTACATCGAGAATAATATTTGGAGAATTACCATTCTACATTTTGCTTTGCCTGTGTACACAATTTCATTGAAATCTGTCTAGTAGATTTAGTCATAATTTCACAGTTATACAGTTATGTAGGATTGAATGACCAAGATTTCAAAATATTCATAGAATCAAGTGTGAGCCAACGGAACATTTATCTCACTGCTTGCGAGTTGTCTCTGTTATTTAAAATGCCAAGTAATATATAAAAGTTAGTTATCAATTTCATTCCTTCAGTTTAGTGAACTAATATATCCAGATTTATGTCTCAATATTGTTTGCTCCTCTTTTACCCTACCATTTGAATATGATAAACTAACACCTGGTACTTTTTCTTGACTGATAACAAGTTTAGGTAAGTAAGTGAAGTGGTATACATAACTTTTCTTTATAATTACTAGAGCATGTATAGCAAAGCAATATTTTGACCAATCTGAGAGAGTAATCAGAGTTTATTCTATTACATTTTATTTATTTTATACATTTTAAATATTTTGAAGTTTGGAGATTTAGTCTAGTCTGTTCTTAATCCTTTAAGCCACCCGCCCGATTAATGAAGACAATTAAAGAACATTGGTCGCACTACCAGACCCGGGTGATTGATGCTTAAAGGATTAAATCTATTGACCGAAGGTGCAGCATGACAACATTGACATTAACAGTTTGTATGATTTTTAGAAAGAAAAATTTTTGTTTGGATTCTTCTTTGCTAATGTGCGACATAGTTGCAACATGAATGACATGAGAGAAAAAGAGCCATTTTCTTTTAAACAGCTTAATTATAAATTAAGTTGTTTACTATGAATTTACGACTACCTACTCCCAATTAGATTTGTTTTTATGTTTATCTCTGACTCCTTAAACTTTTTATTAAAGCTCTTTATGTAGTACCATTGCCCACCTTCAGAATATTTACAATGCTTTTTAGAGAATCACTGTTACAATCACTGTGTTACATTATTGGGCCGCAAACAATTCGACATCCAGACTTTTACTTTGTAATCGCTTCAAATCCTTTTTAGCAGGTTTGTTTTTCAATTTTTGAATCATAATTTTTTAACCTTATGGGTTAGTGGACGGATGCTGGTGGCAAGGTGGATGGCAAAAGCAATATAAAAAAATATGTTAAAAGTTAAACAATGTAAATAACAATGTGAATCTTCTTTCTTTTAATGAATGAAACAGGTCTGTAAGTAAATGACTTTGTCTGTCTCATTTATGGTCCTTGAAGATGTTAAATTTTTTTAAAGCGATGAATTTGTGCAACCTCTAAATATTGTCCAATCATAATGAAATTTTCCATAGGAAAAGGAAAGTCATGTGAAAATCACAACTTTGGATAAATGAAAAACCCTAATATAGGTACACAACAAAGAGTCTAAGAGAGAAACATAGTATGGTAGTACATATTATGGATACTTAAATACCTAGTTCCAATCTAACATTATTATAGATAAGCGAAATAGTTACCTGTGTCCAAAGATATTGTAGTTTGAATAACACCAGCAAGGAACACAAAAAGGGTTCCAAAAACTGGTTTCATCTTGAATAACCGCTCCAACTCTTCCATGACACGTAAAGTTAAAGTTATCCACTATCACTTCATCACTGCACTCTTACATTTTAACGACATGTGTAAGTCTAAGATACAATCTCAACTAATTTTAAACATTAGTCGTTGCTAGGTACATCAAAAACCACAACATTCAATTCGCACTCGTGTAAGTTGAGTTTGATTCAAAGTGTAGAACAACAAGCAACAGTTACAAGTTCACTTTTGTATCTTTAGGGCTTCTTTTACTTGTATTAAAACATCATATAAAGTTGCACATCACTTCACCATTCAGTAAAAATCATTAAAACAATTCAATGTACTTAATTAACTAGCTTTTAAGAACTTCAAAACTTTCATGGCAACTTTATTTCACAATCACGAACAAATAAACGAAGCGTGCGTCGGATTCGCTGCATGCCGTCACGTCAAAACTACGCCGAACGAATGGTAAAATAAATGAACGAACTTACTTAGTCTTATTTTTTTTTTAATTGTATATAAATCATTCATCAGCATTATCATTCGGTGTTTCCGGCATGCTCTATGATCATTCATTCTCTACCTCTACGGGCCACAGACTTTGGGCCATGGAAGTAATACTACGTCTTCGGGCTTAAAGGCATATTAGACCTTCCTGAATTTAGGATCCGATATTCAGTGTCCGATATCGGACACTGAATTCAGTCGCCGATGCTCCTGGGGGCCGATTCCACTAATTACAAACGTCGATATCGTGTCTCAATTGTGTCTCAAGAGCCAGAAAAATTAAAATAAAGTGACAAGATCTCTGTAAGACTTTTTACGATTTCTTTGGCGTTTGAGACACAACTGAGGCACGACATCTACGTTTGTAATTTGTAGAATCAAGGGCCAGATCACACATTCACTGATTCAGAGAGCTCTGAATCAGTTGCCAAGGACGAGCGCTACGAGACAGACGTGTCGAGCATTTAAACCAAAATGGCTCCATCTTAATCGAAATATTTTTTAAGGTTTTTAATGTTGCAATTTGTTAAAAAATATATATACCTACACCTAATAATACATTGAATTCTTAATCCTAACTGACGACAGATCGCAGCATGGCGTGGGATTTCTTATCAATACATCACTAAGTAACATCTTAAAAGACATAAAAGTCATATCACCCAGAGTCATATACGCAACCTTCCAACTTAACAACCGATACAATTTGAAAATCGTCCAGGCATACGCTCCAACTTCTGAAGCTGACGATCAAGAAATAGATACGTTCTATGAAGACGTGAGGAAAGCGCTGAATGAAAACCAGTGCTATTATAACATAGTCATGGGTGACTTTAACGCCAAAATAGGGAAGGGCCCAGAACGAGAGCAGTTTGTCTGCAAGTACGGGTTGGGAGTGCGCAATAAAAGAGGGCATACCTTAGTTAATTTTCTCGAGGAACAGAAACTGTATGCTATGAACACTTTATCCAAAAGAAAAATCACAGGTTGTGGACGTGGAAAGGCCCCAATGCAAATGTAAAAAACCAAATTGACTTCATCCTTGCGAATAAAAAATACATATTCCAAGACACCACTGTACTAAACCAGATAAACGCAGGAAGCGATCACAGGATACTGAGAGCAAAAGTAGAGCTGAACATAAAGACAGAAAGACGTAAACTGGTATTATCAACTAGCCCACCTGTACAGAAAAGCAATTTCATAGAGGCCAATCAGGCGTACTACCAAGAGGAATTGCAGGGCAGATTTGTCGGGGACAACAGCTGGGATGTGAATAAGATAAGCAAGGAGATAGTCGATAACATAAATGATGTGGTTAAAGATATGCGGCCGAAACGTAATAACCTTGCGGCCTGCTACTCAGTGGAGACTAAGCAACTGATAGATGAACGGACCAACCTGTTGAAATCCTCAGACTATAGTAAAGTTCCCGAAATTAATAAACGCATTCGGAAAATGATCCGCCGGGATAATCGAAAGAGAACATTCGATAGCGTACTTCAAACTATAGAACAGCATCGAGGGCCGAAAGTCTTCCGCAAGCAGTTAATTCCTCGACTTAACTGCTTGCGGAAGACTTTCGGAAAAAATAAGGAAATACATAAGCTCACCTCAGGTCAGGCGCTATAATTACAGATAGAAATGAAATAATCAAAGAAGCAGAACATTTCTAAGCAGAGCTCTACAGTTCAAAAACTCCCAAACCAGCTGCGGATAGTAAAGATCCAAGAGCTATACTGACCAGACACAGAACTGAAGACCTACCTGAGATTAGTATGTATGAGATAAGGAATGCTCAAAAACTCATGAAAAAGGGGAAAGCACCTGGTGAAGACAAAATTCTGGTAGAATATCTACTATTAGGAGGGATTTAAGTACCTACTTATAAGCATGTGTGTGCTAAGCTTTCAAATAAAAATTTCATTCATTCATTCAAACCCGTTTTAAAGCAGCTGCAATCGCTATTCAATAAAGTACTATTTGAGGGAAGTACGCCAGATATGTGGAAAAATGCGGTAATAATATTGTTACATAAGAAAGGAGATAAAACCAGCCTTGGAAATTACCGTCCCATTTCGTTACTAAACCACATTTATAAAGTACTAGCTGTCGCCCGCGGCTTCGCCCGCGTTAGTTTTGCTTAGATGAAAAATCTCTCTTTCGGAGCTTTTCATCAGATGTTCCAGATCTTCTATTTTTATACGTCAGCAGAAAATGCTCATCAGGTTGAACGACTTTTAATAAGGCGCCATTTCCATATATGTTATAGTGTAGCTGGTCTCTTGCAGTTCTTCATCAGATGTTCCAGATCTTCAATTTTTATACGTCGTCATCAGAAAATGCTCATCAGGTTGAACGACTTTTGTTAAGGCACCATTTCCATATTTCTTATAGTTTAGCTGCTCTGTTAAGGTTCTTCATCAGGTGTTCCAGTTTTCAAATTCAATTATAGCCTATATGTTGCCCAGGCTTAATAGCTATACAACAAAAAAAGTTTCATTCAAATCCGTCCAGTAGTTTTTGCGTGAAACGCGTACATACATACAGACAGACAGACAGACAGACAGACAGACAAGAAATTCCAAAAAATGTTTTTTGCTTTCTATTATTCTTTTTAAGTGTCCCTCTATCCATTTCAGTCAAAAATACTAAATGAACAGACAAAATATTTTTACTGTTTTATTATATGTATAGATTTACAAAGGTGATTACCCTACGTCTTACCAACCGACTGGATGCAGCCCAGCCCGTCGAACAAGCTGGGTTCCGCAGTGGCTTTTCAACGTTAGACCACATACATACTGTGAGACAGGTTATAGAGAAATGTAAAGAGTACAATATGCCACTTGCGATGGCATTTGTTGACTACGAAAAGGCGTTCGATACTGTCGAACATTGGGCAGTGCTACATTCTCTTAAAAGGAACATACCAAATACTATGACTTACAAAAACGAAACTGCAAATACTCCTAAAGATGCGTGTTACCTATTTTCAGAATATTTTAAATCTGTATTTCCAACCAGTAGTGATATTCCAAGTAACTTGGGAATTGGTGACATGCCAAAGAGTAATTTGTTATCGGATGTGGTACTTAACGATATTCAATTTACGGAGGATGAATTAGTGAAAGAACTGAATAGTCTTGATGTTACGAAGGGACCAGATTATTAGACAATATACCCCCCTATTTTTTGAAAGCAACTTCGAAGACCATATATTACCCATTACTCCATATCTTTAATACATGCTTGCGGGAGGGAGTTTTTCCCGCACAACTAAAAAGCTTAAGAATAAGTACCAGTCTATAAGGATGGTAATAAATCAAATGTTGAGAATTATAGACCGATTTCTATTCTACCCACTCTGGCAAAGGTCTTCGAAAGATTAGTTCACAATACTATATATCCTACAATTCACAAAATTTTATTAGAACAACAGCATGGCTTTGTTAAGAAACGTTCTACAGTAACGAATTTGTTACTGTATACATCATACCTATTTGAAAATTTAGATAAAAATATACAAACAGACAGTGTGTATACAGACTTCCAGAAAGGCCTTTGACAGAGTGGATCATAGAATTTTATTAGAGAAGTTAGCTTACAACGGAATACGCGGTAATCTTTGGCGTTGGTTTAAATCCTACATTACTAATCGCTCGCAGAAGGTTGTGTTGAATGGCCATGAATCTGAAACCGTTCCAATCAGTTCTGGAGTGCCGCAAGGCTCAATATGAGGCCCCTTACTTTTTATCATCTTCATTAACGATATCAAGGACTGCTTTAAGTTTTGCGACTTTCTACTGTACGCTGATGACCTCAAAATTTTTCATAAAATTGAATCTAGTAATGATCACACAAAATTTCAGCAGGACCTTGATAGGTTTTCTGAGTACTGTAATAGAAATAAACTTACTCTTAATACTAATAAATGCAAAACAATTACTTTTACAAAAAAGAAAAAACATAAGTGAATATAATTATAAATTAAATGGTATTCAACTAGACAAGGTAAGCACAATCAAAGATTTAGGAATTACACTGGATAGCAAACTACATTTAGATATACATATTGACAATATTATTAATAAAGCTTATAGAATGTATGGGTTTGTTATGCGCTCTAGCACTGATTTTAAACGACCTACAACCTATCTTTTGTTATATAACACACTGGTCCGCTCGCAGCTTGAGTATGCTGCGTCTATCTGGAACCCTCTGTACGCTAAATATACAGATGCACTCGAAGCCGTACAAAAAAAGTTTTTCCGCTGCATGCACTATAGGTGTTATCGTACTCAATCCGCATATGACGATTTGCTTGTAAAATATAAATATATTAAACTTAAACAGAGACGTCTGTATCTTGGAGCTATGTTACTGTATGACATTTGCCATGGTCGGTATGATTGTATTTCCAATTACAAACAAAATCTATTATAACATTCCTACTCGAGCTTATAAACGTAATGCACGTAAAGAACATAAATTGTTTGCTACTCACCATTGTCGCACGAACGCTGGCAAGCGATCGCCTTTTTATTATTTAACTCAATCATATAACGATAATTTCAATAATATTGATATATCTGCAACTTGTCCTGGTAAATTTAAAAACCTACTGCTTTCACATCTAACTACTTAATAATAGACATACCCACACTGTGTACTTTTTAGTTTTTTTATGTCATGAGTCAGTTCTACTGTATTTGTTGGGTACTAATGTTACAAAGTTATTAACTTCCGGAAGTCAAGTATGTATCTTTTGTTTGTATAAATTATTATTTTTTGGTTTAGTATAAATTTCTGATTGGTAATATTGCTACCTCGTTGAAAACCCAGTATATTAATTTAATATTAATTAGCTAATATGTGGTGAATGTTGTTGGTGGCATAATTAATAAGTATTAGCATCGATAAAATATTAACAAGTTATAGATGGCTATACACGTACATTGAATCTGTACCTCACCAAATTTGTATTATACTTAGATGGCGCCACTGAGAAGTACATTATCTCGGTTTTCATGAAGAAATTCCGTGTGTCGCTGCAGTCGTAGTTCGAAAATACCATGCGAGTTAGTTTATATTGAGAGGGCAATAGATGGCACCCATCTCTACAACTACAGTAGGTACCTACCTATGGCAATAGATGGCACCACCATCTCTACAACTACAGTGATGAGTACCTACCTATACAGAATAATAATCCGAAGCACAGATTACTTAAATTTAACTAAGTACTTTGTGATCGGGGGAAGTCTACACATTGACGCAACGACTATAAAATTATTTATTTATATGTAGGTAGGTACAAGATCACATTTAGCCTGGGCTGAATCCTTTGATAGAGCGATATAGTTGTATTGCGATTTCTAAATGAAAAAAGAAAAGAGTGGCGTGTTTTATCCTTACACAAATTGCCTCACAGATTGCATACTCTTACCCCCGGTCGCTCAGTGGCAAAACTGGCAAATCTACGCTAGGTACTTTGTATAGTCTGACATTAGGGCTCATGCAGCGTGGCGTGCCGGCGATATCGCGCGACTTCGGTTGCTCCGACTCGCGGCGACTCGATTGACAGTATATAACTAAACTAGCGGCCCGCCCCGGCTTCGCTCGGGTTGTCAATATATTTGTTTTTAGGGTTCCGTACCTCAAAGGCAAAAAACGGAACCCTTATAATCACTTTGTTGTCCGTCTGTCTGTCAAACTTTTTTTCTCAGGAACGCTTAAAAGTATCAAATTGAATACTCGGATCCACAGTCACTTTGAGCAAAAAAATAATCAAAATTATACGTCAACGCGATCAGGAGTTATTGCATATTTTGTGATTTCAGACAGCAATCAAAACCTATGGGGTTCCCGTTGACCTATAATTATGAAATTTGTCAAAAAGCAAAGTCTAACAGTACTTATACAGGAATAAATCTGAAAGTTGTAAAATTATGTTGAAGGAAGTTGAAAAAAAGTTTTACAAACTTATTTTTGCGCTTGATGCAGTATGAATCCTAGGGAGCGAACTGCAAAGTTAAGTTTGTTTTGCGTGTACGGAACCCTCGGTGCGCGAGTTTGAATCGCACTTGGCCGGTTTTTAGGGTTCCGTACCTCAAAAGTAAAAAAACGGAACCCTTATAAGATCACTTTTTTGCCCGTCTGTCCGTCTGTCTGTCAAACTTTTTTATCTCAGAAAAGCTTTAAGGCGCTACCCAAGGCTAATCAGAGGGGGTGAGGGGCGGTACGTAAGCTCCGCCTTAAAGCCGACACAATAAAGTTACTTTTCGAATTTTCTATAATTTGTGTTTTTGCTAGCGAGTTTTCGTCAGGCTCTTAGGGTAATTATTTTAGAGGTTTTCTTTTAATTGTGATAAAACACTAAATATATTTTAAAAATAAGCCGATATCGTTTTTAAATAATTGTAGTCTATATTTAATTCTTTAAAAAAATCTACTGTTATCGCTTAAATTACGGTGATTTTCGACGATAAAGAAAAAAAAAACAGGATTAATTATTATTTTTTTATCTACTCTTATTTATTTTATTTGTAATTTGATTCCATATAATTTTAGTAGATATAGTATTTTTCTCTTTACGGGATATTTTTACTGCTTCAGTACTTCTAACCTATGGTTCACACTTGACGTTTAAAAACAGTACGTTTTGACTGCCTGAAATCACAAAATATACGAAAATTCGCTACATTTACGGTACCTAATATCTCTTGATCGCGTTGACGTATATTTTGATTATTTTTTGCTGTAAGAGACCATGGATCCGAGTATTCGATATTAATTTCAAATTGATACCCAATCAGGATTTTCCGAAAACGTACTGTCTTTAAACGTCAAGTGTGAACCATAGGTTAGAAGTACTGAAGCAGTAAAAATATCCCGTAAAGAGAAAAATACTATACTAAAATTATATGGAATCAAATTACAAATAAAATAAATAAGAGTAGATAAAAAAAATAATACATAATCCGTTTTTTTTCCTTTATCGTCGAAAATCTACTGTTATCGCTTAAATTACGGTGATACGCGATCAAGAGATATTAGGTACCGTAGTAAATGTAGCGAATTTTTCGTATATTTTGTGATTTCAGGCAGCAATCAAAACCTACGGGGTACTTCCCGTTGACCTAAAATTATGAAATTTGTCAAAAAGCAAGATCTAACAGTACATACACAGGAATTAATCTGAAAGTTGTAAATATGTTGTTGGAAGTTTAAAAAAGTGTTACAAACTTATTTTTGCGCTCGAAGCAGTACTGCAAAATTAAGTTTGTTTTTGAAATTAGTAGGTCTTTTAGTGAGAGCTATAACGTAAGATGCTTTGCGTGTACGGAACCCTCGGTGCACGAATTTGACTCGCACTTGGCCGGTTTTTTTAATGATATTTACGTTAATACATACATCCTACTAAGATAAATACTGATAAAAACATACCAAAACGCGCCCGCTCAGAGATAGGTACCTAAACTCCATTTATTCTTACCAGTCCTATCATGTAATAGTACATTACGAAACAAGTGTGCAAAGTTGGTCATCACGCACAAGAGGCGATATTGGCGCGCGAGCCGAAGGCGAGCGCGCTAATAAAGCCGAGTGTGCGTAATGACCAAATGCACACGTGTATCGTACGACGTTTTTCAACACACTTGTGAGTAAAAAAAAAGTAATGTGATCCTAACATCTATTTTAAATTATTTAATTATCAGAAAACGATTGCGCCCTTTTTGTCATTCCTCCACTTTATAAAACATTCGTATGCCGCCAAATACTTACGTTTATGGAAAATGTACCTAACAAACACAACCTAATAAATATAGTCTTGTTTTTTATTCGCGCGCCGCCGCCCGCCGCCCCGCGCCCCGTGCGCAGGAGCGCGCGGTGCACGCTGCGGATGGTATATCGCCATACAGCCAGTGCTTGGCTGTATAAAAATCATTATCTTTGCTTATTTAAAAACTGTCGTTATTTTCCCTATTTGATCTTATATGTATTATGCGGCTAAATTAAAAATGCTTTGTGGAATTCATAACACGCATTAGTTTTCTATCTTTTGTATAGCGCAGTATGGTAATTTTTATTTCCAAACTCCTTCGTAATATATTCGTAATACCTTCGTTATATATGGAATTATGGGCCTAAACTCGATGTAATAAGACCCACTTTACGAGCAAGTGTGTTGAAAACAATCTTACCATATCGTTTTATGATTTTACAACAATATAAATTAAAATAGACTTTTTAGGAAATTACTTTCGTGGTTAATAAATGTTTTACATTAGAATGTTTAGGTTTGAACAAATATTTGATTTATTTTCAACAAAATTCAACAAAAAGTACTGTGAAGATTGTTTACATTGATTGTTTGTTGTTGATAGGACTGGTAAGTCTTCGCTAGGTGGTTTCGCGGCGCGTTGTCGATTGTCGTTCTTTAGATAACTCGTAGTATTTCGGAAACTATTGATCCAAATTACATGCAGTAAAAGGCCAATATTAAATATATTAAGTACTTGTGACGACAGACTTGTTTTATTTGATAAAGATTAATAAATTGTGGTTAATATCACCAGTTAAAAAACACCTAACGATTTTAATTATTTTTAAAACATAAAAGTAGTTGCTGTGGCTAAAATATAAAAGCTAGATATATGCTATCGCGGACTTTTTTTGTAGACCTATTATAGATACATAATTCTTCCATATATGATTTTGATACATCTCTTAGGGATTGGACAGCGTTTTCGATGAAAGCTGCCGGGCGGCTAATTTTTTCCGACTATCTTATTATCGTCATATTTCAACTAATATACACAAAACCTAAACAAATTATACACTAAAACCTTCCTCATGAATCACCCTATTTATTAGTGAAAACCGCATGAAAATCCGTTCAGTAGTTTTTGAGTTTATTAATTTATATTGTTGTAAAATCAAAAAATGACATGGTAAGATTGTTTACATAATAGGACAATTATGAATAAACGGACTTTACTTGTTCGTCGCTGGCTCTCATAGTACGCATACCTACGCAAGTTTCGAGTTCACAGTACCTTGTTAATAATAAAAATATTACGTAACTGAGAGTTACGTAAAGTTGGACTTTGATTAATATTTTTATCATTTATTATTATCACCCAATTTGATGTGTGAAAACAGTTTATAATAAAACTATTTATTATTTAAGAATAATAAGTATACCATGTTCTTTTCAGTACTCCTAACTATGTGTTTACGAATTTTATGTGGTCCAGTACCTAGATAAAGCGTGAAGAGGTAATAAACAATATCATTTCCACATTTATACTGTTAGTTAGGTTAGGATGACGTCTTTTACCTAATCTGAGAAGAGACAATTTTTTTCCAATGACGAATACCGAATCATATATTCGTGATGAAAATTACATTAATATGTTACTAGCTTTTGCCCGTGTCTTCGCCCGCGTGAATTTCCTACATGAACAGTGCATGACCCGGGATGAAAGGAAAAAAATAAAATGTATACCATGTGGTAGGTAATTTAATGCAGATTAATTTTGTCATTGACAGTTTTCTTCTAGATCCAACAGTTTTTGTTCAAAACGGAGAAAACCGTGCAATGACATATTTTCAATGAAAAAGGGGGGAAGGGGGAAATTGGTCTGACACCGGGCAAAATCGTGCTCAGCAGGGTCGAATTAGTCTAAAAATATTCGGTGTCAAACTGTTACATTCCATGCCGTTCAAAGCCGTAATTTTCGAAAATTCTTTTAGTCTATATATTACTGTAAAAGCTCGAACTACGGTAAATCCTAAGATTTTCGAGTAAAACCTAAGATTTACCAACTCTTAATGGTAAAAGCCCGAATAATTTTGCGATTCGCACTTTTACCACCATTCGCTTGGTAAGTCTCAGGATTTACATTAAAGGCATGGTAAATGACTGATAGATAAGGTTTAGGTTATTTTTTTATGACCGCCCGGTAAGACTTTGAGGGCGGAAAAGAAGGTAGGTTCAGGTTTTTTTTTTATGACCACCCGGAAAGACTTGAGGGAAGAATTACTCTTTGTTTTATTCCCAAAACCAACATTTACCAGCCGTCAGTGGTAAAACCTAGCATGTACTAAATTCTAATTGTAAAAGCCCGAAAAAATCATCCCATTTTCATAAATCCTTACATTTACCAACTCATGTCGGTAAATCCTAAGACTTACTCTTAAATCTTAGAATTTACCGTAGTTCGAGCTTTTACAGTAACATATATAACGCGTGGCCTTGAGCGAGTGATGGACGCCTGGCAGTGGTTGCTTGGCAACGGAGCCGTACCTCGCCCGTCGCCCCGCTTTCCCCGCCGTCAATAATTTATTAAATGTTGAGATTTTGAATGAAATCAGCGGGATTTTTAATTTGTTGAATATAAAAGCCGAGTTCGACACACGACATGAGTAGGTTGAGTTTGTAGGTCTACGAAATTTTGTTATACGAGTATAATATGTACAGATAATCATTTTACAAATAAATTTTTATTTGAATCACTAGCTGTTACCCGCGGCTTCGCCCGCGTGAGTTTCACTTAGATGAAAAATCTTTTTGTATTCCAAACTGTAGTAACCTAAACTACAGTACTCAAAATTTCAGCCATTTGGTTATTCCGTGTCCCGTGGGAATATTTAGGTATTCGTAGTAGGTACAATCGCGGTGTAAAAATGAATCAAAAGTGATATTTCATTCAATAAACGATCTTCGTCTGCTCGTTATCTACAATTTTCAGTGTACCACGTCAGCAGAGAATGCTCATCAGGTTGAACGACTTTTGCTAAGGCGCCATCTCCATATATGTAATAGTATAGCTGGTCTCTTGGAATTCTTCATCAGATGATCCTGATCTTAGATTTTTAAACGTCAACAGAAAATGCTCGTCAGATTGATAAACTTTTGCAAAGGTACCATTTCCATATTTCTTATAGTTTAGCTGTTCTGTTAAGGTTCTTCATCAGGTGTTCCAGTTTTCAAAATCAATTATAGCCTATATGTTACCCAGGCTTAATAGCTATACAACAAAAAATGTTTCATTCAAATCCGTCCAGTAGTGTTTGCGTGAAACGCGTACATACATACAGACAGACAAACAGACAGACAGACAAGAAATTTTAAAAAAAATTCTTTGCTTTCTTTTTATTCTTTTTAAGTGTCCCTCTATTCATTTCAGTCAAAAATACTAAATGTACAGACAAAATATTTTTACTGTTTTATTATATGTATGTATAGATTATTCGAATAAAAATTTTATTCGTGAAAATTATCCGCGGATTATTGATTTGTAGAAATAACAAACATAAATTAAGAAGAAGATGATGGTGAAGAGTCCACCAATAAACTAGGTACCTACTTAGGCAACATTTTTTTTTCTTTAATTTTTTAAACATTAATTTGATTTATTTTGATTTTCATTTTTAAATAGGTGTTTCAAGTTTGTAGTAACATTTGACATTGCATGAAATGAAATATAGATAAGAATTGCGCCATCTATTGAATGTATGTGGTACTACTTTGTGGTAACACGAAGTTTGCTTTGATGATTATAATTTTTACGACAAATCGACAAGATTGATACTGGTAGCGACATCTAGTTAGTCAAGAAAAATAGTTATGTAAGGCACACTCTGATGTATGAAGAATATGCATCTATACTTTAGTAATATTTTATCGATGGT